>CM017893.1:1516908-1926908 GCA_008369825.1 Triplophysa tibetana
TGTTGCAGCTCAGCAGTACATCTACCGTTAATGAAGTTTTAATATCCTTAATGACAGCAAAAGAATGATGTAATTAAGGACGCCAAGTTTGGAAAACGCTGACCGACACTTTTTTTGCTCGATGTCTTAATAGCACTTCCAATAAATTAACATATTAGATTAATGGAGCGATTGCCTCCGAGGAAACGTTCGTGACCAGGTTAGGATCATAAATTAATTGAGCTAAATTATATATATGTGACCCTGGACCACAGTCTTGAGTAGCACAGGAAAAAAAATACATTGAATGGATCAAAATTATAGATTTTTCTTTTATGCCCAAAATCACACAGATATCAAGAAATGATCATTTTCCATGAAGATATTTTGGAAGAAATTTCCTAACCTACTTATATATGAAAAGTTATAAGCTATACTAAGGTCTTGACTTAGACAACTTTATGGCGATTTACTAAATGTTTTTATTTTTGTACCCTCAGATTTCAGATTTTCAAATATCTCTGACAACAAACCATACATCAATGTTGAAAAACTGACCCTTAAGACTGTTTTTATTTTTTTCCAGGGTCACACATATATATATATATATATGTATGTGAATGTTAATGTTCATAGATTTTTTATTATAAATATCTATTAAAAAAGTAAAAAAAATGTTCTTAAGAAACAGATATTCCATTTGGAAAATGTATTCATGTGTAAAAATATACTGTGCATTGTACATTTGCTTTGTTTTGCATTACTTGCTATTGTTATTTAGCGGAGGGTGGTTTCATTCGTAGAAACATAAATCTTTAAAGCATTTTAGTGGGAAAAAATGTTCATGTTTATGTGTTCTTCTGCCTTTTTTTTGTCTTTTACACCCTATACACTGACGTGTTAAAACACAACACAGCATAAACTGTCCTTAACTGATATCAGTGTTTCTTTTTTATTTAAATTTGTTTATTTATTCAACCAAAATTGTGTCATCTTAACACTTTCAAACTTGCATAAACAACGGCGGGACCCCATGACTTGCATTGGCTTTGAATGGGTATCGCCGTGGTTCAGTTACCAACATCCTTCAAAATATCTTCTGTTGTGTTCTGCAGGATAGCTGAGTTTTTATTTTTGAAAGAACTAGACCTTTAACTAAGCAAGAAACGATTAACCGTCTGACGGTTGCTAATCGATTATAATATGTGACGATTCTGGCCGGTTGAGATGTTATTTGAATCGCAATACATGTTTTGTACAGCAGTGGCCGCTGTGTTTACTACATATTGGAAAAATGGATATGTTGATGTTTCTTAAATGTAAAAAATATCCTAGAAAAGCACAGATTAAGTCTTAGTTTGTTTATTTCCTAACTTTTGTGTTATGATTTTATTATTTGATTTTGAATTTGTTTTAAAATTGCAGTTAAGATTTGTTATTTGACATAAATAAAGTTTACTTTATAAAGAAATGTGAAGCATTTTAGAATTAATACAATGGCGGTTGTTAATTTCTAATTTATCTCAACTCAATGTTGTAAAAGCAAATGGTGTATAAATCGTATAGTGAGCTCAGTATCGTGGATCGCATCGTGAGCTGAGTGAATCGTTACATTCCTCCCTTTAATACAAAACTAACAAAAAATGACTTACGGCTAACCAATTCTTACACCAGAAAACTTTTAGTTTGTTTAGATATTTGAACCGAGCATGCTGGTAAAACTAAACTGTGATGTGGGTACAGAGAGTAGATGTCCTTAACCGTTTCATCTTCCTCCGAGAAGGAGGAGTCTTTGTGTTATTGATTCAAAGAGAGGAAGAAGAATCCCACAGGCACTAAAAGGAACAGGCAATGATTAATGTCCCTCTCGGAAAGAAGAAATTATATGGAATAAATTAAACTACTGCAGCAGCAAATTGAAAAATAAGGACGCAAATGAGGTTTGAATACTTAATATCTTATGAAGAGAAATAGTTAATGGAGCACAAAAACGTTGAGGGATTGGCAAAGAAATGTGATATTAGCACTAAGGACCCGGTTTGTTTGTCCTGTCAGAATTCACCTGTCACAGCGTGCCGAAATAAATCAACATTTTAAAATAGAAGAACAAGATGCTTGACGTATTATTTGTTGTTGATACGATATGCATTCGATCAAACCGTACGGTATTTGATATAAAAAATCTGTCTCAGATACATGCTTGAAAAAGCTTTTCATTCTTTTCATCAAAATACGATTCAAACTATGTCAAAACAAGTTTAGATGCAACAAAGAACCAAAATGTTGGTTTGACAATTAAACAGTAGCTAACATCTCTGTTTAGTGGTTTTGTTCATATGTCGCGATTTGAGCCTTTAAATTAAACGCTGTCGGTTGGATTTAACATTTCTGAATTTAAGATGGATCGAGTGCCTGTCCTCGTGCGACGGTCATAACAAATGATTTCCAATGCAAATGATTAATACAACACCACAACAACTTATAACAAATGATTCATATTTTATCGACGCTTTTTGTCTTTCCCGAAAAAGGTCAGACTGGTAAAATAGGCCTCCGATGCATCACGCGTTGTCATCGCGCCACTTCTTTAGCTCTCGAGGTGCCATCAATTAGATACTGCTGATGACATATCTTTCCCACAATGCACCTGTGACGGTGGTTTCAGGAGCAGCACTACTCCAGCGAGGCGTGGGGCCATAAATGAAGTGTTTTAGACGTGGGGGAGTGTTTGGTTGGAGGATGCTGGAGAGCCACGCCCCATTACCTGTGACGGATGTTTGGGTAAGAAGTTAAAACACTGATCGGCCACATGTACAACTTTAATTACTCTCTCACACACACACAAATAGCGTCCTTAACAAAATTAACCCTTTCAAAGTCATTCTAGTTCCATTTATGATCGAATATTTAGATAAAATATGTTTTTGTTCCCTACAACGATTTAAAATATATATTTATTATTTGCAAAATTGAAACACATTTAATTTAAATTAATTTAATTGATCAATTGTTTTATTTATTTATTTTTGTTTATTTTTTGTAAGATTTATATTTTGCTGTGGTTAAAAGTAATACTACTCAACACAGTGACTATTTGGGAGACATGATGTGAATATACAAATACTTCACACATCTTTAGAGTTTGTGTATATATTTTAAGAGGTTCCAGCACAAATTGCTTGTGTTCTCTAAACTCTTATTAAATACTGTTTATGGTCATAAAAACCTCTGAACCAAAGAGCAAAAACAAACACGTAACATTTTATCTCCTCGTAATGGTTTGTTATGAGGTCATTTTGATATGTATAAAATCTTTTCAAATGACTGTAAATTTAATTTGCTCAAAGGTTTTAAACATTGCATTACTATCAACCCACCACACAACTTCAAATGAATGACTCACTTCTGTTGATGGACAATATTTCACAGTTTACCTGTAACTCTTCTATTGGACTGAGGTGTGTTAATCTCGTGGTAAAAGTTCATTAGAAAGCATCTGTCTAAGTACTCCGTAGTTTACGAGCTAGCTGACTCTTGCATGAAAATAATAATAAAAAGTGTTCTTAAAAATCTTCAGAGTCAAAAAGTGAAGCAGATTCATAACTCTAAAATCTGTAATGATAGCAGCTGGCTTTGTCTGGAAAGTTTATTGAATCCAAGAATTGTTTTCTTAACCTTAAGTATTTAGGTATTGATTTATACTATGCTATTCAGAAGTTGAGGGTCACTCACCTGTTTAATTTTTGACTTTTTACAACAATAGTGAATCCATCAATTATGATTTTATTAGGATACCTTAAAGACTCAACCTGCTATTTAAAAAAGCATTAAATTAATTCTTTTCTGAGCGTTTTTTGGTGGTTTTTCATTTTTCAATCAAAGCATTTTAAAATAATTTTAATTAAATTTGTATTTACTGAAATAATGACTTGGCACAACTATATGTCTATCTAAACAACAAATTTGTAACTTTGAAGTATACATCTTTAGATAATAAGGTTTTTATTCCAATGCTAAAAGAAACCTGACCTTAAACTTTTAAACAGTTGATTTGAGCTTTTTATCTTGTTGTGTAGAGAAATCACAGAATTGTCTCTCTCTCTCTTTCTCTCTCTCTCTCTCTCTCTCTCTCTCTCTCTCTCTCTCTCTCTCTCTCTCTCTCTCTCTCTCTCTCTCCCACACACACACACACACACACACACATGACTGGAGTGTTGTTGTACCTGAACATGTACAGTGGCTGAATTGGTCCACATGTCAGTTTTGGCCCATTGGTCTTCTGAGGTGATGGAAAAATGTCAAAAACACACGCAGCAATTTGCTCCCTGCACAAAATAATCATGTTTTACTCCGGGAACAAGGATTGAGGATATTAAAACGGATGCGAGGACAATGTTTTAAAAACAACATTTCCAAGTGAAAGGAGTGAATGACAACAGCATGTTTATTTGTGTCTCATTCACCGGCTTTCTTTCTCTCACTGGGTTTTTTTCCTGTCAAACCCCATAAAAACGAACGTGGAACATTTAGAGAGAGAAAAAAATCACTTCAAAGATATCACTGCTTTACCACATGTGTATAATAACGGTAATACTTGTTATTAGTAAGAGAGCATGTCAGGTATTTTGTGCATGGATGTGTAATTTTGCAGGCAGGGAGAGTTTGTAAAGTAGAGCGGTGCATTAAGCGTTTTTCTCTTTTAGGTGGTTTCATTCATCAGTGTCACACACACACAGGCTTTATAAATTTAAATGCACTGAAGCATGCTGTTGTCTCCAACCTCCTGTGGCACTCAATAGGACCATGTGTGTGTATATTAGCCATGGAAATTCATTCTGCAATGTTTTCCAGCATTGTCCAGTCAGACAATAATAACAAAGACAATGTGTTTGTGAAAGTAATATTTTTGTTTGTATGTTTCCAATAACATTTTCATGTCGAACAGTCTGAGATTGTGTGATCCGATTACACAGTTGCTTATTTTCTGAAGCAGTGATATATGCCTCATTCATGTACAGTCTGAATGAATAATGTGAATTCTGCCCATCTATATCCAATCTATTGTTGATATGTGTGGTATACATTATAATTAAATATATTTTAACTGTGTATTCTTAACAAATGTCATATTTGGGCAGATTGACACATGACCATAACCTTTCCACAACAAATTTAAGAATATAAGATCAAAAAGAGCTTTATTTCCAAGTGTTTCAGAAAGAATGACAAGATAATGACATTATAAGTAATAAAAATACACATTAGGACATGGTTCTAAAAATTCAGTTTTGTGACAACTTGCCCCTGTGTATTTTCTACTGTATGTCAGAAACATCGCACCTGTTTTTCTCCACAATTAGGATTCGGTAATGGCTTCTGGGTAAATGACTCTCAGTAAATGAGTCCAGCACAAACATGTCAATACAACAGGGCACACACTTTCATTGACTCACCAACTATCTATACCTATTATCTTCTAATGTTGTTTGCATTTAGCTTTATTATTTCAATACTTGAAGGCTGGGATTTTCAACTGGAATAAATGAAAATAAAGTCACGATTTCATTACAAACAAAACTATATTATTATATATACTAAATATTATGAAATAATTACTAAATATATTATTATAACACTTATTGTATTTAAAAAAAAGATAGTTAGCTTCTAAATTAATAATTCCCTCTTTAAATAAAAAAGAGTATATAAAGTGGTTTGTTAAGTTAAGGTTAAGCTTAGTATTTCAACAATGTAATTTAAATTCAACTTTGGACACTTTGTGTTCGCAGACAAAGAGAAACATACACATGTGATCTTTATGAAAAATATGTGTACTTGTCATTGTAGTATACTCAAGTTCATTTAGAAAAGTTTGAGTACTTCTTATTTAATAAGTACAAGTACTAATGTACTTGTAAGGGTACTATCCTGAACTAAATTGGCCCAATTCTTTGTTTATGAAAGTATACGTTTAGTGTAACATTGACCTTTAAGTGCACAACTAAGTATAAAAGTAGACTGAAAGTATAATTTTAAAGTTGAAAAGAAATGTACTAATATCACACTTGAATAAACTTATTTTTCTGTATGGGTTTACTCTGGACACTTATTTGTTATCAAAGATGTGCTTATAGGCCTGTCATAAAATCTTTTGAGTCATAACCAATAATTAATATTCAGCTCATATTGGCCAGTGGCTCTTGTAGTGTAGATGTATAGAGTGTGCAGTGAGCAGTCTGCATTCATAAATCACGTCTCAGGCACAGGGACACATCATTGACTCTCATGTCTGTGTTAAATGTGCTGCTTATAACTCTTGTGTTGTGTAACGGATGATACAGTGAGGTACAGGACGGATGTCCACCCTCTGAACACCAGGAGGATATGAATCAATAAATCTCACAACGCTGGAACTCGATGAGATAAATCTGACCTGCTGTTATGGTCACTTCTACACGGATGAAAAAGACATTTCATTTGACATCTCCTCATTTATTATTTATTACCCAACATGTTTCAGCAGAGCAAAACAAATAACTGTGTTTGTGCATATAGTATATGTAAATATACAGTATGAGTTTATTTAAAGATTTTCAAAGTTTGCATCTGCGCAGTAACATTTTTCTCTGTTTCAGAATGCATTGTATTATTAAATGTAAATGGTTCAAATGTACTTAATGAAATGTTCCAGACACACCAAACATACAGTATGTGATTGTTTAAATTGTTCCAAATATTGTGTGTGAATTACACACCTCCCAACTTCTCACTAATGAGAGTCACCGCTGGATTTTAAAATCTTCATTATAAAGACAGAAACGATGACAGCTTACATGTTTCAGCAAGATATTCAGATCTGTCAGGACCTGCTGCTGGCTCACAGCATAATTACAACCAGTTTCACATTTATTTGTACCAAAGAGAACAATTACATGAGTCAGAAACATGCAAATGCTCCTGTACAGACAGAGGATCATCTGAACATGTTCTTCCGTCATTAATAGAATCAGAATACGTTTTATTTGTCAAGTGTGCACACACACAAGGAATTTGTTGCGGTTACAGGAGCTCTAAGCAGAATGACTTGGATGACAGAAAACAAATTTAGATATGCAATGCAATTTTATGCTTGGCAACCACCATGCATGTGAAAACGTATGCTATGTTTTAAGGAACACTGTTCTGCTCTTTGTTTTCATCAGTAAACTAAAATAGGTCTTTAATAAAGGTAATGCATTATGAGAAGCAAAGCAGATTTAATATGTGTGCTCCGATCAGCCTGTCAAACACTGACATCTAGTGGATTATCACTGCCATCACAGACAAATTTACTCAACAGGACAGTACAGATCACCCTAAGAGAAAAATCTGTCATCATATATTTTCTCTCATGAGTTTGCTAAACCTGTATGTGAATCTTTCTTGGGTGGAACACAAAAGAGGATATTTTGAGAAATGTCTCTCTGGTTTTGTATTCACAATGGAACTCAATGGAGTTCAGTTTTGCTTGATTATTAACATTCTTTAAAATATCTTCTTTGGTTTTTTGAAGAGAAAATAGTCTTTTAATCACTTGAGTAAAGGAAATGATAAAATAGTTGTATTTTTGTGTGAACTCTCTTTTTCTAAATATCAGCATGCTATCCTGTTTTCTTTATTCAGGCGCAAGTATAACATCCTGAGTAGGCTACCATGTCCCACAATGTAATGTCCTAAACGTTCATTTTCTGTCTTTGTGTGTTTACAGTATGAGTATAGCCTATTCATGTCAGATACTTAAGTTACATTTAATATAAACTGTGGTCCTGTGAGGCGCAACATTTAGTTTTATCGTACATTCAAGTAAAGCAGTAAAAGCTCATGGACTTAAACTTGGACTGCCACACTTTTAAACAAACTCATAACTATGTTTATTTTATGTATGATCATTTAATGGCGACAATGACAACAAATATCGAAATTCCTATTGTTGCAAAGAATAGGCTTTGAGAAGAAGGGCTTTGGGTAATATGAAGGTTTTAAATATGTGTGGATCATACATTTAAGAAATGAAAGAAATTCATAGACATGAAAATAAATCCAAAGAGTTGAAAGGATCTTTACTGTTCTTCAGGTGTCATTGTAAGACGATTGAGGTATTTGAGATCTTCTCTCAGTGTGTAGTGTCGGGTCCGGAGAAGATCGCTGTGAATGCACTAAAGATCAGATCTTCTCTTTTCCCCTTCTGATCCATCAGCTTCTGTGAAGTGTTTACTGAAGAACCGTCACTGTGACACCTCACTGAGAAAGAGCCGCTTTACAGATCACAGGAGTGAATCTGAAGTATCAATTCCTGAGTCAATGCTCTGTGATTAGATGATAGATCTGTATTATGATCCGTGGCTTCCCTTCACAAGCATCTCAATATCCTTCACCACGTCTTCATAAGGACAGCGAAGATCATACCTGCAATACAGAATTCAGAGAGACATATTGTGTTTGGCTTGTTGATATACATAATTCTGATTGGTCTATAACAGCATTCAAACAAATATCTTTAACTTAAATGTTCATGAAAATGGTTGGCAAATGGCTAAAAGACATTCAAAACAAAAAGCGAATGTGATTTTAAATTGGAGAAAGTAGAAAGTGAATTGTGAATTTTGATACCGTCTGTAAGGAACTCCGTCTGCTCCGATGAGGAACTTCTCAAAGTTCCATCGGATGTCATTCACTTTAATGGGAGACCAGTGGAGTTTCTTAATGTCTCCAATGATAGGGTTTACAGATGGAAGAGATTCCTGAAGGAACAATGTGGTGAACAAGAACTGATTTCAATTGAATCGAGATGATCTGTTCCACATGATGGAGACAGCACAGGACTACGGCATAAGAAAAATCAACCCTTTATTTATTCTGCTCGATTCACTTTGTTCTGTTGAACACATAATGAGATATTTTGAAGAATTTAGGAAAACACAGAGATCTCGTGCACCTTAGTCAACGATTATCCGGAACTGAAAAGGATTTACATTCTTCCAAATATCTTTATCTGTGTTTATCAGAACCAAGTTATTTATACAGGTGTGACATTTTCATGTTTAGGTGAACTATCCCTTTAAATGAAAGGAAGTCTTGGTTTGTATTGTAACATTATTTGATATATATTTGAATTACCTTCAGGAAGGCATAAAGATGATTCTCATCATCACCGTTCACCTCGATCTTACTGAAGATGGGGAACTGGGGTGTGTAACCTCCTCCCGGCCTCACGCATTTCAGGATATTATGAGTTTCATGATTCTCTTCTGAAGGACAGGAAACCCAAATTATTGTCAGGGTTTAAACAAAGTAATTTGCACTTAAAAATGAGGGACTAAATGTTTGAATTGAACACGCTTATTTGCTTTTCAGCGAAAAAAAATAATTATAGTAAATAATAGTGAAAGCAAAACAATTAATGTAAAAGTAAAATGAATTCCAACCCTTATGAAAACTTCCCCAACATGAGACTTTAAACAGTTTATTCTGTCATTAAAATAATCTGGTCTCTATTTAATAAAAACACAAAAATCACAGTTTGAATGATGTCATTAGGTTATTTTACATATTTGATGTCTGTTGTATTCTTGTGTGGAAATGCACAAAAAAAGGTTTTTCATTGTACTTTGTAAAGTACACATAATAAACAATACATGACTTTGACGTTACATAAGACCATACCAGGTGACTGTAGTCCAAACTGATTGCAGGGGAACCCGAGGATGATGAAGTTCTGATCTCCATACATCTTCATGAGCGCATTCATCTTGTGATACTGTTCAAAAAGCAAATTTAGGAATAATCAAAATATCAAATCAAAATTTATTTATAAAGCAAAATAAAAACAAGAGCAGTTGACCCCTGTCCTGTACGCTATCATACTAAAATTAGCATAAAAAAGTAAACATGTGATAAAGAAAATAAACAAACACTAATAATTAGATTTATTCAGATGAATTTATTTTGAGGGAAACCGGAAGATTATTCCACAGTTTTAGACCAAAAACTGAAAAACTTTAACCTGGATCTCGGGACCATCATCAATCTTTGTTGATATGTTATAATATTTTATAATGTATATCACAAACAAAAGTGTTCCTTGTATTCTCAGAATTTAAGTCTTTAAGACACGTTACATGTTTGAAACTTAACAGTATTTTGTGTTGTGACATAAAAGCCATTAAACACTAAATATATCACATCTAGATCCTTGTGTGTGGCAGTAGGCATCCCACAACTTCTTCATATCAAACTTTTTTTTAAATGATATGTCTGAGATAGTTTTCTTCATTTTAGATTACATTGAAATAAAGTCACAGGGTTAACACACACTTTTACCTCTTCAATGGTGGACCCTCAGAAGGTCGCCACGTTCACAATGAGAAGAACTTTTCCTTTGAACATGTTGAGTGGAACAGCTTTCTTCTCTAGGTTCTCCACAGTGAAGTCATAAACTGAATTTGCTGTCATATTTGCTGTGATATGTAGTATCAGAGTGGTCAATCTGTGCTAACCTGTGCCTCTCGACTGCGTTTCATTCAGTGTTGTGTACCTCTTGGCTCAGCAGTGGTTCTGCATGGATGAATCTATTGTTTCTTTGCACCCCAGTGAATTGAGCTGTGCGTTTGTTAGGTTTGCAATGCGGACCCCAATGATCATGTGACTATTCTCTTCTTTAACAGACAGGAAATAGTTTTACTGGTCAAAAGAATCCTAAAAGCGGTCACTAATACATCTATTGATAATAAATTTATTTTTTTCCATTAATAAAATACATAAATTATTTATCTGTACTTTTGGTTTGTACTTTAGTGTGCTTTTGTGTGTCTATCAATATTACACGTGCATTCGGTCATTCTTTCGTTATTAGAAACTTTTACAGATAGACAAAATGTGTCTAAATATCTGAAATAAGGATGATATATTTTTACTCTACATCGTACCAACAAACTAACTATGATGTTAATAATGTTTAAATTTGTGCGTTACCCGATGACGTTAACATGGGTTAAACATTTAAGTGTGTTTATTTAACAGTACCGATTCAATCTGTAAAGTAACATTTTGCTGTTTCGCTGACGCACCCAATCCTCCAGGTCGCTAGATAGCAGCAGTGCGCCACACGTCATAGTCAATGTAGCTTTGCGCGCGCCGAAGCAGAACCCGGATGTGCCGGGGGTTAGCTGTTTGTCAAGAATGACAAATAATGAAGAAAATCTCAGCATGGAGCAAAATCCTGATGATCGCTTGCCGTGCAATAGGTATATTTATACTTCCTTAAGAGAGACTCATTAAACGGAGACCCAGAGATTTGTGCACGTATTTAAAAACAAACGTACATCATCCAGATCAGTCCTAATGCTTGCAGTCAGTGTATGAAACTGTATTGATGTGCATACAAGAGAACAAGCTGATTTGAATGCATGCTTTAAGGTTCCTCATGTGTAAAATCATACAACACAAAATCATGTTTTTTATTGTGCATTCAAATTAATATCAATGAAACTGCAGTTGATTTGTTTTGATTTGATTTAACTCAATTTGACATAATAACTAAATAAATACAGCTAACTAACACAATAAAGCACAATTAAAACATGGTAACAAAATAAAAAACTTTATTTTTGAGTTTCTTGAGAGAACTCTTCAAATGCTGTACAATATAACACTTACTTTAATGTAAACTGTCATATAAAATTGGCCAGTTAACATGTTATTTATTTTTTTAAATAATCCAGATTAGAGTTTGGTGTCAGCGTCTAAAATAAATGTTACCATACAAATTTTAGCCTAAACAATTTCTATTTAAATTTGCATTTTGGCATGATAATCAACTGTACATTTGTATTGCCGAGTAATGGAAGTAATGGAAATATTCAAAGAAGTCTTTACACAGATGTGTGTACTATGTAACGCACACGTAAATAAACTGCACATGAAATAGTAAGTTTTAGAAATATATAAACATAGAAATAAAATACTAGTGACAAGTGATGTAATATTTCCTTGATATATTGGAAACATCAATATTTGGACATTCACATCTGAATATCTGTGTGTTTTGTGCATTCTGATAGAAAGTACAAGTAGTGCAAATTAATACGTTTTTTTTGTAAATCAAAGTAATGCCAATTAAAATAAACACATGACATTTACCCCAAATATATATGTCATATACTGTATTAAACATATGAAATAGTAGAAAATAGAAATAAAAATAAGTGAAAACAGATTTACCATATACACATTTAAATAAGAGAAGTGACATAATTTTAGCTAGATATGCTGGAAACATGGATTCAGGGCAAATGTGTGTGGTATGCACTTTTTTTTGTTGAAAAAACGTTATCGAAAAATCTGTGTTTTGTGTGCAGCTCGGTCTCAGTTTTGATCACATCATGGCATCCATGTTTTCCCGTGTCTGGTCTTCTCTATAATCTTTATGTTAAAAACAAAATGTCCATTTCTGAGCTACACTACTGTTGTGTTGTCAGATTGCTGATTCATGTGTGTAATGTATTGTTTGTTATGACAGTTATCAGCTGCTGGATTTGCCCTGGGAGGATGTTTTAGTTACACACGTCATCTGCTACCTGCCACTGCGTCACCTTGTCAGCCTGCAGCGCGTCAGCAAGAGTTTTCGCTCTCTCGTTCAGGTGTACCTAGCCAACTGCCGCACATTCGACCCTGCACAGGTGAGACGCTTTTCACACCCGCAGCGATCAGTCTTATGATATTTCTTAGATTCCACACTGACTGGCGTTTATGATAATAGCTGATATGGATATATAAAAATGTTGATGCCACTATATTTACCCCTCTTGCTTTACTCAGACCGGACCTTACATTCCCAAAGAAGCGTTCTGCTCCATGCTTCACAACAATCAAGTTCTCCATCACCTCTGCATCCACAACTGCTCTGATTGGATCACGGACAAAGAGCTGTTGCCCGTGATTGGTCAGAACCAGCACCTGCTGCGCGTGGACATGCGGGGCTGCGTGCACTTGAGCCGTCACGCTCTGGTAGCCGTGTCTCTCAGCTGTCTTCGTCTGCAGCACCTGAATCTCGCTCACTGCGAGTGGGTGGACGTCCTGGCGCTCCGGAGCCTGGCGGATCACTGCTCGGACCTGCGCTGGCTTGACCTGACCGCCTGCAGACAGTTGAAGGACGACGCCGTGTGTTATGTGGCCGGGAAGTGCCCGGGGCTTCGTTCGCTCTCGGTGGCCGTGAATGCGAATATTACAGACATAGCGGTGGAGGAAGTGGCCAAACGGTGCAGAGATCTGGAGATGCTGGACCTCACTGGCTGCTTACGAGTACGAA
Source organism: Triplophysa tibetana (assembly GCA_008369825.1). Classification (NCBI taxonomy): domain Eukaryota; kingdom Metazoa; phylum Chordata; class Actinopteri; order Cypriniformes; family Nemacheilidae; genus Triplophysa; species Triplophysa tibetana. The sequence goes on from CM017893.1 coordinate 1,530,233, forward strand.
ATGAATCTATCAGGTGTGTTGTGTGATTTTAAGTGCACACAGAATTTCTTATGAAACTAAACCGAAAAAGTATTTATTACGGAACTGACAAGACCTTATAAATGAGTCGGTTTTATAGTTGTGGATGGTTGTGTGTTGACGCACTCGTCTGTGTTTTAAAGTTGCAAAAACTTAGTTTACATTTGTTTTGATCTTCAGTGTCTTGACTATTTTTGGATGAGACATTGTGGTGTGTTTGCAGGACGCTGGCAGAGTACTGTCCCAAACTGAAATGTCTTAAAGTCAACCACTGTCACAACGTAACAGAGTCCAGTCTCGGCGTCCTGCGCCGACGTGATGTGGATATTGATGTGGAACCTCCGCTGCAGAGAGCGCTAGTGCTGCTGCAAGATGTCGTGGGATTCGCTCCGTTTATTAACCTGCAGATTTAACCACAAGTGAGTTACTTGTTTAGAACCAACATCAACACAAATCTCACATTGTGTCATTTCATAATTTGTGTTTCTAGTGTATTGTGTATATGGTACAATATTGCAGATGAATGTCAAATAATTTGCTTTTCAGATGACGTTCCCTAGGCAGTAAGCCTATAGCCAAACAATGAAATTCAATATCAAAATATGTGTCAACTTCAGATGAGAATTCGAGAGGATTTTATACAGATTTATTGAATTGCGTCAACAGAAATTTGTGTGCATGTCTTGATTAAATGTTAATTATGTTTTGTAGGAATTTTCTCTGGAAAACCGACACGCACATTTTTACACAGATGATCTCACTGAACATGAAATCGACAAGCGGTTGTGTGATTAGGTGTATTTTAGCATTCAGGCTGTATTAGATCTGATCCCAAACTTTATTTACGAAATTCTCCATGAACACGGAGGAACTTTTGTGAAATCCATCTTATTTATCGATGCAGCTTTCCTTGTTTTCATGCAGATACCAAATGCTGAATACTTTTGCACTCGTGAAGTACTGAAATACTTGCACTTTTTCATAAAAGCATCTTTTGGACCGCCAGAATCCCCCAGTATTATTAAACCACAGGATTTCCTTTCTGTTTAATATCACTTATGAAAAAAAACAGAAAGGCTGTTCTTTCAAGAATGAATCCTGGAACAATCGAGTTATGTTTTACAGGATGCACACAGTGTTGTTTTTAGTTCCATTCATTTAATAATGGAAAGAAGTCCATTTCCAATACAATTCAGACTTTTATTACATTTGATTTATAGACACGAATGGAAAACAATTAGTTGAACTTCAGTTTGATATTTCAGACTACTAAAATTCACTCTTGTGTTTGTGTGAAAAATATTACATTGTTTCTGTTTTATTACACATGATGATGCAATTTGCATGTTTAAATAAGACAAATTGGACTTGTAATTGTACTTGTATATTTGATCCTCTAACACACACACACACACACAGAGAAGTGTTAACTGTCAAACACGATTTTGTTCTGCTGGTTTTGCTCCAAATTTTTTTGGTTACATTTCATAAGATTCAAAAATGAACATAATTCTTCATAAACTGAGGTGTGTTCAGTTTTAAAGGTTTATCAGTGCGCTTATTTCAAATGCTGGGGGTCTTTTTAGGACCCATATATTATACAATGTTGTTTTATTCTGAGTTTTTCAATAAGTATAAAGACAGCAGGGCAGTTGTTTTGTTTTCATTTGTATTTTTTATTTTGGGTAAATTTCTTATCACGTTTTACAGTATCACAAGTGATATTTGCACATGCGCTTTGCTTTAATGTATACTGCGTTTGTATAGTTGTGTAAGCACTTGTTGAAAACGGCCGATTGTTAAGTGCATAATTAATGCAAAGTGTTGAGAAAGTATAAAGTTTTATCTAAAACGACAAATGTTTGTTATTTCTTGTGGGTGACATGACATTTAAACATGGAGATTTGACTGACAATAATTTTCCACCAGAGTGCACTATAGCATATGAGGTCAACAAAAGCAGTTTTTCAATTGATGTAAACACAAAGCAATCTTACTCATGATCCATGATATAATAATAATAATGCATTTTATATCATGGCGCCTTTCAGAACACCCAAGGTCACCTCACAAGCAATATACAGGTCACTTCATAAAACAAAACACAACAAACAAACAGCATATATATATAAAGTGCAGTAAAGTCTCAACAAATCATATTAAAAGGTGATATGACATGTTTGTGTCACACCGTAAGTGTTGAGTGCTCCACATTAACAGAGGAACGGTGGTGCCCAAATGACCTGAATTTCAGAAGTATTAGTCATGAAACGTGTACAGTTTTCATGTGCAAAATAAAGAAATACGAAAAGAAAGTGTCAATATGGGCAAGAAAGAGTCTGAAGTATTAACTTAGCTTAGGTTTAACATGTGAATATGAACGTTTATGTGTGCAACTTTCATACATTCTTGTCAAATCTAGTCAAAGAGTATTTAATCAAAAGCCCAAACACACAGCATGCATAGCTCCTGGCAAAGCAACTGTATATTGTGCCAACACTTCTGTATATGCATATTTATGTGTGTGCGCGTGCGTGAGAGTGATGCACGAGACAGACGTGTGAAAACACATTCTGTCGTTTCTCCTGAGAGAGAGAGAGAGAAAAGAAGCTCGTTTTGCAGTTCTTTAGATCATTTTTATTAACAATAGAGAAAGTTTCATTTATGTTCATTTTAACGGGATTATTTTATTATAAAGTCTTGCTGAGACTCGAGCTGAAAAACTCGTCACACCTGTCAGTGATTTCAAAACGAGAGCGCGCACTAAGCGTGCGTCCGTATGGAATAGATGGTATGCATCGACGTCACTTTACCACGTAAACACCACGTGAGCACGCTGGAGCGTGCCCTCCTGGGTGGCGAAACACTCAGCAAAATGACTGCTAACAATATCAGTTAACGCAATTACGCGTGACATTTCAGTGTCCAGCAACCACTGATTCATATTTAAGTTTTAGTGAAGTCGTTCGGATCACCGTCGAGTCCAGCTGCTTGTAATTTCAGCAAATAATTGCGTGTTTAAGTCCCGTTTTTATTTGTTTCTCCTCAGCCAATTGGCTGTGTATTTTGCCACCAAGGAGAGCGTGTCTCTGGGCGTGTCCCTACATGTTCACGTGGGAAAGTGACGTCGATGCACACACTCTATACTAACGCCCTGCATACTGCGTACTACATTTAGAAATAGAACAAGTGTGCAGAATGGATATTGACATAAAGCCGGTGACTCGAAATGGGCGGGACATAACGGCCCGTAAGGTATGGAACAAACATCTATTTTAGTATGCTTGTTTGTTTGCAGAAGCTTCCAGATCACAGAAGACAGACAAAAAGGTCCAAGAATGATTGTAATAATAATCTATATGAAAATACACAAATGTCAATGATATTTAGGCTATACAGAAGATGAGATAAGTACATTACATACAAATGTGACATGTTTACAATCTGCAATAGTTGTGTTGTAACTATAGAGAAAAAGCAATATAGAAACAAGTTAACATTAAATGATAGCATCAAATATATAAAACATTTTGGGAAAAAAAAGATGTACAACATTGCATGATTGTCAATGTCTCAGCATTCACAGATTGATGTACAATCATGACGCCAAAAACTCCCAATGAAGGTTTTATGAGCCACTAAGCGACGACTGAATGCAAACAAACATTCTGTCTAATATAAAGCAGCAACAGTTTTGGCCACTGCGCACGCGGCACGAATTTAGGAGCAGTGCGGTAGCGCGTCATTTAGGACACGCCCCGTGCGTTACCGGCGGGGCGGGTGAGAGTGAGCCAGTGTTGGTGCGCTGGTGCACGCCGATGTGCGACTCTATTAGTTACAAACACACTCCGTACTCTCCGTTCCTTCTTCCCCTAAAACACGAATGCAGGGCAGTGGCGTGTATCAGTCCCCTTCAGAAGCACACACAGGACTCCCCACACAGAGCCGGTTAGAGTCCTCGGATGATAGAGATGAAGAGGATGATGATGATGATGATGCGGTGCGCACGCGGACTGCAGTAACAGCAGCAGGGACAGACCGCATTCCAGTATCCATCTCTCCACCTGAGACTCCGGTGAGACTTCTTTCGTGTTTGCAGGGTTATTTATAGATCGAGTATCCCATGTGATGGTGATGCTTGCTGCATGCAGAAGCGTTTTCAGCAGACTGTCATGATAAAATTCATGCTGGATTAGTGTTGATTTCTTCATGAGATGTGGCCTGAGATTGCATGTGCTTTAGGACGCTAGACATTTGGCCTTTAAGGCACAAATGAGAGATTAATTTGCCTCTGTTGTAAAGCAGTGGGTTTGTATGCATGTGTTAGAAAATAATGCTGGAAGTTTTTCATGAGATCGTGGGAATCAACCAGTTGATCATTCTAGGACATTGAGGTCATAACTCAGAGATGTTTGCATGCGGACTGATGCTCCGCACACCTAAATGATTCCATATAACCGTATTCTGATTAAATCTACTCTTATGTTGTATTATTTGATGTGTGTGTTACATGTTTTGTGGATGATTGATGTGTTTTGCATGGCCATAAAAAGTCCTGCAGGTGTTTGGATGAAAACCTCTGCAAGTTGTATAACGTCGGCTGCAGGTGCGACACTACACTGAGTCGAGTCTTTGAAATTCCAGTTTGCCTCCTGAATTGAGGTTGACGACCAGGGGAAAATTATTATGTAAAGAAATTCAGATAATGCTGGAAGAGTGAATTTGAGAAATATATTTCTTGCTGAAGAAGTACTCGAAAAGCTCCCCGAAGTCTCCAAAATGGAGGCAAACATTATGAAACAGTTGAAGGCTTGTCTTGCAATCTAATATTTTGTTGAAAAACCTGTTGTGTGAGTCAATTAAATTCCTCCTGCTGTTATTTCAATTCAAGGTCTTATGGGGTGTGACTGTCTTTCATTCAAATCCCAACCCGTTATTGGTAAAGAATCAACAGATGATCAACAGATCATTCCTGGAACGTGTAATAATGTGTCAAAGCTGCGAAACTCTGTTAGGTCTGATTTCATCTTGTTCGGTGGCTCAGCATTGATTCGACCCTGTTGTCTGTCCGCTGGTTGAAGGCAGAACAGATGTCGTCCCCAGAAAGACATTTGACTCCTTAAGGATGATGAATTACAGAGGCTGAGAGAGAGCTGCAGGTTTCATCGCTGCGGGTTAAGAACGGCGCGACCTTTAGCGTGTGAGAGAGAGCCAGAAGGGATGAAACACAGAACCTGTGCAAAATGAAGGACGGAGGATTTAAACGGAGGAATAAGAGAGCGATGCAACTTAGCAAGCGAAGAGTTGTGTGTTTTCTGTCTGAGGAACAGCGATGATGTTTTGTCTTCATTAGCTGATGTTGCCTAGAGGTATCAGACAGCTTGACGAGACTGAGATGTTATCCCGGTACAAACGTCACTCTGTGTCTTAATCTCAACACTTTGTGTTCTGCGTGACCTCTCGAGGCTGAGATTCCTGTCATGTTTGCTCTTTATCCTTTCATGATGATCAGACTTCGTGCTGCTGGCACCATAAAGGTTGTTTGTGTATGCATGCACATGTCGGTATGTAGACAACTCATATTTTGTTTTCTCTAAATATGAAAGTTGACATTCAGGTTTCAGACTTTTCAGACTTAAATGTATTATTTGCTAAGAGACATTATCTGTCCTGGTCTCCGTTCTCTCTCTCTCTCTCTCTCTCTCTCTCTCTCTCTCTCTCTCTCTCTCTCTCTCTCTCTCTCTCTCTCTCTCTCTCTCTCTCTCTCTCTCTCTCTCTCTCTCTCTCTCTCTCTCTCTCTCTCTCTCTCTCTCTGTCTCTGTCTCTGTCTCTGTCTCTGTCTCTGTCTCTGTCTCTGTCTCTGTCTCTGTCTCTGTCTCTGTCTCTGTCTCTGTCTCTGTCTCTGTCTCTCTCTCTCTCTTTCTCTCTTTCTTTCTTTCTTTCTTTTTCTTTCTCTTTCTCTCTCTCTAATCAGTATGTTGTGCTGCCGGTCGTCCTCTCACGTAATTCGCTTTCTATCAGGCCTCAGAAAATGAGCCTTCAAGAAAACCTCTTTCATCTTTCCGCCTGCTGCCCACACGCGCCACTTTCTTCTCTTTCTCCTTCACACTTTCAACAACCTTTTGTACGTTTTCTTTCACACGCTCCCGTCTTGCTCCCACTCGCTCCATCTGTCTTCAGATGGAATGAAGTGGTCGTATTGGAAGTGTAATTTTGCTCTGAACAGCGTTCCATGTGTGTCATGTCATGGCATTAAACCCATGTTTAGACATCCTGATAGAGGCGTGCCGGATGAGAGCAGGGAGCTGTTCTCATTCATCTTCAAGACTGTTGCTAAGCTGAGATGATGTCACTAGGCATGGGCCGGGTACCGGTTTCAAGGTATACCGCGGTTTGGAAACGTGTTTTTAAAACCACTTAAAGTTTCTGCTTTAACGTTCCAAAGGTGTGAGGGTTTCCTGCTGGAATCCATCAGGTTCTGCCCTATATTTTGTTTATGCTTAGTTAGTTGTTTGCTCATCTGTATTTAATTAATTCATTTATTTATATGTATGCATGTTTGGATAAATGCATGTAAGTTTAATTACTGGAAATTTTAAAGAAGACTACAAAGGGGTGCCATGCTTCTCTCTCCCGAGAGTGGTCGTGACGGACCAACAGGGACCGGAGGGGCTTCGCGAATTGACCCGGGGGACACATGTGTACTTATCGAAAACAATATGTTTGGTGTTCAAAGACGAGACCATGTTTCTCGTTCGCTTTATATGACCATACTTTATTGTTTTGTCGCTGTAAGCACAGGCTCACAGCCCTGGCTGTGTTTTCTACTGAAAAGGGGGCGGAGACTTGCAGCTCACTTGCACTTAAAGAGACACACACACCAAAACAGCGTGTTTCTACTCGCATGCAAAAGTGGGCATGTAGCACATGGTATATTTAAAGATCTGTGGTGTTTTTTTGAGCTGAAACTTCAAAGACACATTATGTGGAACCATTCATTAGTGGTCATTAGGTCCCCATCAGCTGTTTTGCAATTACAATTTATTTTAAGCTTGCTCAATTTGATCTTAGTTAACTCACATTTTTCATATATTATTCACACCGAGTTCACTGTGTACTTTTTATTGTCGTTTTGCATGCTGAAGTTTATGTTCAGTCAAGCTAAAATGTTTCTGTAGAAGTAATCACAATAATAATTGATACAACACATCACTTTTGGTTATTTTCCTTGATTCATTTGCTTAAGTGTTGAACTCGACTCCATTACTCACGTCACCTCATGTTGACATCTCGCATTAGAATTGAGTTCAGTATGGACTCCAGCTATTTATTACAATGTGTGTTTTTTTCATTTAGATTGTCTGTCATGCAATGTGACCCACTGTTAACTTCTGTGTGTAATCCTTAATGTAAATAATGACTTAAAAAGCATGTGTGTAATAGTTTCCCGTGATTGTCCTGTGTTGTGGCGCCCAGTTAAGTGGATAATTGTGTTATTTTGTGAAGTGGACATCATGATGACTGAATTACAGTATTACTTTTTGTGCGCATGCAGATTTGCGTTCATGAGGTCTAATGTGACAGGTTGAGGGCCGAGGTGCTGTTTGAATGTTGTTTATTGTACGGATGAATCAAGTTTTGGAATGAGATCAAATCTCATTTGGATTGAGATTGAGCGACTCTCACAAACTTGTCCGGCCACTTGATTTTATTGTAAAATTGTTTCATCGGGTAAGATTTCACCAAAGTCAACAAGAAACTTGCTTCGTGGACACTCTTGTGTGCTTTGAGTCATTGCCATTGTATTAAATTCACCCAACCGGATATTCAATAAAATAAATACCTTTTGTGTTTCACCCATAAAAGACAACTTCAGAACGACACAAAGGATCGATTAGTAAATCATTACGTTTTGGGTGACCTGATTCATTACTTCTCATACTGTAGAAATATGCTTTATTTTCTTCAAGGAAAATATGATTTCTTATTTTGGTAGGAAACTCAGGTTAGGAATAGAGACACGGGTGGACCGGGCGTGTTTGCTCCTGGATGGTCTCAGATTAGCCGTGTTAATGGAAGAGCTTGGCTCAGACCTGCAGGTGTGTCTGTGTATCACAGACGGAGGATATACATCCTATTAAGTAGAGAAGGAGAAAGTAGGTCTTTAGCAACTGTGGCGAGAGAGAGAGAGAGAGAGAGAGAGAGAGAGAGAGAGAGAGATTGTCTCAACCTAATACGACATTGGACCACATCAGCGCATGCTATTTTTGGCTCTGTATTTCTAATCTTTGCCTCACAAACACATACACGGACTCTTGCATGACGCGTATTTCATGACAGACGTTATTAAAATCAATTTGAAATGTCACTCATAACCTGTTTTGCTTCTGTAAAAGAATCTGTCTGTGATTGTATTATTTTTAAGGTGAATTACAAACTCTCTTTTTGTTTCTCTCTGTGTGAGTGTACAGTTCTTTTTATTACTGTTAATTAGAAATAATATGTAGTTTTGTTTTTCTGTAATAATTAAGAACCTAATTAATGCAAAATATTGCTGATCATCAAATGATTTTCATATTTACCATCATATGTGGTCCTTAAGGGTCCAGTTTGATATTTAGCGGCATCTAGTGGTGAGGTTGCGAATTGCAACCAACGGCTCACTCCACTGCTCAGCCCTCCCTTTTGAAGCACTGCAGTGGCTGACACGGCACTAAGATGTCTTCACGTTTTCTCTTATTTGCCGAAGGAGATAATGTATTTATGAAATGCGATCTGTAGAGCATTTTGTCCGTTTAGGGCCACTATAAAAAACAACATTGAGAATTAGAAGTAAGGGGACCTGCGGTGTATGAAGATAGAAATAGATCATTCTAAGATGATGAAAACAAAACGCTTCATTACGTCATTCTTCATTACGCTGTTTATACACCTCTGAAGATATAGTTATATAAATTGTATTGCATTTCTTTCAATAGATCCTCCACAAATTATACTTTGGACTTTTAAGTCAATGCTCGTCTCTCAAGTTCTACAAATAATACATGCCTACAAATACACAAAGCTGGCCAATGTTACATACATGTGGCTTTGTAACACACACAGACAAATACAGGTGGTTTCAGACTGGTTCAACAATAACTGACTTCTGACCTTAAGGCTGATGGTATTATTATGGTAATTGAATATTTAAAGTCACCTCCATCCCCTGACTCGTACGTCTTTTTGACAGCACAGAACTGGTGTGGGAATTAAATGATTAGTTTTCAAACGGCTTGCTCTGGTGGATTAGATGAGTCACATTCAGAGTCGAAACAGATCAGCCAATATGTGACTCAACTTTACGTTCCACGTTGCTGCAGGTTGCCAACCTCTCATAAGGTTAAAATGCAGACTTTATATTTCACCTCTCAGTTGCGATGCCATCATAAATGTTCTAGATACTTGAGGATGAGCCGTAAGGCCTGACCGTGGGGAAAATGACATCATTTGTTTTTTATAAATATATTTCAGTAATGAAGGCTAGTCATGGCATGTTCACGATGACACATCTCCACATTTTCTCCTCTGGAGCACAAGGACGGTTGATAAATGAAATGTTCGTTCAAAAACATGAATCACTCTTTGCCCTGTTAGTACGGTAGTGTGCTTAATTGGGACATTGCAATTTCCCAAGAAAACATGTTTGTTTGGTAGTCCAGTATTACAAGTCATCCCACATCACCTGTTGCAACCTGATCTATTCATAGAAACATTTGAGATGTTGTGCTTTGTCGGTCTCTTTGAATGGAAATATTTAAGTGGAGATAGAGAACGTGACAGAGAGAGAGAGATAGAGAGAGACAGAGAGAGGCTTTCATTCGCATGGAGCTGTCTCTATGACTACAGCTGTCTGCTCGCTGTGCTCAACAAAACAAGATTATAATTCAAGGCAAACATATTCATACATTTATCTATAAAAGTGCTAAGAACCTTGTGGAGTAGTCTGTACAGAGCTTTACTTTAATGACTCGCTTTACTTGTATTCTTTTCAATGTCGTGTTCATCTCGGCTGTCTCTTTTTTTCAGGTCAGAAAAGTTAGATAATGAAGAATTAAACTGAGTCTACATCAACTCAACAGAGGTGCGCAGCTTAGTTTTTATTTTGATCATTTTTCGTGGTGAAGGAAATGTTTAAGTGATGAAGAAAGGCAAAATGTAAAATGTCATGGATGAGCATTTCGTCAAATTTGGAGCGAGGTTATAGGGGGTGAAAATTGACCATGTATTCGTTTTCAGACTCTGAATTTGACCAAATTGTACATTTTGACCCCATCTACAAGGCAACAGGTTACTCCGTGAATATTCATTCGTTCTCATTTTTTAATGTACTGTAAATATGGTCAGTTTTAATTTAACGTTGTTGAGGTCATTCAGCAGTGGCGTGTTGTCCTCAGAAGGCCTGTCTCTCTCTCTCTCTATGAGTATGTTGAAATGTCATTACTGTGGTCAGTCTGTCACGTAGCACACTAAGATTAGCACACTTACTCTTGTGCTCTATAAAGAGACGTGCTGCGTGCTTCTGGCTCGGTCAGCCTGTAAACAGGCAAATACAGACACCTGGGAGGCAGTGCGACCTCAGAGGGACCATTAAATCTTCTGCAGTGACTCAGTCTTTCTCCTTGACTGTTACATCAAGTGTTTGTGTTCCAGGTGACTTGTTGTGGTGCGTGGAAGATAAGTCCAAGATGCACGACACTGAAAATAAAGCAAACCTATTATTAAACCTTTGAATAACATTTTGGGGTCATATTTAACTCTAGAAATAAGATATTTTGCTTAAAGAAAAATAGTATTTTTAGGACCGTTTCCAGGTTTTCTATGTTATATTAGTGCTGATGTTCTGTATTCTTTTCTAGACAATTAATTGCATATATCCGGAGGTATAATTGTAAAAAAAATCAGGGGGTACGGTGCGCTCAAATTTTTTGGCTGTTTGGGAAGTGTATCTACGGTGTCCCGTACCTTAAACAACAATTTCAAATTGTGTTTTATTTATAAATAAATATTTAATAATTATTTAGGGCTTTTCGATTATGACAAAAATCCTAATCACGATTATTTTGGCCAATATTGAGATCCAGATTATATACACAATTGCTTATTATCTTTTAAAACAACATAGAAAGAAAAATATCTTGCCTTGTAAACTCAATTCAACTGAAAAATAAATGTAAAGAAATATCACCGCTGAACCAGTACTGCAAAGGAAAGCGGAGTGCTTTATATACGGTTATTAGGCTTGTTGGGATTGTCGGTGTTACCGGTGACACACGGTGTTTATGCCCGCCTACCGGTTACATCACTTGCCATTTGCCCATCGCACCCCCCTTAAAGTCCAGCCCTGCATATATCTCCCCAGTGTGTAGTAATGCAAACAAAAATCAAATTACTGATAAATGAGAAAAACAGGATACAAGTGTGATTTAAAATATATATAAAGTATATTGTGCCTACTATTATGCTTTAATTCTAATGTAGAAAAGATATTATATCCACATACAGTAATGGGAATTACCTTTAAGATTAATGAAATTTACAAAATAAAAGCCCTCTAAATTAAAAGTTACAATTCATCATAGTGATGGGAATTAAGAGGAGGAAGATGTTCTTCGTGGTAAAAAAATAGTTCCTAATGTGCCCTGGACATGTTTCATGAGTTTTAAGTGTTATTTATTCTTGTTCTGTAAAGATTTCTGATTTCACAAGTACATTTTGAAGACCTAATGCAGTCATCCATAAATAATGAATCACATGTTTAGTTAGACTTAGCATAAATCGCCGTCAGCAGAATTTTTCTTTCATAATTCACAGATAGATGATCTGTTTAATGATGCTCACAGTGAATGTGCTCTGTAGGGTAGATGTTCGTGGGCTGTGATATAACATTCTGGATTATAAAGAGGAAGTAAGCTAAAGCGTTTGAAGAAAGCTGATGGTAAAGCGCTGAGAAGGCTTGAGAGAGAGTTTATTTGGAGAGCGAATGATATTGAGGAACAAGAGCAAATATTGTCAAACTAAGGTTGCGTGTGCATGGTTTTGTGAAATGACACTATCATCAATGAGCCTGTACTCATTAACCGACAAATCCTTTTTTATGTATAGATGTTTGTAGTAGATTGAACTAAAAAACTGGAGTAATTCTGTTTGCTTGTTATTCAACTGGCTGGAAAAATAGCCATTTTTGCTTTTGCAGGCTAAAATGTGGACCGCATTATTTCACTACATCTGTATCCACGATTGGGTTTCTTTTAGTAAAATGGAAATATTAACATCCAACATTTAATATATGAATTTACAGAATAAGTAACTCAAATGTCGAAGCATGAGTTTGTCAAGAGATAAATTAATGGGGTATTGTATATTTGTCAATCTGCTGATTGTAGAACGGTATATCTTCAGTGTTTATCAGTCTCCCCCTATTGGTGGATGCTGGAACTACACCATTGTTCTGCGAAAAACATCTTCATCTGTCATGAGCACTAATGGAAATGCTCTTGGAAATCTCTCTTCAGAAATAATTTGACCTCAGTGGAATATTATGGTCCAATTTGTACTCCACACTATTGCAAGGAATCTTTTAATATAAATCTCTGTTTGATTGTCTAAAGTTGATTCTGTAAGAGCTGTGTTTATTTACCGTTTTTCCACAGCATCAACGTCCGAAAGACACTTTCACAAGTGCATGCGTGTGTGTTTATGGTGTTCAACACACATGAGATAAATCACAGAATCATATGATGTTTCGGAGGCTCTTTTATTCTCCATTCTCCAGTAAAAAGAGCACGGATGTGTTTATTTGTGCATGTGTGTAGCTGGATTCTCATTGGTCAGAAACATCAGTCTATGATTAAATAATTATGTGTAATTACTGTTAATCACTGACGCTGTGTTAGTTTGATGTTGTCTGTTTCACTCCACAATCTCTCTCTTGTCATAATGCCTTCAACCTACTGACGGGATTATTTCGTGATAATCATCATCTGACTTTACATTATTCCTTTCATCACTGCTCCCTCAGACCTTTAAAGAGAGACAGATCTGTTGACAAAGTCTTGTTTTGGTTTTGCTGAAACATGACATCCCTTTAATTCGGATGAAATTTTACTTTGTTTGGACAAATCTTGTTTGGACTGATAACATTTCCTGTAGCTCAGTGATAAGAGCACTGCTAGAGCACGCAAGCAACGTCGAGGTCATAGGTTCAATACCAGGGATTGCACACAATCAGAAACCAAAATGCATTGTATAAGGCAATGTGAGTCGCTTTGGATAAAAGCGTCTGCCAAATGCATAAATGTAATGTAAATGTAATAATATTTGAAGTCCTGCCTAAGGCTGTAATGTATGAGTCATTAAGGATTAACACTTTTGATGTAAAGTTATACTGTGTGTGTGTGTGTGTGTGTGTGTGTGTGTGTGTTTGTGTGCGCCTTGCTACTGATGATATCATCTGATTGCTTCCTCTGTAATCGGTTCTTCTACTGATACAAAAAATATAATCTAGTTTTCTGCCACATCGTTTTTTCTTTACAAGTTTCGGATGTTCATTTTGACAGCGGGCACATTTAGCAGATAGATAGTTATCAGAACTTCAGTGTATTTGACCGTTATAGGTCACAGTTGTTATTTAACATATTGTTAAGTGAAACACTGAAACATCATTCATTGGCTAAAATTAATGCACCATTGGTGACGTTATCTAAGATGAAAAGTTGTTTAAAGCAGACAGTTGTTTTTCTTTTTAGTTTTAACAAGTAGACTAAAAACATGTATTTATATTTTATGTTGACATTTAAGATCAATGTGACTGATTCCTGAATTCAATAAATAATTGTAATGCAAGTTAATAACAGTGTTTCTTCATTTCTTTCTCAGGTGGGATGGCTTGTCCTCTGAGACTGAAGTGTCTGCTCTAGCAAGAGAGGTTTTCTGAAGAACAGTGGCTTGAAGAACCAAAAATAAACTTGCACTGGAGTCTACAAACTGAGTCTAAAATCTTTGTTCCATTTATAACATTTTGTTCTCTTCTTTGTTTATCTCACATTTACATTTAGTCACATTTACATTTACACATTTACATAATCTCCTATTTAATCTTTTTCTGTGTCACTTTGTGTTGGCTATGACGCCATGTCTCAAACTGGAAAAGTCCTTCATTTGTATGTGGAGGTGAGGTCCAAACCCGAGCATGCTGGGAATGGTAGTTCCTGTGAAACCTCAGTGGAGGAGGATGGTCCGGTCGAGGCGTTTAACAAATTAGCCCAGGCAGCACCTGTTAGCAGCGCACAGTCCTGTGGCACATACAAACCAAACGTTAGCTTCCTACTACAGCCCTCACACAATTCCCGGGGTTCCCCACAAAGATCCAGCATTCCACAGCAGGAGCCATTCCAACAGGTGTCCAACAACATTGACAGTAAACAGTTGAAACATGTCCACTCTTTATCATTCTCTGGAACAGGGACACCTTGTCGAGCCTGCAAACATCACCACAACACCAGACCAGAGGTTGGGCAGAGATCGGTGGTCACTTTCAGATACATCGAGAAACCTCACATTAAAACAGTGGAGAGTCCTTGTAAGAGTACCAGTGGGATGAAAGAAGGGAGTTGTTTACACAAGCGGTTTAGTGATCCAGTCGGTTCCGGGCCTGCTGAATCTTCCTGCAATAACAGTCAGTTTTACCAGCACTCTGGTTCGCCAGGATTTCGTCAATCTGTTTTGGATCCCGTTGGTCAAGCCTCAACACAACGAGCCTTGGAAGAGTTTGGCTCCCCCCTGCAGAGGTGCAAGTTTGCTCGTGGGTCAAACTGGAGTCCGAAGTCTCACCAGCAACAGAGGGCACGTTGCCAATCCTGGGAAGGCTCATCTGTGCCAAATTGCAGTGCTTATCGCCATGATCCTGGTGCAGGCAGGGTAGGAGTTATGCGTGACAACCCTAAAAGTTCAGGGTCTGATGGTTTCTCATCCCAGACTGGACAACAACAGAAGTTTACATCCATGCCGCAAGAATGCTCCTTCCAGAAACTTTCTTCAAAACAAGACTGTTCAACTCCAGTCAGTCAAAACTGGGAAACAAGTGCAAACAAGCATCAAGCGGAGCAAAGGACCAGTTTGGCCAATACACCCACCGGTGGATTGAACCAGCTGAGTGGAAGCAATAACTCATCTGCTCTGAACAGTCCTGAGGTGGCCCGGAGGATTGCGGAGAAAGCAGCTAAGGTTTCTACTATTTTCAATGAAGTCCAAAGTGGTCCACCACCTGCTGTGTTTGGGGGATCTCATCTGAACAGCACAAACTATGGGTATCCATCAAGAGATATCCATCACGAGTCCCTACAACAGAGTCCGGTGCAGATGGCTGTTAAAATGAACATACCTGTGCATGAACCCCAACTATCTGACTTCCCTTCTACCAATGGGGTTCCTTCCCACCAACCTGAAGCACCAGGTACCCAGCATTTGAGTTTAGTTGAAGACTTGGCCCATCACATGTCTGGGTCTATCCCAGTGGATAGTGCCCCTGATTCTCCTCCCCTCCCATCCCATTTTCTTCGTTCAACTCTGTCCAAAGCAGACTTGGGTTCTCCGCTGCGAGATCCTCGGCAGCTGAGAGCTGACCTACTGGGCACTGATAGTCCCACAGCGCACCGACACAAGACCCCACAGTACACTGGAGAGGAATGGACCCCTATTGACCCATGGTTCCTGGAGGAGGATAACTGGGGTGATGATGTCATCGCAGAAAGCATTGAGATATCCAGACGCTTGTTTATTGGTCAGAATGTCAACGATTCTCCAGTTAGCTGGACGTCCAGACAGCAATGGAAAGAGCAAGCAAAAACAGAGGTAGGGAAGTTTAGTTTGCCACAACCACTTGAAGGGACTTTTAAAAGTTACAGATCAAGTGAGACGGTTGGGGTGACAGACAGAGGAGGAAAGCATGTTAATGACTCAGTAAGTGGAACAAACCATAGCCCGGTGGACAAAGTAGAGGAGATGGCCATACTAACACAACAACAGAGGCAGTCAGAATGGAAGAAAAGGCAAGCTTTGCTTCTAGGGCCGGTGGTTCTAGAGGAGGGAGATGGAGAGAGTGGAGAGCACCCCTGCCTGGCTGGCTCATCCCCAAGTTCTAGCGGAGTGACGGGGAGCCTTGGAGACAGAGATTGCATCTCACCTGAGTCCAGCCAGAACAGCAACCAATCAGAGCATCCCTCTTCAGGAATACAGGTGAGATCTGTGCGTATATGGAACTTTTATTGTGAAATGTGAACGGAATTCAAACTTTTCGAAGTTTAAAAAATAAAACCAATTGTGTACAAATTGTCACGTACACACAAATGGACACTTTTGCTACTCAATGCATCAGTCTTGCTCTCAAATAAATGACCTAGGATATTAAATCTTGGTTCTTTGGTTAAGAAAAATAAACTTGAATTAATGTTATTATTTTAAGTTGAAACTTAAATTAAGTTGATTTGTCTTACCTCACTGGGAGACTCAACGCCTCAGGTCATACATTAGCAGTTAAGAGAAAATGTTTTTTAGTATTAAGAAGCTAGTTTACCGTCTCTTGTAAGCTAACATGAGTCTATTTTGGGTGTGTTGCAGTTGGATGGTGGTTCTGTGATACCAGGCCCATCTCTGCACTGTCTGAAAATCGCCCGCGCCAAGTGGGAGTTTCTATTTGGCACTTCTACGGAAAACACTGCCAGCGGACTAGAAAAGAGTCAGTAGCCACCATTTATCTACTTTGCTCACTTTAATAACATCAGGGCCCATTATAAAACAATTAGATTACAGTACTGAAAGCTGATTGTTGATTCAGATTGTTTTACTTGTGTTGCTCTCTTACCCCATATGCATTTAATGCATGAAAGCTGGTCATCTTCATAAAGGGCTGTAACACCATTTAAACGAAATCCTGTAAAGAGCATATATGAAAATTGCTTTAGGGTTAATAAAAGTGCCATACAGGTTCCATGGGAATCCGTACATTGCATCTTATGTGGTAGATCTTTGTTTTTTAAGCATACAGAAAATCGCATACTCTACAGTATAATTAAGATACATTACAAAGAAGTATTTAAGTAAAGCCATGATTTTATATTGTAATGTGTGTGTCGATGCCACCTTTAACCACTCCAAAAAAGTGCCTAGCTTCACTGTAGCTCAGTGGTTAGAGTATTGAGCAAGGTTGTGGTTTCGATCCCAGGGTATTTCACATACCCATGTATAAAAAAATGTATAGGACATTGCAATGTGAGTCGCTTTGGATAAAAAACGCTGCCAAATGCGTAAATGTAAATGCAAAAAGATAAAGTGTCCGCCATTTTGGAACAGTCAACATTTTCGTTGCTCGAAACAGTCAACATCGCTCACAGTAAAAATCAATGAGTTTTCCAAGATGACGCAAATCTGCACGGCTTCTGATTGCAAAAAGAAATGCATCGATTTAAATTCCCGAACAAATATGATAACTTTTCACACCTTTCACATGCGTTTTTGTATGTTTAAAAGTATGGTCATCTTTTAATATTTTGTTAGCCAACACCTTTTTAGCTTGTATTGTGTTCGTATAGCAAATATAATGTTTGTGTTTAAAAAGCAGCACGTAACAGTTGTTATCAATACATGTGTATAACTGCGGTTAAAGACGCACAACCCTTGTTGAAGTCAACTTGCCCTTGACCGGTTTTGACTGTTCCAATATGGCGGACGACCTGGTATATAGTGGCCCATACAAACACCTGCTAAGAATGCATCTGTGTTCAATATTATTTATGATTCTCCCAAACAATTTTGTTATCCATCTAGATGTTCCTACAACTCCCCCTAGTGGCCACTCAAGTCCAATCCCACCCATGTATCTTCCCTTGGCGGAGCTTGCTCTCAGAGCCAATCACGATGTTCATCAAGTGGAGGTTGAGCTTGTGACTCCGCCCCCTGCTGCACCTGGTACCTCTCCGAAAACTGGAATAATTCGACGGACTTTAAAATACTCCGAGACCGATCTGGACGCCGTTCCGTTGAGATGTTACCGGGAGACTGACATAGATGAGGTGTTGTTAGCCGAGCAGGAGGACGCTGATTCAGCGTTTGGGAGCAACCGAAGTGTCATGGGAACTTCCTGTGCCGGGAGCAGCCCGTTGCCAAACGAGAGAGCAGATGGACAGGAGGAAGAGGAGGTGGAGGAAGAGGATGTTGCGAGCTGGGTGACTGTCAGGATGCAGGGGGACGTGAGGAGGCTGTTGGCTGATCAGGAGGTGGATGATGGAGAGGAGTTTTACAGCATCATGATGAAGAGGTGTGAAGAGGCAAATGCACTTTTATATAAATGTGACCCTGGATCACAAAACCAGTCTTAAGTAGCACTAGAACATTTTTAGTAAACGCCAAAAATACATATTATGTGTCAAAATCATTGATGTTCCATGAAGATATTTTGAAAACTTTTGTAAAATAAATATAAAAAAACGTTATTTTTGTCAGTGGATGGCCGCTACAGTGCCTCTGATTTACAACTTCAAAGGTCATTTTCTCAATATTTGGATTTTTTTGCACCCTCAGATTACAGAGTTCCAAACGATTGTATCTCCGCCAGATATTGTCCTATTCTAACAACACATACATCAATAGAAAGCTCAATTATTCCGCTTTAGAGGATGAAACATCCTCAATTTCGATAAATTTACCCATATGACTGGTTTTGTTGTCCAGGGTCACAAATGTGTACACATGCTCTCTTAAAGTGACACTTCACCCAAAAATGAAAATTCTGTTTACTCACCTTCATGGATAAATATGGCTCATAAATGACCGAAATGTTTGTTGAATTGTTGTGCTTGTTCGTCATACAAGAGTTTCAAGAATAATCTAGTTTAACCAAAAATAAGAGATACTTATGCATTCAATACAACATCAATTATTATAAATATACAATATTTTCAGAACTGGATGACATAAATGCACATAAGGGTGAGTAAAAAATACAATTTTAATTGTTTTCAATTTATTTCAATTCAAATAGATTTTTATTATTTATCATTTTTGTCAATTATTATTTGACAAATTTGCATGGTTTAAATAAACTTGAATATAGAACTTAATACAGAAAGTTGTGAAATATAAAATAATAATGAAATAGGCGAAATGCATAGCAGATTTTTTTGTAAGTGTGTATATTAGCAATCAGAACTAACACTTCTCTTTCTTTCTCAGACCCCGTGATCATTTCATCAGTGACCTACCGGCTCTCAAATCCCCTCTTCTTCTCCGCGGCCCCCGCAGGAAGTCTGGAGACAGTCAGGACACCTTCAGTCGCCATTTTGAGAGCATCATGGAGTCTCACCGTGCCAAGGGAACATCCTACAGCAGTCTGGACAGTCTTGACCCTCTGACCTCTAGCACACAGACCATCCTGACCTTTGACCTCCCCACACTGACCCCACAGGTTCAGGGTCAGATCTACCAGAGCGCACGGCAGATCGTTGAGCTCAGCTTCGCTCCTCTGGCACACGTGGAGATTCCCAGCCTCTCGGAGTCGGCGATGACGATAACCTGCGACACTGACGCGACGCGGGCGCCGTCCAGCGAGAGGCTGAGCAGCGGGTCTGATGACCGGAACAGCAATCCTGCACTTACACTGCCGAGGTGGGTGGACGTGATGTCAAGCCCATCGTTTATGTGTTATTTATAAAATACATTCAATCCCACAAACTGTTTCATAAGTCTGCAATAGCACAGTTTCACCAGCAGAGGGAACTGTCTTGAATAGATCGTCGATCAGAAAATTAACCTGGATTTTGCTTTACAACTTTAGCTCATAGGTAGATCTTATGAAAACAGTTTTTTAAACATTAACCTTTTTCCTTGTGACTTAAGTTTCGCGACTATTTGATATTTCCACCCCAAAATCATTTGCCATCATGTAAGACAGCTGTAAGAAATGAAATTCAATGAATCATTGTCAAAATAATGTGATCATTAAGTCATACCATCATATATTTTACTTTAAATTTAACAAGTTGAAATTGCTTTGAGTTACTGTAACTTTGAACTAGGCAAGATTTAAGATAATAAGATGAAATTGCTTGTGCAACCTGTAACAATAAATTTTTTGATGTTATTATTATCTTCTATTTGAATAGACATTGCTTTATATACGTCTTTTCTTTAAACAAAATGATTGATGTCACTTTGGGTGGACGTGTTTAATTGTCCTCAAAGAAGTTTCACAATGACAAACGATCTTTAAAAACATTTTGAAAAAAAAGTGAAATATCACTTAAAACTGCATTTCACATTTATTATCCTGGCATCTGTTTGGTTTCACCTGTCAGGGGTCAATTTTCTGAAATTCGTAATTTATGTGATGTTTCCTTTATCAACGTAAGTGCAGTTAATTTACTGCATAATGAACTGTTTATCTGTTGTTTTTTTAATCTTTACAATCTGCTGTGCCTGGTGGTGTGACGGTGTTAAGCTGCGCTCTTAGTTTCATCAGGTGTGTGTGTAGGACAGATCAAAGGCAAATCTGATCGCTGACAGAGAACTGAAGAAACTGCCGCATAGTTCACCTTCATACACACAGACAGAGAGAGAGAGAGAGAGAGAGAGAGAGAGAGAGAGAGAGGGAGCAGGCAGGTGCTTCAAAATATTAGATTTAAAGAATAAAAATTACATAAATGCACATTTATTTTCCTTTTGATGTGATGTATCAGATGTCCCATGTGTCCTTCTGTTTACAATCCACAAAACACTTGTCACCTGTAGTAAATGTTGACTGTGTTTATTTATAGTCACCGCTCAGCACATGAATTGAACTGCCGTCCTGTAGTAGCCCAACTTATCCACTAGGTGGCGACAGTAAGTCATTTATTAGTAGTCGATAAGCAATGCACACATTAATCATTGATTTAAACAAATGTTGTTACAATTTATTAGTTAGTCCTGTATAATTCTAATTCTTCAAGGAATAGTGTGCCCAAAAATGAACATTTTGATATCATTACTCACCCTATGTATACATTTCTTTGTTCTGATGAAAGATATTTTGAAGAATGACAGATTTGATTTGTCTGATTCGAAAAATTTGATCGTAACAATTTGGTAATTGAAGATAAAAACAAGCAGGATTTAAAGACACGTAACACAAATTATTTTATTATGAGCAAACATTTTTGCCATGTCAATTCAAATTGTGCGTGAGCTTTCGGTTTGTCATAGAAGAGACATGTAAAACCTCTCTCTCTCCATCTAACAGAAAATAGGGTTAGTTTTGTCATAAATATAAAGCTGATCATTATTTTTCTGAGCTCCACACGCCTCAGTTAAGCAGCACATTTGTGACGCACCATGCAATGCGTGTGAGCAGACTAATTACCCATAATGCACTGCTCTCACACCCACTATCAGTCACATCTGCTGACTCAATAATGGCTCGTGTACACTGTTAGGAATCTTCAAAATGATCTTTTTGTGTGTATGAAATACACTGCGAATGTTGTGTCCTGTCTTTACCTTCTTTCATTTACTTTATATGCTTTTGTCCAAAGCGACAGGTTCTGTTCTGTCTGTCGTGTGTCTCACTTGTGAAGGTTAGTTTTAGTTCATTACTCACTGTGGGTTCATCACAAAATGGGCAATACCTGAATTTTTCAGGAGTGACTTTGATCATAGAACACACTCTGAATAAATAAACTGTGTTTAACAAACTGGATTAAGTGCTCAGAAGACAACTGCTGTACAGCTGCAGCGTGTTTTAGAACAAATGACTCAATAGCTCGTCACTTTTTGAGGAAGGAAATATAATTATAGAGACAGTAGATACAATTATACAAAAATTGATCTTGTCTAATTTGAGCAATGGAGAACACGTGAGAGGAGATGCGCGAGGCAGAGATTCAGACAGGTTACATGCTTAAGTGAGCTGAGAAATAGTAGAGGACAAGAGAGAGAGAGAGAGAGAGAGAGAGAGAGAGAGAGAGAGAGAGAGAGAGGGAGAGAGGGAGAGAGGGAGAGAGGGAGAGAGGGAGAGAGGGAGAGAGGGAGAGAGGGAGAGAGGAGAGAGAGAGAGAGAGAGAGAGAGAGAGAGAGAGAGAGACTCATTTGGAAAGAAACATTTGCCAAGTCTGGGAACTAAGCAGTTTTTCCACAATGATTCAAGGAAGGACTAAGAAATCCAGATCTGTGAAATGCAGAAATCAGCACTTCATAAGATATTTATTAATAGAAAGACTTAAAACAGTCTGACAGATGGACCAGAATAGATCAGAAAACTCAGCTTGAACACGAACATGGATCACATCCAGATGTTCTCATCTAGGAAGAGTTTAAACAGATGTGGTCCGGGAGAAAAGGTCTTTTTGGCGTGTTGGCTTTGTTCCTCAGCAGAAGATAGAGACACTTCAAGCCAACAACACACTGCATTCAGGTAGAAGAATTATAAAAACCTGCGGACTGATGTGTTAGTCTGTTAATGTTCTAAAGTGTTTATTTTACTTTATTCAATAAAATTGTTAATTATGCGTGTTCTCAAGGCGACTTCACTGTTTATTCTTATAATAGTTACATTTTCCACCCAAATCATGTTTTTTTTATTGTGCATTCCAATTTAAAGGTGCAGTTTGTAACAATTTCACAGTAAAATATCCAAAACCACAAAGCTAGTGTTATATATTTTGTTTAGCAGAGTACTTACAATATCTCAAATGTTTCCAACTACTTGTCAGTCACATGAAAATCACGATCATCATGCTAGGGCTTCGCTGTTGTTTTGATCGTGTGCCCCCTAGAGGCGGTTTTACAAACTGCGCCTTTAATATCAATCAAACTGCAGTGGGTTTGTTTTGATTTAAGCCATAATAACTAAAAAAATACAGCTCACTAACACAATTAAAACACGATAACGTAATAATACACATGATTTTTTGAAATTCTGGACTCATTTTGGAGCCAAACTTTTCAATTATACAGTTTATTATGCAAAAGCTTTTTTTCCTTTGTTATTATATTGTCTGTCTGATCAAATGAATGGAGTTTAAAACATCAAGTTAATCTGTTGTGATCTTTTATGGATCTGTCACTGTAAGTGTTGTTGTGTTTTCTCGTGGGTGTGTTCACACGTTAGATTTTTTTTATCGTGACTCACTGAAGGCTGAGATGATCATAGCTGTCAATCTGTGTCTCACATTCATTTGAAATCAATAGGCCGTTTTAAAAAATGAACAGAACTATAAATTAGAAATGCAAAGTCTGACTGCTTATATCTGTATATGTTTCCTTCAGTCCGGTTTCTCACTCTTACAAAAATACAGCAGTAACCCCGGTTTCCATTGACACATATTTACAAGTATTTTTTTAATACTGAAAATTCCTAAATGTTTTCTAATACGTGTCTTCTCTTAACAGTGTAAGAAGCGTTCAGTTTTTTATGTACATTTAAAGATGGGCTGCTGAAATTATAGATACGTTTTGTAAAGATGTATGTTGTATAATATGCATTTTGTTTTTAAGGGAAGTATCATGTTGTTTTACTACACCGCGGTATCATCATACTGTCTGATCGCTATATTCTTACGTTGCTGTTTTCTTAAAATAATTGGACACCACTCGTTCACTAGTTTAAACCTGAACGTGAACTAAGCTGTAACTTTTTGTGTGTTTGTTTAGAGAGAAGTCGGGCCGGTTCACTGCAGATGCAGATCTGGATCAGGAACTGAATGAGCGTTTGTGTTTGGACAGCAATGAAACTCTCAGTAACAGTAATCGAGCCGACCTAGAAGCTGCCAAACGTTTGGCCAAACGCCTCTTTAACCTCGACGGCTTCCGGAAGTGTGACGTCGCACGTCATATGAGTAAGAAGTGAGTATGTGCAAAGAAGAAATATAAACTGTTTGTGAAGCTGCACATCTTTACGTTCTTTAAAGGACCCAGTCTTTGGCTGTTTTAGAGGCTTTGATAATGTCTTTATCAATGGATGTTCATGTTTCTAGTTTCAAAATACGCTTTGACATATTCCAAGTCTATTGTTCACGGCTGTCCCTCTTTTCACAAAACGACTTCTTCCGGTCTCAATAAAGTCCCGCCTTCCGAAACGCTCTGATTGGTAAAGCTGACCTGGTCTGTCGTGATTGGTTCCCTCTTAGAGCGCGTGTGATGTCCCACCCATGCTAAATTTATCAAATAAAGAGGGCTTGATGACATCCATCCAAAACAAAATCAGCTTGTAATAAAACATTGCAATACTTTCATGACAAAACTGATGCATTATTCAGGTAAAATTTGGTCGATTTTGTTTTTTATGTCGATTTAGAAATCTCTCCTTTTTCTATTTTGGGACATATTGTGTCATCTCTGTACCGTCTCTGTAACCCACAGGTGTGTGTGTGTGTTTTAATCTGAATTTTATTCTCTGGTCTTCTTAAACTTTAAGAGCTTTTCTCTATCTGACAGATGCATCATGGGAGTTTTCAGACCGGTGATGCTGTGACATGTCTCTCAGTCGTGTGTGTTATATTTGATTCTTTGTGACCGTGTTTTCGATGTCTTTCTCATGTTCAGTAACGACTTCAGTCGTATGGTGTCAGAGGAATATCTGCAGTTCTTCAGTTTTACTGGAATGACTCTGGATCAAGCGCTGAGGTCAGCACATCAAATACACAAACGAAAGATTAAACATTAGATTAAATTTATAACACTATTATGTGAATGTTTTGTTGGTTTTACAAGACTTCATCCCGTTTGTTTTCTTGGTACATTTGAACAGTGTTTTATGTTACACTTCTGTCTATAGATTCAGAAGAGTGCCACTTTTTGGCTTTATACAGACTTTTTTAAACGTTAGGGTGTTAAAAAGTGAAATATGTTTTTCATTACTCGACTTGGCCAGACAGAAGATTTTTTGTTCAGACAGCGTCATGAGTTTTGGACAGGATCATTTATCTGTACAATAAAAGAGGTCATAAGTGTTATTAATTTAGCGGTTCTGTTTGGTAACTCTTGTCGTGTAGGAAGTGAACGCTGCACCTTTATTTTATTAATAAACCAATGGTTTTAATATAATAATTTTTTTTTTTATAAGTTATAGTTTGTAATATAAAGCCATTATTTGAAATCTATTTGAAATAAGCATATACATAAATGTAACAATTTGCAACTTAAACAATGCAAAAAGTAAAAATTATGAAATTAAATATAAATATTTTTTATATATTAAAAATATTTTTTGAACAATTTTAATCAAAATCAAATATTATAAATGAATACATTTTATATTAATTTAAATATTTGTACATTTCTACTTTTATTTATAAAAATGTATTGGGGCGTAATCTAACATAAACTCACAAAGTGCAATGCAATTCATTTTACAGCATTTATTAGTTTACATTTATTCATTTGGTTAAGTGCATATAAACATTTAGTCAACAAAACCATTCGTTTACATGAATAGTTCTGAATGTAAGTGAATACAAATAGGTTTGTTCATTGTGTGTTAATGTCATTGTGCATTAACTTATGTTATTAGGTACAACTTTTAAAAAAAAATTAAGTATTTGTAAATTTTCTTATGTACAGTAACCAACATTAATATATGCTGTAGAAGTTTTCTTAATTGTTCATTCCTTTTAATTAATTTAATTCACTAATGTTAACAAATGCACCTTTATTATAAAGTGTAACTATAAACTTTAACTTGTATTTTCTTCAGGACATTCCTGATAGAGTTTGCTCTAACGGGTGAGACGCAGGAGAGAGAGAGAATCTTAGCACACTTCTCCCGCAGACACCTTCAGTGTAACCCCTCTCTCAAACTATCTGAAGGTAACGCTGTGTGTGTGTGTTATATACAGTACAGTACGATATGAACTGTTTGTGTGTATTTATTTGTGTATCACTCTTTACAGACAGTGTCCACACACTGACCTGTGCCCTGATGCTGCTCAACACGGACCTGCATGGACATGTAAGTTTAATAATTATATATCTATCATTATTTCATTATTATACAGAACATCATGAGGTCAAAAGTTTGGATGCCATTAGTGAACAAAATGTCTCTATTGCATTGCATTTTGTCACATTTTTCTTGCATATTATACAGTAGTCAGCATAACAGGTTAACTCTCTCCCTTCCCGTGTTTTAGAAAAGGCATCTGCATTTGTATCATTTGCAAAAGGAAAACGTTGAATATCAAATCCTCATTTGTTCTTTTATTTAGCATCAAATGTGAACAAAAAGCTGTGAATGGGATTTTCCTCAAACGACGGAAAATCCGCACGAGCAAACCTTTCAGCAACGTGCTCTAAAGACATCGATCTGACATTGATTTACAGTTTAAATCGATGCTTTTCAGTGTTAAATAGATTATGAGTGTAATTATAACGACCATTTCTCCTTTCGGACGTTTTCAATGATTTACACTGAGCTCAGCATATACTGCGGTGCATTATGGGATTGCTTTCTAACTCAGACAGGAGTAATTATCTACCTTCCTTTCACACTGTCTGTGAAGATGCTGTAGACAGCTCGCCGGGTTTGGACCAGAGCCAGTGCGCTCATAAATATTCACAGTGCATGAAATCCTTTTAAAGGAATATTCAAGTTTAGCTCCATAGTCGCTTTCGGTGGCATACTGTCAGTTATGACAGACAGTAATTTTAGCAGCCCAGGAATTCATTGGCAGTGAGTTCATGTCTGTGGAGCGTCGGCTGGATTTAAGCTGGAGCAGACAGCGAGAGATGATGTGACTGCTGTCCGGGGGGAGCTGTATTCCATCACTGTACACACCAATATTGTCCTCTAATGATCTTTAGACGTCGCTCCATCGCTCTTGTGGAAGGCTTTAGGACTGTCATCTAACACATGCAGGCTGTTATAGGCCAGCCTCGCCGTTGCCATGGAAACAGGTTTACGGTCCTGATGAGAACTGCCAGAGATTTTCCCCTTCTGTCGAAACTGCTTAGAGGTTCACATTATCAGATTATTATGTATTCAGAGTTCTTGTGCAGCTCTAAATATTTATACATTTTCAGGCCGCTTTTCACACTCGCAGAGGAAATGTAGGACACCTCACGTTAAGTTTAAGTGATGCGTACACTGCTTAAAATGGCCGGCTGCTGAAAGATGGAGATTGACTTTCAAATAAACTTTGCTAAAATGTAGGTGGTTGATAAATCCCACGATGAACGTCTGGGCCATGTTTAACCCCGAAATCAAAGGAGATGTGATGTCACAATTCAATTGCGTTTCTTTAAAATCAAACGTGATTTCAATAACGTTTTGCTTTTTAATTCTTTCGGCAGAATATTGGCAAGCGGATGTCTTTCGCACAGTTCATTGGGAACCTGGAGGGACTGAACGGCGGTCATGATTTTCCCAAAGATCTACTCAAGGTAATCACAATTTTTCTTCCGTGGCGTGTGTCGTAAGTGTGACACGTCGTACAGGTGTTTTGATTACACCTGTAACTGAATGTTTGTGTGTGTACACCTGCATGAACATCTGTCAGGTACACAACAGTGTTGAGTGACGTGTGTCATGTGAAGCGGGACGGAACGGTGTCCTGGCGCGAAAGGATGAATCTTTAGTGGGTCAATTATTGGTTTGTATTATTAGATTAACGCTGTGATGTCATTGGCAGGAAGGGAGGGATGTTTTGATTCCTTTCATTAACCCTGCAGACAAATTCTGACGCTAATCTGATGAGCTCTTGAGTTAATAGTGATGAAATAAATGAGCTTTCAGTTTGTTTTGGGGGCAAAGAGAGGATGTTCTGTCTGTTTTCGGTCCCAATGGAGTTTTTAAGCAACTATAGGACACTGATGATCGCTGAAATCTCAGTATAGTTCATGATATAAATCTGTTTTTATTGGTTTATATTTTATTTATGTTCATTAAAAATGAAGAGACCAATCAACATTTCTAGATGTGTTGTGGTCATTCCAGTCCAGTGTGTGTTGAATTTCTACAAAATCAAACCTCAGGTGTGACATAAAGTCATCCAACAACTAGCAGCATGACAAGACGAATGAAAACTGTGATCAAAATTCTTATACCACTTTTTTATTTTCTTAATACATGTAGAAATAAGACAATTGCTTCAAAGTGAATATGAACTTTCTTTGCAGTTTTTTAGGTCTGAAAAATAGTCTGCATCTTTTGTTTTGTTTTTACCTGTTTCTCCAGTTTTCATTTTTCACGGAATGAAAAACTATAAATGGTCTTTGTAATTGTCTTTTAATTTTTTCTACATATTTCTACATTCACCTTTAATAATTCATTTATTTACCTTTCATTCATATTCTTATAACTGAATAATGCGTCTAGGTCTCTCTATCTCTATCTCTCTATCGATCTCTCTATCTCTCTATCTCTCTATCTATCTCTCTTTCCCCGCTGAGGCGAGCTGCATATATGAGCACATTCGTTGGCATATAAACCTAAGCTGTAATCGTGGGCCGCTAATTATTTCATACATATGAACGATGTGACTTTTGAAAGGTTTATTATAAAATAAATCATTTTGACTCTTAAATCCGATTGACAAAATAAAGCTCATCATTTAAACAGGAAAATAATGGCTGGTTGTAAAAAAAACTGTACAGCGTTTTTATAGCTTCGTGATGTATTGGAACATTCCTCCGGTGTTATTTTTGTATGTTAGTAAATGTCATTATTTATTGAACATTGGTGTCTTCTCGTATAACTGTTAAATAAAATGCCTCGGCCTTATATTATTACACATAGTTCTGAATATCTCTAGGCTTTAAAGGAATAGTTCACTTTAAAAATAAATTTAAATGATCATTTACTGACCCCATCTCATCTAAGATGTTTGTTTTGTTCCTTTTAGTCTAAACAAATTTGGGTTTTTGATGTAAACATTACATAATTACATATTTTGTGAAGTCAAGAACGCCCATTGCAGGACAGAGCAAGGCGAGCATTTGTGTTTATAAATTTCACTAGATAAGACCTTTATTCATCGTCTGATTTGGTTTAAAGCCCTTTGAAGCTGCACTGAAACTGTCATTTTGACCTTCAAGTGTTTTGAGTCCATAGAAGTCCACTATAGAGAAAAATCCTTGAATGTTTTCAACAAAAACTTCATTTCCTTTCGTTCAAAGAAACAAATACATAAACATCTTGGACGATATGGGGCTGAGTAAATTATCATGAAAATGTATTTTGAAAGTGAACAACTCCTTTAAGCCTCTGGATGGTTGCAGTGGTAACAAAATAAATACTCACATATTCACAAAAAAATATTATTCTATTCACATTGCTGTATTTTGAGAGAATTCACCACAATAAAAGCAAACAATAAAACAATATACACTATAAACGCAAAGACATGTATGTATAAATGAAATGGTTGTTTGAATCACATCTGTGTTGACCAATTAAGATCAGAAACATGAGAGTCTGTGTCCCGAAGGAAGCATTTAGTTAATGTACTGATGGGTTTGTGACGCTGTCGCTCACACATGTGGCTTTGCTGCTGAAGAGACATTGATGTGTGGTTGTCATGGAGATAGAGAGGCGGGACATGGGAACTGATAGGATGTTCATGGGTGGACTGCTGACCCACTTCAGTACGTGTCTGTGTGTGCGTTGAGATAACAGAAGATGAAAATCAGCTTGTGTTCAGCTTGTTAACGAGAGTTGACAAGGCGCGACTGTGTGTTTAATGTCCTGAATTATATTTATATTCGTGTTTTGTGTGTTTTGTGTGTATATGCTTAACACGGTATGTAACCATCAATTTCTGTATTTTGGCATCCCTGTTTAAAGAATATAGTCGAACACTACATCCTACTGTACATTTTTTAAGAAACCTTAGTGTCAACATTCATATGATGCTTAACAGATTACACTTTTAATGTGACCTATGCGAACAAATGTTCTTTGAATTATTTAGTTTGATGATTTCTGTTTCAATTTTTTGTTTCTATTTTGTTTTTGCCTGTATTATACTTTATCTCATATTTAATTAGATCTTATTTTGTCTAAAGCGCTTTGTGATGTTACTTTGAAAGGCATTGTTTTGTTTTGCATTTCAGTTAAGACCATGTGAAATAAAGAGTTTCGTGTAGGATGGAGCTGTCTAATTAATCGAAAATGAATCGTAATCGTCAATTTTGGCCTTCAACAATTACAAAAACAAAATAATCGAGGTAAAACAATTATTGTGCCATATTCCATTTTGAATTGATCCTCTCTTTTCTTGCGGTATAAATTCACCGGATTATATATATTTATCAATATTATCTAACCGCATTTAAAGCGCACCCCTTTTCATGTGGTCACAGCTGTGCTATTTTTACATTTATATATATTTTTACAGTTGAATTCACGGTTTAAAAGTTTTTTTCAGTTTTATCAGTTTTCTGTCTTGAGACATGTTAGACTTGTGTCTATTAACAACACCTTTCTGGGTTGCTCTGGAAGAAAATCTTTAATTTGTGTATGAAATAAACATTATGCCAGAAAAGTTTAAAAGTTGAATAATCTTTTATTATATTGAAAAAATATTTTTCAGTCTCAGAAAAGTTTATATTTTTATATTTAGATACTGTTGAGGGCGGGCTGGGCGAAATATCTTACAATGCTTATGTTTCAGTTTCTCAATGACTTGCGGTTAAATGCAGCTGCATCCGAAAGCCAGAGGGCGCTCTTTCGCAGAAACTATAATTAGCTGTAATTAGCAAGAATCGCGATATATATCGCCCAGTGACATCTATATCGGCCAAAATATCGGTATCAACATCCAATGTTCTAGAATGATCGTTATTGGCCAATAGTTGGTATCGGCCCTAGTAATTATTTATTTTAAATGTAATGATTTAAATTATAAGATTCATATTTGATTCACAATATGATAAGGAACCTTGTAAAATATTCATGAATTTATGTGAGATCAGGTCGGTTTTGCTGCTTTTTTCGTGCATTCGTTTTTGTTTCATATATTTCTTAACAGTATTGTGAAAAAATTACACTTATTTATGTAATTTCTAAATTTCAAGTATAACCTTCAACTTATGCTGATTTACATGTAATTTTATTGCCACAGTTTTTCCTCTAACAAAAGTTTAAAAAAAAAAATGTGTCCCCAAAACAAATCCATGCAAATTTATTCTTTGGACTAAATATCATTTCTTTTCAATATCAGTTTCTGTTTTCAAACGCGACCTCTCATCATCTCATTTACAGCAGAAGCTCAACGCTCCGTTATTTTTACAGACTGCTCATCGGTCACGCTTGCGGTTTTATGATGTTCTTTGCGAACCTCATCCTCCAATCGTTCCATATTTCTCTGTTCTTTCTCTCTCTGTGTTCACCTCTGTGGACAAGTGCTGAATGTTAATCAGCGTTCAAAGTAAAGCAAGCCGTGTGTGTCGCTGGAGCGCTGCGATTGGCTGCCTAAACCTGAGAGAGAGAGAGGGGGGGCGAGAGAGCTTGCAGCCTCCGTCGGGTTTCTGTGTGATTCAGACACATTCTGTCTTCAGAGACTGAGAGATAAAACCCTCATGAACATTCGTGTAGACGGTACACCCAGATTTTCTCGCACGCGGACTCTATTAGGACCAGAACGAGTTGAGGTCGTGTCCGCAAACGGCGACAAATCTTTAGGACTGACACGGTCCACATGGATGGATATCTGGATGCGGCAAAAAAGGGTCTAAAAGGAATGATGTGCACCTTCTGAAAGCCGCTCTCTGACGCTTGGAGTCAGCAGAGAAGATCAGAGAAGCAACAGGCTTGCAGATTTCTCTGCAGAGATCCTTCATATGTTTCTCTTTCTCTCAGCGTTGCGTTTGGGTTCTGGCTGAACTCAGGTGGTGGTTTGGATCTAGAACAGGTGTGAGGGTTCCTGCATGCCGTGAGAACGACCTGCTGACCGCTGCATGCTCACTGTTTGTGTGGGTGTGTCTTCTGTGTGTTTTCTCTTCGCTTCCGTTCGCTCCATTCCATCTGTCGGATCTTGGCTGTTCTTTCACACCTATGAAGTGTAATCTACCATCTGTGACATCTCCGTGTGTGTGTGTACGTCTGGCCACTCGCTGGTTTTACGGGCAGCGTTTAGCTTGTAGAAGTTAGTTGGATGTTGTGTACGACTGCTGTGCGTTAAGAGCGCTTGAGAGACGTGTTGTGCCTTCGTCTTCATTTTATTCTGGACACACTCTGCTTGTTTGGCTTTTATTTCCAAGTCCACCGAATGGTTCGCAGACAGAAGTTTGTGTGACGTAGGATCTTTCCTTTTATCTCCTGGTGGATTTTTGCCATGTAATAAACACGGACCGTAGCTTGAGGTCTCCTCGCAAATCTTTGTAAACACTTGGATTGCTTTTTTCCATCTGCTTTTTGGAATTACTTCATCTTTTCGGAGAGAGGGACATGTTGGTCTTCTCCAAGCGTTTCATCCGTTTCTCGTTTTGAGCTCCTGAAACTCTATTTGGCTTCTCATTGAAATCTGTTTGAAAGACAACGGATAGATCTTTTTCTATAGTGCGGTTTGTTTCTGTTGTCCAGACATGATCGGGGTGAACAGCCTTCACTCGGCCGGCCGCTTTCGCTCTCGTTCTCTCTGCTCGGTTCGATACGGCAGAGATTTTCGCATGATGGATCCGTTTCGCTACCCACGAACGCCTCGGTCTCGATCTCTTAAACCTCTGGCGTTTCCTGACCTTCTGGGAAAATCTCAAGATGGACAGAACCACCCACAGGCCCTCAAGAGGAGGAGGGTGAGCGTAACCCATCACTCACCTGATGGAGTCTTCTATAAACGTCCATCTGACAGAAATATACCTTCTTATAGACGTTTTATGTATTCATGTATTTTAGTTTATTAAAAATGGATTTGAGGCTGGGACACACTGAACCCAAACTCTCACCTTGAAAAAATTATTCAGAAGAAGTGATTTAGAGAATAGAATAATATTTCCCTTTTATGTGTTTTCCTTTTAAGTCATTCTTATTTAAATCATCTGTGTCCTTCTGAAATCTCTTGTTTGTGCTAATTCCCAGGTTTTCAGGAAAAAGCACTTTTTAATAAGTTTTATTGGTTGTATATTTGCGACAAAAATAAAGGGTAACTAATAATAAGGCAAAAAATGAAAATGAATAAAAATATGGAGCGGTTTCAGAAGGACAGCAGTGATATAAATGTATTCTTTGAAAAATGTATATATTAAAAATCTTTATTTTAATTTACCTCCAATTCCAATTCCATACCACTTTTAACAGCTTTGCATTGTTACCATATTACCAAAAGCTTTACGGAAAATACATTTCACCAGTAAAGACATAAGAAAAATAAACACTATCGAAATCCTAAGTGAAAAAGAAATTGCACAAAAAAATGCTTGAATGGTTTATTTCAATTCAATTGAAATGTTGGTTTACAGTCGATGCTTCACATTTGACATTTGATTGTACATTTGATTACCGTGATGGAATGGAAGTTGTTTATTTATGGGTTGAGTCAGGCAGAAAGTGGTTGTGATGCCACTGACAGCAAATTGAATATGATGCAACACAGACGCCACCTCAGAGACCAAACACACACACACACAGTGTTTAGTTTGTTTACGTGTTCCTAACTGTGTGATGTTTCTCCTCAGGCGCTGTACAACTCCATTAAGAACGACAAACTGCAGTGGACAATGTAAGTGTGTAATGTCCTGTTAATGTTTTATTTCTTGCCAACCACTAAAAGATTGAAAATCAGTGGTTGCCAAGGCGTTGCTATGAGGTTTCTGCAATGTTCTGGATGCTCTCAAAGTCCGTTTACAGAGGTTGTGCCACTCGGCGGCCATATTTGCGACGCCTCTGTGCAGCTATTTACATCATAGAAAGTCCACAGTCCAATATACTTGAATGAGGAAGGCAGATATTTCTTTAATCGCATGCAAGCATCACAATTAAACAGCATATTTCTGATCAATAGTTAAACATGAAATGAACTCGATCACAACTTTGGTTTGCTAAGCTGAAATTGCTCTAAAAATCGAGGTTGCATCATCTACTGCGCCAGGCTGTCAAGCATCTCACAAAAGCCCCGCCCCATTGTCACTCTTTATTGATTGACGATTGGCTCGTTTTACTGCAAGGCGGGACTATCTTTGCTAGAGCGGCCATATTGAGTGTTGCATTGCTCGCCATTCATTGTAACGGCAGTGCCGGATCTTGCATATATATATCTTGGATGCTCTTTGGTACATTGCCAGGGTGGCTCCTACCATTTCTTTGCCTCGTTCTATCTCCTTCTCTCTCAACTTTCAATTTTAATAAAGGAACTTTATTGGTGTGACTTTGTGTAATGCAAACCTGTAGTGTCAAGTAGTGTTGCTCTTGGTGGTCTTTAGTATTTTTCTAGGGCTGTTGAGCTCTTGTCTTGTTTTGGTCTATTGATCATATCAGCCCTGCGATATGAATACCTGTGGTATTTTTGCGCATTGTAATGTTCTCCAAAATGAGTCTGACTGCTTGGAAAAAAGAGCAAAGCCCTTCTCGATAAAACAAAACTACAATTCGAAAAAAATTCGCTCCAGGAGAAGTGAGTTTATTTAAATTCATAACCTGGAGCATAAGAGACTGAAATATCGAGCTGTAATAACTCCCGTGGTTTTTAGATGGTAACTATGGTAACCATGATGAATATTTCGTAGCGATTCAACAAGTGATGTCATTTGGAGAAAAAAAAGACACTTTCCTTGAAGCCTGTATGTGTAATGCATTATAAAGGGTTATTAAAGGGTCAAATACATTATAATTCTTAATAGCAAATGTTGTAATGCATTAAATGAAGTGGTAAAGAATTATAACCAATTTAAAATGTATAGTGTAATAATGAATTGCTAAGTGTTATAAATAATAATTATTACAGTTAATGCATTATAAGATTATATAATGCATAATACATACATGATTCTAAAATGTTGTTAAATCTTATCTTTGTGCGTGTTGTTTGCCTGAAACAACAGCGTGTCACGGCTGGCCGTTCTCACCCTATATTCACATTCGCCAATTAAAGACCCTGGCTTTCCAAGCACCGTCGCTATGGTTACGGCTCCATGGATACAGCTGCTTAGCTACCGCTCTGCCGATATGAATTCACCCCCTCACACTCACACGCGGTCCTAACCTCGTTGTCATGTATAACACTCATACACGCGCCCACACGCACTGTTATCAGGGTGCCGTTGAACCCACAGACTCCTACAGCGCACCTTAAAATAACCTCATCTGTACCTCCCAAGCTCACGAAGGAGAACACAACCGCCCCGTCCGGCACTGTCACTGAATCCTGCACCAGTTGAGTTTGTGTCTTGCAGAGATTTGTGTTTTATCAATATTATGAACTTATATGATTTGCGTCAATTCAAATTGTTAGTTATAACAGGATGAATATTTATTAAGTGATCAGGACAAAACCTTCATTTATCAGCAATGTTTTGTCAGGTGTTATCGTTTTCCAGCAGAAGTGTTTATAAATGTATAATTTATGGAGGTGATTCTGAGATTTAAAATCTACAACGGATAACAACATAGAAATTAATAAAAATGTCGGATAGATTTTACAGAAACACTCATTTGTATGTGTGTGTGAGAGTGTTGTTGATCGGTCTCTCTCTCTCTCTCTCTCTCTCTCTCTCTCTCTCTCTCACTCTCTCTATCTCTCTCACATTTTCTCTCTCTCTCTCTCTCTCACATTTTCTCTCTCTCTTACTCTCTCACTCTCTATCTCTCTCACTCTCTCTCTCTCTATCTCTCTCACATTTTCTCTCTCTCTTTATCTCTCACTCTCTATCTCTCTCACTCTCTCTCTCTCTATCTCTCTCACATTTTCTCTCTCTCTCTCTCTCTCTCTCACATTTTCTCTCTCTCTTTATCTCTCACTCTCTATCTCTCTCACTCTCTCTCTCTCTATCTCTCTCACATTTTCTCTCTCTCTCTCTCTCACATTTTCTCTCTCTCTTTATCTCTCACTCTCTATCTCTCTCTCTCTCTCTCTATCTCTCTCTATCTCTCACACTCACTCCCTCTCTCTCTCTCCTTCTCTCTCTCTGACGGGATGTTGATCTGTGGTCAGATGCTGTGAGTCTGTCACATGTAGGCCATCATTATTCTCTGCATTTTATCAAATCTCTCGTTTAGTCGTCCGCCAGTGTCTCATGCACATCATCAGTCCATCTGTAATGACTCTGTCTATATTTATTCATAAGGTTCAGTATTTTCCCCTACTTCTCTTTCTCATCAGTTCCAGTCTCTCTCTCTCTTTCTCTCTCTCTCTCTCTATCTCTCTCTCTCTCTCTCTCTCTCTCTCTATGCAGACAGTTACCAAGCAACAGGCTTGAAGTTTTATGCACATGCTCCGTGTGAGATGGATTGACTGTTGATGTTTTTCACCCGTTTGAGCTCTTTTATAAAGCGTTTGGGTCCTGCTGTATTGTGACTGCAGATATAAAAATAACCCGTTGAACCCATATCAACATCTTTCCTATTTCAGTGCTGTCGTTTACTCTTCAAGACCTGTTGTTTAACCTTCTTTGAAGGTTTAGCTTTCTTATTTCCTTAATAATTTGGACAAGATTGAAATTTATGTGCTCTTTCTCTCACCTGTATTGCTGATTGATGTTAAAGGTGTCTGTGGTTTTGAACAGTGCAGATTTCTTAAAAGCCTTAATAATAGCAAGAACGGACAGAAATAGTGTTTTATATCCTGACATTTTGTCCTAAGCGTCCTACAGTCCATGTCTGTGTAGATGGATGATGCTGTTGGTTTGTGGAGGTGAAGTGAAGGCCGGATGAAGGTTTTTGGGCGGTGTGAGCCTCTGTAGCTTGTGATTTTCATACAGGAGCTCAGATCTCTAGAGAGACGTCACGCGGACGGGGCAGCAGTGAGATGTGCTTCTGTCCTTTCTCTACAAAAAGGACTTTCAACCTCTCACAAGAAACATGTGCGTTTACGAGAAATGATCCAGTTGTTCCACTGTGATTCTGGTGAGGTAGATTTAAAGATGCAGTTGCAAAGGACCTTTTTTTCCATCCAAGCAGAGGTCGATTATTAATTAGATGTGATTTATTTCGGAAGGCTCTTTTATATTTTTGTTTAAGCAAAGTGTAATTTTTTATATGATGCCCTTTAATGTCCTTCCTTTTAACCCAGCCAGCAGGCTGGCAGTGCTATACAATAATAATCAGTCCTGCAGGACCAAGTCTTTGACCAACTGTAGAGTTTCAGCCGGCCGGTGTTCCATGTGAGTGAGGGACCCGCTGACTCCCGATCGATAGCGTCTGCGTAACTCGCAGGGTTCTATTTTATGATCAGATTTTTTTTGCTGTAGGCAGAACACACAGCATGTGAGCCCAAAATATCACACAGAGAGGAGCTGAATCAGAACGCGAAGAGAACAGACCCAGTTTCGATAAACACTGAACACACAGCACACACCCTACATGAAAAATACTGTAATGTACTGTAGTACTTACTATAGTTGACGATAGGATACTGTAGTGTTTTTTTCCTTACCATAGTAAGTATAAGAGCATACTTAAGAACAATAGCTCGTTCACATAGTTAATTCCACATGCTTTATTTTACTATAGTGAACAACAATGCATACCCCATTATTTACTTCAGTTTATTAATTCACTATAGTTAATACATCTTAGTACATTAAGACATAGTACTTACAATATTTAACAGTATACTATGAATTACTCCAGCTTACTGTAGTACATACGAAAGTATACTTCAGTATTTACTATTAATAAAGCATACTTCAGTATTTAGAACAGTTTAATTTACCATAGCTTATGGTAAAGAATAGTGTAGTAACATACTATTCACTACAATATTTACTACAAAAGCATACTTTGGTATTTACAACAAAAGCATACTTCAGTATCTACTACAAAAGCATACTTTGGTATTTACTACAAAAGCATACATCAGTATTTACTACAAAAGCATACTTCGGTATTTACAACAAAAGCATACTTCAGTATTTACTACAAAAGCATACTTTGGTATTTACTACAAAAGCATACTTTGGTATTTAATATAAAAGCATACTTTGGTATTTACTACAAAAGCATACTTCAGTATTTACTACAAAAGCATACTTCAGTATTTACTACAAAAGCATACTTCAGTATTTACTACAAAAGCATACTTCGGTATTTACTACAAAAGCATACTTCGGTATTTACTACAAAAGCATACTTTGGTATTTACTACAAAAGCATACTTTGGTATTTACTACAAAAGCATACTTCAGTATTTACTACAAAAGCATACTTAAGTATTTACTACATAAGCATACTTCAGTATTTACTACAAAAGCATACTTCAGTATTTACTACAAAAGCATACTTCAGTATTTACTACAAAAGCATACTTCAGTATTTACTACAAAAGCATACTTCAGTATTTACTACATAAGCATACTTCAGTATTTACTACAAAAGCATACTTCAGTATTTACTACATAAGCATACTTCGGTATTTACTACAAAAGCATACTTCGGTATTTACAACAAAAGCATACTTCGGTATTTACAACAAAAGCATACTTCGGTATTTACAACAAAAGCATACTTTGGTATTTACAACAAAAGCACATGTTAGGCTTTAAAAAAATGTAAGTGTTTGTGTTCAAATATCAAAAAAAGAAAGAATGCCAGAGGAAGTTTGAATAAAATTTAAACGGCAAGTCAAAAGAATGTTCAATAATTATAATATAGAGCGTTTAGAAGTTGCAGATTGCAGGAGAGTGTTCAGAAGTAATCCATCAGCTGAAGTGTTATGTGTGGTTTTGGAGTGAACTTCTTCTTCCTCTTTCTTTTGTTAGCGATGAAGAGGAATTACGGAAGTCATTCTCAGAGCTCGGGGAGCATCGAGGAGACTCAAACTCCAGAGCAGTGAGGCACATGGGCAGCGGGTTGGTGTCTCCATCCGGTGCCGTTCTCTACCAAACAGGCTTCCTGGTGCGGAAGGTCCACGCAGACTCTGATGGAAAGAGAAGTGAGTGTTAAAGAGGAGCTGATGCAATAATCGCAGCTCTCACAAAATGTTAATCGTTGACATTCAATGTTCATCCAAAGGAGAACCACAGAAGTTTGTTTTGAACTTGCATTTTTGTCACACTAAATATGTGAAGATACAAAACAAAGCAACACAAAAAGTTTGTAAAATTGAACAAACTTTTATATCATTTCAATGATTGGTACATACAAACCAATACATCACAATGTGTTATACATGCATAGATGTGTATCTTTTGTGTTTTTATAAATTCAAAGAATTATTATGCCCAGTACACAGACATATATTCTGTAAACACAAACTTTTATTCTGTCCTAGTGTTTAATAACACTTACAGGGATGTTGGTATGTTTGATATATGTTACAACATGTGATAAAGCTGTTTACTCTTCTGCTGTTTGTGTTGTTTTGTGTGAAATGCAGCACCTCGCGGGAAAAGAGGATGGAAAACATTTTATGCTGTTCTGAAGGGACTCATCCTTTACCTGCAGAAGGTGTGTTTCTCTTTCTTTCTTTTTTCTTATCCCTTTTTTCTTTATTTCTTTTGCCTTCCGTCGTTCCTTTCTTTTTCTTTCTTTCCTTCTTTCCTTCTTCCTCTTTTTTCTTTCTTTCTCTCCTTCTTCCTTCATTCCTTCTCTCCTTCCCGTTGTCCTTTCTTTCTTTCCTTCCTTTTCCTTGTTTCTTTCTTACTTTCTTTCTTTTCTTTAATTCCTTTTCTTCCTTCCTTCCTTCCTAATTTCTCTTTCTTTCTATCTTTCCTAATTTCTTTCTTTCCTTCCTTCCTCTTTTTTCTTTCTTTCTTTCCTTCCTTCATTCCTTCTCTCTATCATGCCCTCCTTTCCTTTTTTCTTCCTTCCTTCTTTTTCTTGAATTCGTTCCTTTCTTTTTCTTTCTTTCTTTCTTTCTATCTTTCGTTCTTTCCTTCCTTTTTTCGTTCTATCTTTCCTTCCGTCTTTCTTTCTTTCTTTCCTTCATTCCTCTTTTTTCTTTCTTTCCTTCCTTCCTTCCTTCCATCATTCCTTCTCTCTCTCACACCCTCCTTGTTTATTTCTTCATTCCTTCCTTCTTTTTCTTGAATTCATTACTTTCTCTTTCTTTCTTCCTGTCCTTTTTCCTTTCTTTCCATCCTTCCTTCCTTCTTTCCTTCATTCCCTTTTCTTTTTCTTTTTCACATTTTCATTTTTGACACTCAATCCACAGATAGTTCAGTTTCCACAGTGGTTGTAGTCAGATCAGATGTGTCTGTCCCCCTCTAGTCTGGATAATCCCTGGGTGTTGTGTCCGGTCTTACACTGACAGTATGTTTCCCTTGACCTGAATTCTAAGAGCACACTTTTCCATTGGATGAAAGGCCTTGTTCCAGAAATGTTTCCTATGTGGAACACATTTTTGTAGCATACTGCAACTTATGGCCGTTAACAGTTTCTCTGGTTTTTCCCAAACAACTCGTTTTTTTTACATAATACATTTTTGTGTAATACATAATTGGTCTTTTGGAGTAAAATGACCAGAGCATTCCATTTTCTACTGAATGATTGCGTCATCATTATTTCAGGGGGAGTATCGGCCCGACAAACAGTTATCAGATGAAGATCTGAAGAACGCCGTGTCTATTCATCATTCCCTGGCCATCCGAGCCACAGACTACAGCAAACGACCAAACGTCTTCTACCTCCGGACGGCCGACTGGAGAGTCTACCTCTTTCAAGCCCCGTGAGTCCAGTCAGCTGATCTGTTAGAATCTAAAGGCGTTCGCACATCATTGAAAAAAGATTCTAGTTGTCCTTCGTGTCTAAATGAATCTCAGAAATCTCAGCATGTCATTTGATTCATAGCAGAATACTGTGTGTGTGTGTGTGTGTGTGTTTGCTTGCATATGTGTGTCTGTGTATGCTCATGTGTGTGATCATAAATACATGAGTCTCTCAGGAGAACTTGATTCGCTCCAGTTGAAGTTTGCCCCAGTTTTCACTCGCACCACTCGTGCTGCTAAATTCCACTTTTGTGTTTTTTCTTTCATTTAAAAAAAAAAAACCCTACGCATCACTCTTGATATACTCAAGAAGATATTTTGAGAAATGTCTCGGCAATGTGTTGTTTGATTATCAACGCTCTTCAAAATATCTTCTTTTGTGTTCTGCCAAAGAAAGGAAGTCATACAAGTTTGACATGAGGGTGAATAAATGCTGAAAGAATTTTATTTTTCAGCCATGGACGTCATGCACTTCAGCGTTTCTTGGTTAATATTTCATCCATTCTCTGACACTCTGATTAAGGTGATGATTAATAACTGTATGAACTATTTGATTTTTTTGTTTGTTTAGGAATGCTGAACAGATGCAGTCTTGGATCACGCGCATCAATACGGTGGCAGCCATATTTTCAGCCCCGCCCCTCCCTGCTGCTATTGGCTCACAGAAGAAATTCAGTCGACCGCTGCTGCCAGGCTCCGCCTCCAAACTGCCGCAGGTTTAATGATAAAATCTGCATAAATATTACAGCATGTACATGATAATACGTATGTGTGTGAATACGAATAAAACAATTACAATTGCATCGTTCTAAACATTACATTCAAATTTTTCTGTGAGCGTTTGTTCCCTCCTGATATCTCTGTTTTATTGTGTAGGAGGAGCAGGTACAGGAACATGAAGGTCGATTTCGCTCCATCTCCACTGAGCTAGCTCAACTTCGCTCTTATCCACCTGACAGGAAGGTGAAAGGTCGTGAACTTG
The DNA here is from genome assembly GCA_008369825.1 of Triplophysa tibetana. Lineage (NCBI taxonomy): Eukaryota > Metazoa > Chordata > Actinopteri > Cypriniformes > Nemacheilidae > Triplophysa > Triplophysa tibetana. The sequence continues at coordinate 1,572,090 of CM017893.1, forward strand.
ATGAGTACCGCTTGAGAGAGGAGTATCTGGAGTTTGAGGTAATATGCACACTATGTAAACAAAACACCGCTGTTCTGTGTTTTATACAGCCTACTTTATGACGTAGCATGAAGTATGAATTGAAAATCCATCTAAAACAGTAGTGTGTCACATGACCTAATTTATTTGCATCTTTACATTAAGCAACTGTATCCAGTTATGACCTAAGAAATAAAACTATTCAAATTAAATTGTCAACTTAATTATTTTTATACAGGCATAGAATGCATACTACAAAAATAGTATGAGTAGTGTGGTTGCCTTAGAGACATGGGTCTCTATCAACTTGTGCGTTCACCAGAGCCGGCCCAAGCCTTTACGGGGCCCAAAGCAGAATTTTATTTGGGGGTCCCCCTGTGCCCCAACACAATCGACTATTGTCAATGTTTTATCATTTTATCGCACACTTTAAATGTAAATCATCCAAATCTATTAGTTGTAGCTGTGCTTGGGATGTAAGAATATCATAAAACACATACTGTATACCCTGCGTAACAAGTATTGTGATTGTCAAAACATTTTATAATTTCATTACTTCCAATTTTTGGTGAACTGTCCCTTTATATTTTTATGACAGACAATACAAAGGTTATGGAATTTATTGTTAAATGCATTTAACTATTTGCAAATATTTTATTTTAAAAAAAAAAATTTTTTAACCACAACCTATAAACACCCTGTTAAAGCCAAACAGCTTTCTTTTTGTAATTTTATTTGTGTGTATTAACTTGATGACCATTTAAATAATTTACAGTATTCACACAATTATTCTCAACCTTATACCAAATAAAACGCTAAATTAACAGATAATTGTAAATTACATGAATCACGTAAATCAAAATTGTTCATCCAAATCAGCATTTTGTCTTTGAACGTACTGTCGGATGTTCAACATTTCTATCGTATAACACTAATTAGTTGTCAAATGTTGTGGTTGCACAGCATTCTTTCAACTTTAAAACTGAAGCGTCTTTGTTGCTGAACAGCTGAAGAAGTGACCATAGTTCCGTCTTCTTTGATTTAATTTGTTACTGCTCTGCTCTATAACCAGTAACTCCCGCCTCCTTTCATTTGATTGGCCACCTCACTTATTTTGATATCGCAATGTTGCGTTTATTCTGTAATTTCACAAATTTGTACACACACAACCGAAAAAATTGTGGGTACTGCTCTCTTGGGGGCCCCCTAGTGGCAGCAGGGCCCTAAGCAGCCGCTTGGTTCACTTATAGGGAGGGCGTTCATCCTCACATCCTCAAATTAAACTTTCTCCCTCTCCTCGCAGAAAACACGCTACGAGACGTACAGCATGCTCCTGCGTGCCAAGCAGCGCTGCGGAGACGATAGTCTGTCTGTGTTCGAGGACATGCTTCTGGAGGAGGGGGCGTTACAGAGAGCTCAATCAAGTCCCACCTTACAGGACAGCAGCATGACCTGCAGCACCAGAGACGGCGCGAGTCAGAGCGCCGCCCCGCCGGATCCTCCTGGTAACAGCAACGGCTGCTCGCGCGGTCAGGGCCAAAGGCACAGCTATCGGCAGGCCGTCCGGAAATGAGCGCCTCCCGCAGGAATCAAACGGTACTGGAGGGAAAGCGAGGCCTCTCATTTTCTCGTGCGCGCCGTCCTGCTGCGTGTCAGGAAGTGGTGTTGATTCAGACTCTGAATCTGACTCTGTTATTGGCTGATGGGTGGATGATGTCACATAAGGTGCTACAGAGTGTTCGGGACTCCTCGGAGGAATGACATAAAATAGGAATGCAGGTGCCATCCGTCATTTTGCCTTCTTGGTTTATCGGCGACCTCTATGTCACATTGCGCATTTCTAAGGCCGGCACAAATCTGGGCCTTAACTTCTTCGTTTCTGAAATGTTATTGAATTAAACATCAGATTATTTTCACCATCCTGTGCAAAATGTCACTTGAATAGTGAAGGATCTGATGCCATCTGACAAGGACCAGAATGCTTCTTATTTATTTATGGGATGTTTTTTGTGGTGTCATGGACCAGGAGACAAACAGAAAACACAACTAGTCATTACAGAACTAGGGGATTCCTCACGTTGTTCTCCGGCATTACTAATCTATTTATTTATGTAAAGATGCACATACATTTCAATCTATTTATAATCGATCTACAATCTGTTTGCCCAAAAATGTATTTTGCACTTAACACAAGTATTATTACACTGCGAAAAATCATTCCACTATTTTTGTCTTTTCCAATAAGACATTAAAACATCCTCGAAACATTTCTCCGGTTTTAGAGAATTATATCTTCGTATTTGTTATCAAACTAGAACTCACAAACTTCATTTGATTTATGCTTAAAACCATTTCTTTCCCCCAATAATATTAATTCGAGATGGATTCTCTTCGACTCAATTTTGCAGACGAGGATGTTTTCATGTTTCACTAGATGACGAAAATATGAATTTGGTTGCAGTTATACAGTGTAATATTTGTCTCTAAATATTCTCTATTTTATCTATCTAACCTTGTCTCTGCATCAGCTGAATGTTTTCGTCCGCTGTGTTCGGCATGGCTGACTTGTGACAATCTCTCGTGTGTTTGGTAAAGCAGAAACTCAATCCAGTATAGGTCCGATAGAAGATGTGCGGCGTGTAGTTCTTGAGCGACCCCCGCAGCACACTGAATGTCATTTTTATTCCTGTTTAATACAGTTCGTAAGTGTACATAACACATTTCCCTGTAATGCTTAACATGATCCATGAGAGCGAGCGTGTGTGCGCAACACTACTGTATATCACCTATATAAGGAATGTTTTACATGTATAACGAATGTGGCGTGTCAATCAAAACTGCCACCTGCAATATTCAGCATAGACCTGTGTTTGTGTGATGACATAGCACGCGCTTTCAGTGACACACTGAGGATTACTTGAAATAGCCATTTGAAGCTGTTTGTTTTTCTACCACGGTGATGGGAATCAAATACACAAACTCAAGCTTTGTTCTCTATGCGTTTTTCTGCAAAGATCGTGTGATGTTGAGTAAACACGGAGTAAAATATGGGTTCCCCACATGAGACAATACTGCAGTGTATTGTATTTACTATAGTAAACTGTAGTATACGGTACAAAGTATTGTAAAGGAATTTCTACGTTTTGTTAATGTACACTATTACTTTAGTATTCGGAAACATTACCATGGTAAATATAATAGAATATAAGAATGATACCACACAGTTTATTATAGTAAACACCAAATGATTCGACGGTCCTGTGGGCGTCTACGCTTGAAAATGAATGGAAATATTTTACTGTTAAGTCTAGAAAAACTAAAGATCTGAATTGTAAAAAAAAGCTATTAAATCTCACGGAAACACATGATGAAAATGATATTTTGCCTATGGAGGTACAAAGATAAAGCCTGTTTTTAGTGCATCATCGTGAAAGTTAAGCACATGTTATTCTGTAAATGCTGATTCTCGTAAATGTAACACAATATAATGATGTCAAGGTAATGATGCGATGATCTAAAAATAGGCTTTATTTCTTTGAGGGAAATCACATTTTGTGGTGGTGAAATACTGTTGGACCCGGGCATGTTGGTTCCAGGGACCGAATCTGCTATACTTGTACCGATACAGCGCTGTATATCCGGCGTGCATGATGTTATAAATAGTTTTCTGTGTTTTAAGGTGAAATTAACCGCTGGAAAGCCATTCTCTGCTCAGGTGTTATGAGAACTTAATGTAAATGTTGCAACGCATCTTGTCACCAGCAGAGAGAGTGTTCAGCCGCGCAGATTTGCTGAAACCGCTTCGTGTCTCTACGTGTGTTTATTTTGTTCTTTGATTCGGACTGAGAAACACCTGTCGGGCAGAATGATGACGTGTCGTCTCTTACACGCGCTCTTTATGCACAAACACACAGAAGCGGATCATATTTTTGAGCGCCTGTCGTGTCCTACGATGATATCAACGTCATATTTAACTATGTTTTCAAGCAGCACCTGAATGTACATAAACCGCATGATTTCTTCTGCTCTCTTTTGCATCTTGCGTCTTGTTCCGAGGTGGATATAAGCACCCGTTTCTTTAGTCATGTTCTGGGTCTTGGTGAAGGATTGCTGCTTGTTTGTGTTTCTATGAGGATGTCGTCCTGGAGAAATTGAAAATGAAGGGAACACTGTTTAGTTTTCTAATTCGTTCGCGTTTGGTTTGTTTCTCTTTCATATGTTGTTCGCTTGTATTAAGTTCTGTAAGAACCGTGTTTGTACAGCCTCTCTTTATGATGGCATAGGATACTGAAATAAATCACTAAAACTATCATAAAACGACGTCTTTTTCTGTTGCCGACTGTGTTTGATTGAAAGTGATTCATTTTTCAAACGATAAACTATATTGTTTATATTTGGGTTACAGGGAAGAATCTGCAAAGTAAGTCAGTTAAAATAGGACATTCATATTGTATATAACTATTTCTTTTTTATTGCCGGCATCAGACCATTAAACTCCAATTGAACCTGTATTTTCCGTTGGTGGAAAGACCCAGACAAGCCCTGGACTTGGGAGTGAGACAATAATTATTAGTTTGGTACATTGACGGGGAGTTTCAGTCGAAAGGAAATCAGTGAAAGTAAACGAAGTCCCTAAAGAGGTGATTTATGAGGAACAAGTTTTAAGTTTGTGTGAAATATTATGCAATGACAAACAAGCAGGTTTGAACAACGACAATTGGATTTTATTTGGCACTTGTTGCAACTGAGATATACAAATGTGAGCAAACCAAATATGATGATGGCAAATCCAATTTTTACATGGGTCCACCTGGAATAGTTTTTCCGTGAATGGTAGTTGATTTAGAAGAGAAAGATCGCATGTTATCAAATTTCAGTTATTTTCTTTCGTATTATTCTTTTTGTAATTCTTTTTCTAATTTAATGTTCAGTTCTTTTTGACACTTGGGGAAAAGTTGCTGCTACAGTAAGTCTTGTGTGCCACCGTGATTGACCAAAATGTTTAACAAAAGTTTTTTTCTTCTCTCTTTTAAGGGAATCTAACACACATCACATGAATTATGTTGCGATCCAGGCTTTCGTTTGTTCTTTTTTCGAGATATAAAGAATCAAATAATCACGTACACGTGAAGATGGCCATCATTATTAGATGTCAACACACTGAAACCAATATTGGAGAAAGCAACATGAGATCGTAGCCGATATGCAGTCATATGCACGTAAAATTTGTTTTGTACTGTAATAATGAAAGTGAAAGTTTTGTGTTTATTGGTTCATGTTACCTGGAAAAATAACCCCAATGTGACCTGAACCTGTGAACAGTGAAGACGGAGAGGCAGTAAGTTTAATCTCTTTCTTGCATTTTGCCGATGAACAAGCGAATAAACGGCATTATAGTACATTTTCTTAAACTGTACATTACTGTATACAGGAAAATAATGAATGCATTTAATTGATTATTTAATTATGTTGCAAATATTTCGTAAATCAGATCATACATAGAACATATTTTACATGTTTGGACGTTGCAATTTCATTCTCCAATGAGTGACATCATGGCACACACACAAAGTCCGACGCATATGTGTGTGAAGTTTGACTTTAAATGGGAATATCTCGTGCAGAACATTGAACCATGAATGCTGTGCGAGTCGTCCTGCTGGTTGAACTGGTTTGCATCTTCACTCCTACAGGAGAAACCGGTATAAGCTTCATTGCTTTACATACATACCAACATTTACATGCGATTTTCATAGATCCGTGTTATCTTTGTGTTTCGTAAAGTTTAGATAAGCAATTCAAAAATAAAAATGACAGAAAAATTATTGAGTGATTTATGTCCTGGCAAAGCTGTGTCATGTCATTTACACGAGGTCGTTATCTTTCGCTTGAGAATAGAATGTCTTCAGTTGCTGTTTACATTTCGTTTGTTCTTTTGCAGATTCCTTCAATCTGACATGTGAAGATGTGAGCGGACATGTGGGAGAAGAATTGACTCTCACCTGCAGCGTCTCTGGTCAGAGAGACACATGCTGTGTGAAGATGTACAAGTTTATGAATACAGCAGACGATGACACAACAATCTGTAAAGGGCTCAAAAACAATACGTGTCCACGCAGGATGAACTTAACATGTCCTTACACCGCAAATTCAAACATGACAACACCATTCAAGTTCTTTTTGCAAACTACATGTGGACCTAAAACTGTAGAATTGACTGTGAACATAACAGGTAGTTTAACAGCATGCTACATTATTTATGAAATATACTTGCAATTATTTTCTATTTTTAATGAATTAACAGTTTAAAAATCTCTTGACAGAATCCTCTGAAGATGAAAATGACGAAATTCTTCACAATGAAAGAGGTAATCTGTTTATGTAATGTTAATTTTAGTCAAATAATATTAGATTTCTGATCCAGAATACTTGAAGTTTACGTGAAAACTTATTTTTTATCATCACCAAACTTAAAAGCGTTTTCCTTCTGTTTCAAGTGCCCTTGTATGTTTTTTATTATTCTTATTTAGCATCAAAAGTATCAAAAGTAAGAGATGGATTTATCTTACCGTTATTCTTGCAAATAGACGATATTTGTTGAATGAATGAACAGTGGTTTAAAATCTGTTAACAGAACCCACTGATGAAGACAATGCTGAAAAGAATCATCTTATAATATAAATAATGTCTTAACAGAGTTGAGTTGCAAATGTAAAGAGTTTTCTTAATAAATTTAGGAGTATTAGAAGACGGGCATCGTGGTTTTCGGGTCACCTCTATCATGGTCATCATAATCATCATCATCATCATCATCATTATACGTTATTAGACGTTTTCCAGAATATCAAACCACTCGTATATTTAACACATGGTTTTAATAAAACTGTTTTGCTTGCTATTGTTTAGAACCAAAGATATGCTACAAGTTCAAACAATAATTTGCCCCGTTTATTTGATATTAAACGTTAGGATTAGGGGTTTGGATTTGTAAAAAAATGGTTTGTTAATGATTTTGTACATTGTAAATACCTGTACAGTTTTATTATTTTTTTTATTTTTATTTAATGTTTTAATGGTGTAGATGCATTATAGCATACTGTATGTGTGTTTTATTGTTTTGTCTTATTAATACAATGCAGCAATAAATAGTGTTATTCTTAAGATTAATGTCTGAAAGTTGTTTGTTCTTATCAAACTCATCACTCAAAAGGCTAAACTAAACTTGTTATAATAATATAATGAATAAAGATTTGTAAAAGATTGTAACAATGAAAAGTCTATTGTATTTTAAATTGCATCAGTTCTGGGTCCAGAGGGCACCACAAGAAACTTTTGATCATAAACCGTGTAAAATAACTATTTGTGTTCGAAAGTTTCTCTAGGTGCTTTTCAGTTTTTTTTAGAAGAATGAATGAAAGATTACACAACAGCTCGTGGTTTCCCGGACAGGGATGAAGACCAGTCCTAGAGTATAGTAAATGTAAGAACTGTCTGAATTGAAAACGGCTTTCACTGAAACATCTTCAAATTCATTGTTTTGTCTAAAGATGAACTGTAATGCTTTTTGTTAAGTTTATAAAGTCTTTGATAATGCCCCATATTCAAACAAAGACAAACCATGGGACTGAAAAAGAAAGAAAAACAATGCGTCATGTTGCATTGCTTTTCGTTTCTTTCTCAGTCCAATGGTTTGTTTTTGTCTGAACATTTTTCCCAGTTGTGTGTCTTTGCTGTGTCACTGAATCTATTCGACCCGTTTAATCTGTGTCTTGTTAAAACAGCTCAAATTCATAATACGTCTTTGCAACGTTTTTTACTGGGCTGGAGGTCTTTCACACAGCAGGATTTGTTGAAACACCAAGTTTTTCTGAAGACGATGTGTCTGAGAACCCTTCTGACGTCATGGAAAAAACATTTTGGCAGAATGATTCAATAAAGAGCCCTTAATGTCTAGAACCTTTATGCTTAGTAAATGCACATTTACTATATGCACATACTGCAGCATGAGGAGTTTCTGAACAAGAGGAAACCAACGACTGAAATACCATTTATTCAGAGAAGCGGTTTTCCCTCTGTGTAGACGTATATGAAATCAGAGCTAAAACTACATGAGTCATACTCGTGTGTCCTGTAAAGAGTTCAGTCAGATCTTGAATCTCAACAGACTGAAGACAGTAAGTGTTCACTACTCTAAACTTTAACCGAACTACAGAACAATCATTAAACTAACTTTTACTAACATGAAATCTTCTGAATGCATGACTAGTTGTTTTATTTTGTTTCTCAAAGTTCTTGAATATAATTTGTATCAGTTTTCATAGACTGTGAGTCATAAATGCATACAGTGTATATGTACAGTATAACCCTGTATCTGTATGGTTTACATTTCATATGAATTGATTCAAACTTCAGTAAGAATGATGTTTCATCTCAGGATCAGGATCATGTGTGCTGGTAGTGTTGTGCTTCTGGTTCTGCTGCTTTGGACCTTCACATCTGCCTGTGACGCTGATGGTAATATAATGACGTTTATGTATTCATGGAAACCCTGACGTTAAACATTTTCTTTAATTCATACTTAACAGATAAAGTTTATGAGCACTGTCATTTTGCTGGTCGTGTGTGAAACGCTTCAGTCATAAAGTAAATAAATAATAAGTGGAAAATCCTTTGGCAGCAAATTTTCTTCTTATACTTATATGTTAATTTATAGCCAACATGATGCCGTGATGGATCATAAAGAAAGAAAGACTTTTATTACAATGACATTAGTGGACAGTGATGCTGGATGTTGATGATGATGTTGATGTTGATATGTCCCCTGACTGATGTCCTCATTTCAGTGCATTTGTCAGTTATAAAATAAATCTTCATGGGTTACTTTTGTTTCATTTATAAAGATTACAATTGTTTAGTTGCTATACTGAACATTAAATGTAATCTGTTCTTTTGTCAGTTGGCTTCAGTATAACATGCAGAAATGTGACCGGACGTGTGGGAAAAGAGTCGACTCTTAACTGTGACGTCTCTTATCCCGACAAAACATGCTGCATGATGATGTTCAAGATTATAAACACACCAGACACAACAGTCTATACAGAGGAGTATAGAAAGGATCCCTGTCTACAGTTTACCAGCTTCCCGTGTCCTTACACTGCCAATGAAGTCATGACATCAACATTCAAGTTCATTCTACACACCAGATGTGGGAACAAAACAGCAGGATTCACCGTGAACATAACGGGTAGGTTTCACTGTTTCTAACACAGTTTTTATAAAGTTTTCAAATGTATTAACACATTTTTTATCTGTTTACAGAATCTGTTGATGACACAGGTATTAACTTATTCAATACTCACAGATCACTGAATCCATGTCAGTTTGAGTCCTGCTGTCAGTAATGCAAATCATGTTCCTTTAATATTTCATTATAGTTTGTTAATTAAATCTGTTAACAGGTGGACCAAAGGATGAGGCTACAAAGGGAACTCTTGTCCCAACAGGTATTGACTTATTCATATGATTGCAGATTACTTGATACTGTGCAAAATAAATCGATTTGAAATAGGTTTGAATAGTTCAAAAGGTCCAACAGTCCAGCCGATGTGTCATCAAAGTGTCCAAACAGTGTCATATGTATTTCACTTTATGAGTGTGTTTGTATCACCTGTCTTCTCAATACACTGATGTTGTTTTGTGTTTTATTGAATGCACCTTTAATGACTTCCTTTTTCTTTCGAACAAGATGAAACATGGATTGCTGTCATCATTGCCGCCGTAATCTGTTGCGTCGTCTTCATTTTGGGATTGCTTCTCATAAGAAACCACAACGCCAAGAACACTTTAGGATTCCAGAGGAACTGTTATGTTTTCTAATTCGTTCGCGTTTGGTTTGTTTCTCTTTCATATGTTGTTCGCTTGTATTAAGTTCTGTAAGAACCGTGTTTGTACAGCCTCTCTTTATGATGGCATAGGATACTGAAATAAATCACTAAAACTATCATAAAACGACGTCTTTTTCTGTTGCCGACTGTGTTTGATTGAAAGTGATTCATTTTTCAAACGATAAACTATATTGTTTATATTTGGGTTACAGGGAAGAATCTGCAAAGTAAGTCAGTTAAAATAGGACATTCATATTGTATATAACTATTTCTTTTTTATTGCCGGCATCAGACCATTAAACTCCAATTGAACCTGTATTTTCCGTTGGTGGAAAGACCCAGACAAGCCCTGGACTTGGGAGTGAGACAATAATTATTAGTTTGGTACATTGACGGGGAGTTTCAGTCGAAAGGAAATCAGTGAAAGTAAACGAAGTCCCTAAAGAGGTGATTTATGAGGAACAAGTTTTAAGTTTGTGTGAAATATTATGCAATGACAAACAAGCAGGTTTGAACAACGACAATTGGATTTTATTTGGCACTTGTTGCAACTGAGATATACAAATGTGAGCAAACCAAATATGATGATGGCAAATCCAATTTTTACATGGGTCCACCTGGAATAGTTTTTCCGTGAATGGTAGTTGATTTAGAAGAGAAAGATCGCATGTTATCAAATTTCAGTTATTTTCTTTCGTATTATTCTTTTTGTAATTCTTTTTCTAATTTAATGTTCAGTTCTTTTTGACACTTGGGGAAAAGTTGCTGCTACAGTAAGTCTTGTGTGCCACCGTGATTGACCAAAATGTTTAACAAAAGTTTTTTCTTCTCTCTTTTAAGGGAATCTAACACACATCACATGAATTATGTTGCGATCCAGGCTTTCGTTTGTTCTTTTTTCGAGATATAAAGAATCAAATAATCACGTACACGTGAAGATGGCCATCATTATTAGATGTCAACACACTGAAACCAATATTGGAGAAAGCAACATGAGATCGTAGCCGATATGCAGTCATATGCACGTAAAATTTGTTTTGTACTGTAATAATGAAAGTGAAAGTTTTGTGTTTATTGGTTCATGTTACCTGGAAAAATAACCCCAATGTGACCTGAACCTGTGAACAGTGAAGACGGAGAGGCAGTAAGTTTAATCTCTTTCTTGCATTTTGCCGATGAACAAGCGAATAAACGGCATTATAGTACATTTTCTTAAACTGTACATTACTGTATACAGGAAAATAATGAATGCATTTAATTGATTATTTAATTATGTTGCAAATATTTCGTAAATCAGATCATACATAGAACATATTTTACATGTTTTGACGTTGCAATTTCATTCTCCAATGAGTGACATCATGGCACACACACAAAGTCCGACGCATATGTGTGTGAAGTTTGACTTTAAATGGGAATATCTCGTGCAGAACATTGAACCATGAATGCTGTGCGAGTCGTCCTGCTGGTTGAACTGGTTTGCATCTTCACTCCTACAGGAGAAACCGGTATAAGCTTCATTGCTTTACATACATACCAACATTTACATGCGATTTTCATAGATCCGTGTTATCTTTGTGTTTCGTAAAGTTTAGATAAGCAATTCAAAAATAAAAATGACAGAAAAATTATTGAGTGATTTATGTCCTGGCAAAGCTGTGTCATGTCATTTACATGAGGTCATTATCTTTCGCTTGAGAATAGAATGTCTTCAGTTGCTGTTTACATTTCGTTTGTTCTTTTGCAGATTCCTTCAATCTGACATGTGAAGATGTGAGCGGACATGTGGGAGAAGAATTGACTCTCACCTGCAGCGTCTCTGGTCGGAGAGACACATGCTGTGTGAAGATGTACAAGTTTATGAATACAGCAGACGATGACACAACAATCTGTAAAGGGCTCAAAAACAATACGTGTCCACGCAGGATGAACTTAACATGTCCTTACACCGCAAATTCAAACATGACAACACCATTCAAGTTCTTTTTGCAAACTACATGTGGACCTAAAACTGTAGAATTGACTGTGAACATAACAGGTAGTTTAACAGCATGCTACATTTTTTATGAAATATACTTGCAATTATTTTCTATTTTTAATGAATTAACAGTTTAAAAATCTCTTGACAGAATCCTCTGAAGATGAAAATGACGAAATTCTTCACAATGAAAGAGGTAATCTGTTTATGTAATGTTAATTTTAGTCAAATAATATTAGATTTCTGATCCAGAATACTTGAAGTTTACGTGAAAACTTATTTTTTATCATCACCAAACTTAAAAGCGTTTTCCTTCTGTTTCAAGTGCCCTTGTATGTTTTTATTATTCTTATTTAGCATCAAAAGTATCAAAAGTAAGAGATGGATTTATCTTACCGTTATTCTTGCAAATAGACGATATTTGTTGAATGAATGAACAGTGGTTTAAAATCTGTTAACAGAACCCACTGATGAAGACAATGCTGAAAAGAATCATCTTATAATATAAATAATGTCTTAACAGAGTTGAGTTGCAAATGTAAAGAGTTTTCTTAATAAATTTAGGAGTATTAGAAGACGGGCATCGTGGTTTTCGGGTCACCTCTATCATGGTCATCATAATCATCATCATCATCATCATCATTATACGTTATTAGACGTTTTCCAGAATATCAAACCACTCGTATATTTAACACATGGTTTTAATAAAACTGTTTTGCTTGCTATTGTTTAGAACCAAAGATATGCTACAAGTTCAAACAATAATTTGCCCCGTTTATTTGATATTAAACGTTAGGATTAGGGGTTTGGATTTGTAAAAAAATGGTTTGTTAATGATTTTGTACATTGTAAATACCTGTACAGTTTTATTATTTTTTTTATTTTTTATTTAATGTTTTAATGGTGTAGATGCATTATAGCATACTGTATGTGTGTTTTATTGTTTTGTCTTATTAATACAATGCAGCAATAAATAGTGTTATTCTTAAGATTAATGTCTGAAAGTTGTTTGTTCTTATCAAACTCATCACTCAAAAGGCTAAACTAAACTTGTTATAATAATATAATGAATAAAGATTTGTAAAAGATTGTAACAATGAAAAGTCTATTGTATTTTAAATTGCATCAGTTCTGGGTCCAGAGGGCACCACAAGAAACTTTTGATCATAAACCGTGTAAAATAACTATTTGTGTTCGAAAGTTTCTCTAGGTGCTTTTCAGTTTTTTTTAGAAGAATGAATGAAAGATTACACAACAGCTCGTGGTTTCCCGGACAGGGATGAAGACCAGTCCTAGAGTATAGTAAATGTAAGAACTGTCTGAATTGAAAACGGCTTTCACTGAAACATCTTCAAATTCATTGTTTTGTCTAAAGATGAACTGTAATGCTTTTTGTTAAGTTTATAAAGTCTTTGATAATGCCCCATATTCAAACAAAGACAAACCATGGGACTGAAAAAGAAAGAAAAACAATGCGTCATGTTGCATTGCTTTTCGTTTCTTTCTCAGTCCAATGGTTTGTTTTTGTCTGAACATTTTTCCCAGTTGTGTGTCTTTGCTGTGTCACTGAATCTATTCGACCCGTTTTAATCTGTGTCTTGTTAAAACAGCTCAAATTCATAATACGTCTTTGCAACGTTTTTTACTGGGCTGGAGGTCTTTCACACAGCAGGATTTGTTGAAACACCAAGTTTTTCTGAAGACGATGTGTCTGAGAACCCTTCTGACGTCATGGAAAAAACATTTTGGCAGAATGATTCAATAAAGAGCCCTTAATGTCTAGAACCTTTATGCTTAGTAAATGCACATTTACTATATGCACATACTGCAGCATGAGGAGTTTCTGAACAAGAGGAAACCAACGACTGAAATACCATTTATTCAGAGAAGCGGTTTTCCCTCTGTGTAGACGTATATGAAATCAGAGCTAAAACTACATGAGTCATACTCGTGTGTCCTGTAAAGAGTTCAGTCAGATCTTGAATCTCAACAGACTGAAGACAGTAAGTGTTCACTACTCTAAACTTTAACCGAACTACAGAACAATCATTAAACTAACTTTTACTAACATGAAATCTTCTGAATGCATGACTAGTTGTTTTATTTTGTTTCTCAAAGTTCTTGAATATAATTTGTATCAGTTTTCATAGACTGTGAGTCATAAATGCATACAGTGTATATGTACAGTATAACCCTGTATCTGTATGGTTTACATTTCATATGAATTGATTCAAACTTCAGTAAGAATGATGTTTCATCTCAGGATCAGGATCATGTGTGCTGGTAGTGTTGTGCTTCTGGTTCTGCTGCTTTGGACCTTCACATCTGCCTGTGACGCTGATGGTAATATAATGACGTTTATGTATTCATGGAAACCCTGACGTTAAACATTTTCTTTAATTCATACTTAACAGATAAAGTTTATGAGCACTGTCATTTTGCTGGTCAGTGTGTGAAACGCTTCAGTCATAAAGTAAATAAATAATAAGTGGAAAATCCTTTGGCAGCAAATTTTCTTCTTATACTTATATGTTAATTTATAGCCAACATGATGCCGTGATGGATCATAAAGAAAGAAAGACTTTTATTACAATGACATTAGTGGACAGTGATGCTGGATGTTGATGATGATGTTGATGTTGATATGTCCCCTGACTGATGTCCTCATTTCAGTGCATTTGTCAGTTATAAAATAAATCTTCATGGGTTACTTTTGTTTCATTTATAAAGATTACAATTGTTTAGTTGCTATACTGAACATTAAATGTAATCTGTTCTTTTGTCAGTTGGCTTCAGTATAACATGCAGAAATGTGACCGGACGTGTGGGAAAAGAGTCGACTCTTAACTGTGACGTCTCTTATCCCGACAAAACATGCTGCATGATGATGTTCAAGATTATAAACACACCAGACACAACAGTCTATAGAGAGGAGTATAGAAAGGATCCCTGTCTACAGTTTACCAGCTTCCCGTGTCCTTACACTGCCAATGAAGTCATGACATCAACATTCAAGTTCATTCTACACACCAGATGTGGGAACAAAACAGCAGGATTCACCGTGAACATAACGGGTAGGTTTCACTGTTTCTAACACAGTTTTTATAAAGTTTTCAAATGTATTAACACATTTTTTATCTGTTTACAGAATCTGTTGATGACACAGGTATTAACTTATTCAATACTCACAGATCACTGAATCCATGTCAGTTTGAGTCCTGCTGTCAGTAATGCAAATCATGTTCCTTTAATATTTCATTATAGTTTGTTAATTAAATCTGTTAACAGGTGGACCAAAGGATGAGGCTACAAAGGGAACTCTTGTCCCAACAGGTATTGACTTATTCATATGATTGCAGATTACTTGATACTGTGCAAAATAAATCGATTTGAAATAGGTTTGAATAGTTCAAAAGGTCCAACAGTCCAGCCGATGTGTCATCAAAGTGTCCAAACAGTGTCATATGTATTTCACTTTATGAGTGTGTTTGTATCACCTGTCTTCTCAATACACTGATGTTGTTTTGTGTTTTATTGAATGCACCTTTAATGACTTCCTTTTTCTTTCGAACAAGATGAAACATGGATTGCTGTCATCATTGCCGCCGTAATCTGTTGCGTCGTCTTCATTTTGGGATTGCTTCTCATAAGAAACCACAACGCCAAGAACACTTTAGGATTCCAGAGGAACTGTTATGTTTTCTAATTCGTTCGCGTTTGGTTTGTTTCTCTTTCATATGTTGTTCGCTTGTATTAAGTTCTGTAAGAACCGTGTTTGTACAGCCTCTCTTTATGATGGCATAGGATACTGAAGTAAATCACTAAAACTATCATAAAACGACGTCTTTTTCTGTTGCCGACTGTGTTTGATTGAAAGTGATTCATTTTTCAAACGATAAACTATATTGTTTATATTTGGGTTACAGGGAAGAATCTGCAAAGTAAGTCAGTTAAAATAGGACATTCATATTGTATATAACTATTTCTTTTTTATTGCCGGCATCAGACCATTAAACTCCAATTGAACCTGTATTTTCCGTTGGTGGAAAGACCCAGACAAGCCCTAGACTTGGGAGTGAGACAATAATTATTAGTTTGGTACATTGACGGGGAGTTTCAGTCGAAAGGAAATCAGTGAAAGTAAACGAAGTCCCTAAAGAGGTGATTTATGAGGAACAAGTTTTAAGTTTGTGTGAAATATTATGCAATGACAAACAAGCAGGTTTGAACAACGACAATTGGATTTTATTTGGCACTTGTTGCAACTGAGATATACAAATGTGAGCAAACCAAATATGATGATGGCAAATCCAATTTTTACATGGGTCCACCTGGAATAGTTTTTCCGTGAATGGTAGTTGATTTAGAAGAGAAAGATCGCATGTTATCAAATTTCAGTTATTTTCTTTCGTATTATTCTTTTTGTAATTCTTTTTCTAATTTAATGTTCAGTTCTTTTTGACACTTGGGGAAAAGTTGCTGCTACAGTAAGTCTTGTGTGCCACCGTGATTGACCAAAATGTTTAACAAAAGTTTTTTTCTTCTCTCTTTTAAGGGAATCTAACACACATCACATGAATTATGTTGCGATCCAGGCTTTCGTTTGTTCTTTTTTCGAGATATAAAGAATCAAATAATCACGTACACGTGAAGATGGCCATCATTATTAGATGTCAACACACTGAAACCAATATTGGAGAAAGCAACATGAGATCGTAGCCGATATGCAGTCATATGCACGTAAAATTTGTTTTGTACTGTAATAATGAAAGTGAAAGTTTTGTGTTTATTGGTTCATGTTACCTGGAAAAATAACCCCAATGTGACCTGAACCTGTGAACAGTGAAGACGGAGAGGCAGTAAGTTTAATCTCTTTCTTGCATTTTGCCGATGAACAAGCGAATAAACGGCATTATAGTACATTTTCTTAAACTGTACATTACTGTATACAGGAAAATAATGAATGCATTTAATTGATTATTTAATTATGTTGCAAATATTTCGTAAATCAGATCATACATAGAACATATTTTACATGTTTGGACGTTGCAATTTCATTCTCCAATGAGTGACATCATGGCACACACACAAAGTCCGACGCATATGTGTGTGAAGTTTGACTTTAAATGGGAATATCTCGTGCAGAACATTGAACCATGAATGCTGTGCGAGTCGTCCTGCTGGTTGAACTGGTTTGCATCTTCACTCCTACAGGAGAAACCGGTATAAGCTTCATTGCTTTACATACATACCAACATTTACATGCGATTTTCATAGATCCGTGTTATCTTTGTGTTTCGTAAAGTTTAGATAAGCAATTCAAAAATAAAAATGACAGAAAAATTATTGAGTGATTTATGTCCTGGCAAAGCTGTGTCATGTCATTTACACGAGGTCAGTTATCTTTCGCTTGAGAATAGAATGTCTTCAGTTGCTGTTTACATTTCGTTTGTTCTTTTGCAGATTCCTTCAATCTGACATGTGAAGATGTGAGCGGACATGTGGGAGAAGAATTGACTCTCACCTGCAGCGTCTCTGGTCAGAGAGACACATGCTGTGTGAAGATGTACAAGTTTATGAATACAGCAGACGATGACACAACAATCTGTAAAGGGCTCAAAAACAATACGTGTCCACGCAGGATGAACTTAACATGTCCTTACACCGCAAATTCAAACATGACAACACCATTCAAGTTCTTTTTGCAAACTACATGTGGACCTAAAACTGTAGAATTGACTGTGAACATAACAGGTAGTTTAACAGCATGCTACATTATTTATGAAATATACTTGCAATTATTTTCTATTTTTAATGAATTAACAGTTTAAAAATCTCTTGACAGAATCCTCTGAAGATGAAAATGACGAAATTCTTCACAATGAAAGAGGTAATCTGTTTATGTAATGTTAATTTTAGTCAAATAATATTAGATTTCTGATCCAGAATACTTGAAGTTTACGTGAAAACTTATTTTTTATCATCACCAAACTTAAAAGCGTTTTCCTTCTGTTTCAAGTGCCCTTGTATGTTTTTTATTATTCTTATTTAGCATCAAAAGTATCAAAAGTAAGAGATGGATTTATCTTACCGTTATTCTTGCAAATAGACGATATTTGTTGAATGAATGAACAGTGGTTTAAAATCTGTTAACAGAACCCACTGATGAAGACAATGCTGAAAAGAATCATCTTATAATATAAATAATGTCTTAACAGAGTTGAGTTGCAAATGTAAAGAGTTTTCTTAATAAATTTAGGAGTATTAGAAGACGGGCATCGTGGTTTTCGGGTCACCTCTATCATGGTCATCATAATCATCATCATCATCATCATCATTATACGTTATTAGACGTTTTCCAGAATATCAAACCACTCGTATATTTAACACATGGTTTTAATAAAACTGTTTTGCTTGCTATTGTTTAGAACCAAAGATATGCTACAAGTTCAAACAATAATTTGCCCCGTTTATTTGATATTAAACGTTAGGATTAGGGGTTTGGATTTGTAAAAAAATGGTTTGTTAATGATTTTGTACATTGTAAATACCTGTACAGTTTTATTATTTTTTTTATTTTTTATTTAATGTTTTAATGGTGTAGATGCATTATAGCATACTGTATGTGTGTTTTATTGTTTTGTCTTATTAATACAATGCAGCAATAAATAGTGTTATTCTTAAGATTAATGTCTGAAAGTTGTTTGTTCTTATCAAACTCATCACTCAAAAGGCTAAACTAAACTTGTTATAATAATATAATGAATAAAGATTTGTAAAAGATTGTAACAATGAAAAGTCTATTGTATTTTAAATTGCATCAGTTCTGGGTCCAGAGGGCACCACAAGAAACTTTTGATCATAAACCGTGTAAAATAACTATTTGTGTTCGAAAGTTTCTCTAGGTGCTTTTCAGTTTTTTTTAGAAGAATGAATGAAAGATTACACAACAGCTCGTGGTTTCCCGGACAGGGATGAAGACCAGTCCTAGAGTATAGTAAATGTAAGAACTGTCTGAATTGAAAACGGCTTTCACTGAAACATCTTCAAATTCATTGTTTTGTCTAAAGATGAACTGTAATGCTTTTTGTTAAGTTTATAAAGTCTTTGATAATGCCCCATATTCAAACAAAGACAAACCATGGGACTGAAAAAGAAAGAAAAACAATGCGTCATGTTGCATTGCTTTTCGTTTCTTTCTCAGTCCAATGGTTTGTTTTTGTCTGAACATTTTTCCCAGTTGTGTGTCTTTGCTGTGTCACTGAATCTATTCGACCCGTTTTAATCTGTGTCTTGTTAAAACAGCTCAAATTCATAATACGTCTTTGCAACGTTTTTTACTGGGCTGGAGGTCTTTCACACAGCAGGATTTGTTGAAACACCAAGTTTTTCTGAAGACGATGTGTCTGAGAACCCTTCTGACGTCATGGAAAAAACATTTTGGCAGAATGATTCAATAAAGAGCCCTTAATGTCTAGAACCTTTATGCTTAGTAAATGCACATTTACTATATGCACATACTGCAGCATGAGGAGTTTCTGAACAAGAGGAAACCAACGACTGAAATACCATTTATTCAGAGAAGCGGTTTTCCCTCTGTGTAGACGTATATGAAATCAGAGCTAAAACTACATGAGTCATACTCGTGTGTCCTGTAAAGAGTTCAGTCAGATCTTGAATCTCAACAGACTGAAGACAGTAAGTGTTCACTACTCTAAACTTTAACCGAACTACAGAACAATCATTAAACTAACTTTTACTAACATGAAATCTTCTGAATGCATGACTAGTTGTTTTATTTTGTTTCTCAAAGTTCTTGAATATAATTTGTATCAGTTTTCATAGACTGTGAGTCATAAATGCATACAGTGTATATGTACAGTATAACCCTGTATCTGTATGGTTTACATTTCATATGAATTGATTCAAACTTCAGTAAGAATGATGTTTCATCTCAGGATCAGGATCATGTGTGCTGGTAGTGTTGTGCTTCTGGTTCTGCTGCTTTGGACCTTCACATCTGCCTTTGACGCTGATGGTAATATAATGACGTTTATGTATTCATGGAAACCCTGACGTTAAACATTTTCTTTAATTCATACTTAACAGATAAAGTTTATGAGCACTGTCATTTTGCTGGTCGTGTGTGAAACGCTTCAGTCATAAAGTAAATAAATAATAAGTGGAAAATCCTTTGGCAGCAAATTTTCTTCTTATACTTATATGTTAATTTATAGCCAACATGATGCCGTGATGGATCATAAAGAAAGAAAGACTTTTATTACAATGACATTAGTGGACAGTGATGCTGGATGTTGATGATGATGTTGATGTTGATATGTCCCCTGACTGATGTCCTCATTTCAGTGCATTTGTCAGTTATAAAATAAATCTTCATGGGTTACTTTTGTTTCATTTATAAAGATTACAATTGTTTAGTTGCTATACTGAACATTAAATGTAATCTGTTCTTTTGTCAGTTGGCTTCAGTATAACATGCAGAAATGTGACCGGACGTGTGGGAAAAGAGTCGACTCTTAACTGTGACGTCTCTTATCCCGACAAAACATGCTGCATGATGATGTTCAAGATTATAAACACACCAGACACAACAGTCTATAGAGAGGAGTATAGAAAGGATCCCTGTCTACAGTTTACCAGCTTCCCGTGTCCTTACACTGCCAATGAAGTCATGACATCAACATTCAAGTTCATTCTACACACCAGATGTGGGAACAAAACAGCAGGATTCACCGTGAACATAACGGGTAGGTTTCACTGTTTCTAACACAGTTTTTATAAAGTTTTCAAATGTATTAACACATTTTTTATCTGTTTACAGAATCTGTTGATGACACAGGTATTAACTTATTCAATACTCACAGATCACTGAATCCATGTCAGTTTGAGTCCTGCTGTCAGTAATGCAAATCATGTTCCTTTAATATTTCATTATAGTTTGTTAATTAAATCTGTTAACAGGTGGACCAAAGGATGAGGCTACAAAGGGAACTCTTGTCCCAACAGGTATTGACTTATTCATATGATTGCAGATTACTTGATACTGTGCAAAATAAATCGATTTGAAATAGGTTTGAATAGTTCAAAAGGTCCAACAGTCCAGCCGATGTGTCATCAAAGTGTCCAAACAGTGTCATATGTATTTCACTTTATGAGTGTGTTTGTATCACCTGTCTTCTCAATACACTGATGTTGTTTTGTGTTTTATTGAATGCACCTTTAATGACTTCCTTTTTCTTTCGAACAAGATGAAACATGGATTGCTGTCATCATTGCCGCCGTAATCTGTTGCGTCGTCTTCATTTTGGGATTGCTTCTCATAAGAAACCACAACGCCAAGAACACTTTAGGATTCCAGAGGAACTGTTATGTTTTCTAATTCGTTCGCGTTTGGTTTGTTTCTCTTTCATATGTTGTTCGCTTGTATTAAGTTCTGTAAGAACCGTGTTTGTACAGCCTCTCTTTATGATGGCATAGGATACTGAAATAAATCACTAAAACTATCATAAAACGACGTCTTTTTCTGTTGCCGACTGTGTTTGATTGAAAGTGATTCATTTTTCAAACGATAAACTATATTGTTTATATTTGGGTTACAGGGAAGAATCTGCAAAGTAAGTCAGTTAAAATAGGACATTCATATTGTATATAACTATTTCTTTTTTATTGCCGGCATCAGACCATTAAACTCCAATTGAACCTGTATTTTCCGTTGGTGGAAAGACCCAGACAAGCCCTGGACTTGGGAGTGAGACAATAATTATTAGTTTGGTACATTGACGGGGAGTTTCAGTCGAAAGGAAATCAGTGAAAGTAAACGAAGTCCCTAAAGAGGTGATTTATGAGGAACAAGTTTTAAGTTTGTGTGAAATATTATGCAATGACAAACAAGCAGGTTTGAACAACGACAATTGGATTTTATTTGGCACTTGTTGCAACTGAGATATACAAATGTGAGCAAACCAAATATGATGATGGCAAATCCAATTTTTACATGGGTCCACCTGGAATAGTTTTTCCGTGAATGGTAGTTGATTTAGAAGAGAAAGATCGCATGTTATCAAATTTCAGTTATTTTCTTTCGTATTATTCTTTTTGTAATTCTTTTTCTAATTTAATGTTCAGTTCTTTTTGACACTTGGGGAAAAGTTGCTGCTACAGTAAGTCTTGTGTGCCACCGTGATTGACCAAAATGTTTAACAAAAGTTTTTTTCTTCTCTCTTTTAAGGGAATCTAACACACATCACATGAATTATGTTGCGATCCAGGCTTTCGTTTGTTCTTTTTTCGAGATATAAAGAATCAAATAATCACGTACACGTGAAGATGGCCATCATTATTAGATGTCAACACACTGAAACCAATATTGGAGAAAGCAACATGAGATCGTAGCCGATATGCAGTCATATGCACGTAAAATTTGTTTTGTACTGTAATAATGAAAGTGAAAGTTTTGTGTTTATTGGTTCATGTTACCTGGAAAAATAACCCCAATGTGACCTGAACCTGTGAACAGTGAAGACGGAGAGGCAGTAAGTTTAATCTCTTTCTTGCATTTTGCCGATGAACAAGCGAATAAACGGCATTATAGTACATTTTCTTAAACTGTACATTACTGTATACAGGAAAATAATGAATGCATTTAATTGATTATTTAATTATGTTGCAAATATTTCGTAAATCAGATCATACATAGAACATATTTTACATGTTTTGACGTTGCAATTTCATTCTCCAATGAGTGACATCATGGCACACACACAAAGTCCGACGCATATGTGTGTGAAGTTTGACTTTAAATGGGAATATCTCGTGCAGAACATTGAACCATGAATGCTGTGCGAGTCGTCCTGCTGGTTGAACTGGTTTGCATCTTCACTCCTACAGGAGAAACCGGTATAAGCTTCATTGCTTTACATACATACCAACATTTACATGCGATTTTCATAGATCCGTGTTATCTTTGTGTTTCGTAAAGTTTAGATAAGCAATTCAAAAATAAAAATGACAGAAAAATTATTGAGTGATTTATGTCCTGGCAAAGCTGTGTCATGTCATTTACATGAGGTCGTTATCTTTCGCTTGAGAATAGAATGTCTTCAGTTGCTGTTTACATTTCGTTTGTTCTTTTGCAGATTCCTTCAATCTGACATGTGAAGATGTGAGCGGACATGTGGGAGAAGAATTGACTCTCACCTGCAGCGTCTCTGGTCAGAGAGACACATGCTGTGTGAAGATGTACAAGTTTATGAATACAGCAGACGATGACACAACAATCTGTAAAGGGCTCAAAAACAATACGTGTCCACGCAGGATGAACTTAACATGTCCTTACACCGCAAATTCAAACATGACAACACCATTCAAGTTCTTTTTGCAAACTACATGTGGACCTAAAACTGTAGAATTGACTGTGAACATAACAGGTAGTTTAACAGCATGCTACATTATTTATGAAATATACTTGCAATTATTTTCTATTTTTAATAAATTAACAGTTTAAAAATCTCTTGACAGAATCCTCTGAAGATGAAAATGACGAAATTCTTCACAATGAAAGAGGTAATCTGTTTATGTAATGTTAATTTTAGTCAAATAATATTAGATTTCTGATCCAGAATACTTGAAGTTTACGTGAAAACTTATTTTTTATCATCACCAAACTTAAAAGCGTTTTCCTTCTGTTTCAAGTGCCCTTGTATGTTTTTTATTATTCTTATTTAGCATCAAAAGTATCAAAAGTAAGAGATGGATTTATCTTACCGTTATTCTTGCAAATAGACGATATTTGTTGAATGAATGAACAGTGGTTTAAAATCTGTTAACAGAACCCACTGATGAAGACAATGCTGAAAAGAATCATCTTATAATATAAATAATGTCTTAACAGAGTTGAGTTGCAAATGTAAAGAGTTTTCTTAATAAATTTAGGAGTATTAGAAGACGGGCATCGTGGTTTTCGGGTCACCTCTATCATGGTCATCATAATCATCATCATCATCATCATCATTATACGTTATTAGACGTTTTCCAGAATATCAAACCACTCGTATATTTAACACATGGTTTTAATAAAACTGTTTTGCTTGCTATTGTTTAGAACCAAAGATATGCTACAAGTTCAAACAATAATTTGCCCCGTTTATTTGATATTAAACGTTAGGATTAGGGGTTTGGATTTGTAAAAAAATGGTTTGTTAATGATTTTGTACATTGTAAATACCTGTACAGTTTTATTATTTTTTTTATTTTTTATTTAATGTTTTAATGGTGTAGATGCATTATAGCATACTGTATGTGTGTTTTATTGTTTTGTCTTATTAATACAATGCAGCAATAAATAGTGTTATTCTTAAGATTAATGTCTGAAAGTTGTTTGTTCTTATCAAACTCATCACTCAAAAGGCTAAACTAAACTTGTTAATTAAATGGCTTTCGCCTTTAAATGGGTTAAAAGTTGACCTCAGTTGGTCTGTTTAGTCACAGCTCTGTGCGTAACTAGTTACTTCCGGGAACTATTGAGATCCTCCATGAGCCGCCATTGCTGTTAAAAAAACTGGTCCATTGGAGTCAACAGAGTTGACACGACTCTCTCTCTCAATAGCACAGGGGAGGGCTGAAAATGCCTTTTTGTTGCTGATGTCATGTGGTGAAGAGTTGCTGTTGAGAGGGGGATGGGCTTAACTTTTTTGAATAAAGATTGCAAAAAAATTTGAAAAAATAATAGTGTGCACGGACAAATCATTTAAAATAATCACGGCAACAGTGTGTAAAAAAAATGTTTTTGTTTTGATTTGATTTTGACTTTAAAGCACACATGAAGCTTTACTTAAATCATATGGGACAACAATGTTTTTGACACTATATAATGTTTATGGACTGATATGTCATATTTGGGGTGTTTAAAAGATGGCTTTAAAATCTGACAGGTTCGGCACTGAAACGTCACACAGAGACTGCTGTCCGAACAGGTATTCATTGAAGTAATAAGTTGTTTAATGTTTAAATATGTTAAAGAAAAAAAAAGAAAAAATATGAATAATTACATTAGAATCAAAGTTAAATATATGAAGCACATTCATTCTGATTATTGGACATTAGTGTAATCTTTAGAGTAAAGCTCTTCTTACCAAATCATAATAAACAGCATCATAAATATCACAAACATGTCACATGTTTTTCAGAAACATTCATCGCTGTCACTGTTCCTGTCGTAGTCTTCTTGATCGTAATAGGAATCATTCTCAAGAAGAAGTGTAACTTCACCTTCAACACTTGTGGATTTCAGAGAGATTTTAATAAGGGTGTGAGTCACAACAACATGACTGAATGTTCAAATACTGCAGTATTGAATGATGTTTCATCACAGGATCAGGATCATGTGTGCTGGTAGTGTTGTGCTTCTGGTTCTGCTGCTTTGGACCTTCACATCTGCCTGTGAAGCTGAGGGTAATATAATGATGTTCATGTATTCATGGAAACCCTGACGTTAAACATTTTCTTTAATTCATACTTAACAGATAAAGTTTATGAGCACTGTCATTTTGCTGGTCATGTGTGAAACGCTTCAGTCCTAAAGTAAATAAATAATAAGTGGAAAAATCCTAGCAAATTTTTCTTACTGTTGACTCATTTTTTTTTTTCTCCGAGAACAGTAATAGAAGTTTTTAACTGCCTGTATAGACATGATGTTAAGATGCACAGATAAGGAAACTGAAGCTACATTTATGAGATATTTCTTTCTCTACATTTCATGTTTGTGAATGTGTGTTTACCATCAAACTGGGTCTTGAATTTATTTGATAACATATATGGTACATGGCATTGTTGGTAACTGTACATGAATTCATAGGAATTTATCTCATATAATGAATAAAGATTTGTAAAAGATTGTAACAATGAAAAGTCTATTGTATTTTAAATTGCATCAGTTCTGGGTCCAGAGGGCACCACAAGAAACTTTTGATCATAAACCGTGTAAAATAACTATTTGTGTTCGAAAGTTTCTCTAGGTGCTTTTCAGTTTTTTTTAGAAGAATGAATGAAAGATTACACAACAGCTCGTGGTTTCCCGGACAGGGATGAAGACCAGTCCTAGAGTATAGTAAATGTAAGAACTGTCTGAATTGAAAACGGCTTTCACTGAAACATCTTCAAATTCATTGTTTTGTCTAAAGATGAACTGTAATGCTTTTTGTTAAGTTTATAAAGTCTTTGATAATGCCCCATATTCAAACAAAGACAAACCATGGGACTGAAAAAGAAAGAAAAACAATGCGTCATGTTGCATTGCTTTTCGTTTCTTTCTCAGTCCAATGGTTTGTTTTTGTCTGAACATTTTTCCCAGTTGTGTGTCTTTGCTGTG
The DNA here is from genome assembly GCA_008369825.1 of Triplophysa tibetana. NCBI lineage: Eukaryota > Metazoa > Chordata > Actinopteri > Cypriniformes > Nemacheilidae > Triplophysa > Triplophysa tibetana. Next base: position 1,598,356 of record CM017893.1, read on the forward strand.
TCACTGAATCTATTCGACCCGTTTTAATCTGTGTCTTGTTAAAACAGCTCAAATTCATAATACGTCTTTGCAACGTTTTTTACTGGGCTGGAGGTCTTTCACACAGCAGGATTTGTTGAAACACCAAGTTTTTCTGAAGACGATGTGTCTGAGAACCCTTCTGACGTCATGGAAAAAACATTTTGGCAGAATGATTCAATAAAGAGCCCTTAATGTCTAGAACCTTTATGCTTAGTAAATGCACATTTACTATATGCACATACTGCAGCATGAGGAGTTTCTGAACAAGAGGAAACCAACGACTGAAATACCATTTATTCAGAGAAGCGGTTTTCCCTCTGTGTAGACGTATATGAAATCAGAGCTAAAACTACATGAGTCATACTCGTGTGTCCGGTAAAGAGTTCAGTCAGATCTTGAATCTCAACAGACTGAAGACAGTAAGTGTTCACTACTCTAAACTTTAACCGAACTACAGAACAATCATTAAACTAACTTTTACTAACATGAAATCTTCTGAATGCATGACTAGTTGTTTTATTTTGTTTCTCAAAGTTCTTGAATATAATTTGTATCAGTTTTCATAGACTGTGAGTCATAAATGCATACAATGTATATGTACAGTATAACCCTGTATCTGTGTGGTTTACATTTCATATGAATTGATTCAAACTTCAGTAAGAATGATGTTTCATCACAGGATCAGGATCATGTGTGCTGGTAGTGTTGTGCTTCTGGTTCTGCTGCTTTGGACCTTCACATCTGCCTGTGACGCTGATGGTAATATAATGACGTTTATGTATTCATGGAAACCCTGACGTTAAACATTTTCTTTAATTCATACTTAACAGATAAAGTTTATGAGCACTGTCATTTTGCTGGTCGTGTGTGAAACGCTTCAGTCATAAAGTAAATAAATAATAAGTGGAAAATCCTTTGGCAGCAAATTTTCTTCTTATACTTGTATGTTAATTTATAGCCAACATGATGCCGTGATGGATCATAAAGAAAGAAAGACTTTTATTACAATGACATTAGTGGACAGTGATGCTGGATGTTGATGATGATGTTGATGTTGATATGTCCCCTGACTGATGTCCTCATTTCAGTGCATTTGTCAGTTATAAAATAAATCTTCATGGGTTACTTTTGTTTCATTTATAAAGATTACAATTGTTTAGTTGCTATACTGAACATTAAATGTAATCTGTTCTTTTGTCAGTTGGCTTCAGTATAACATGCAGAAATGTGACCGGACGTGTTGGAAAAGAGTCGACTCTTAACTGTGACGTCTCTTATCCCGACAAAACATGCTGCATGATGATGTTCAAGATTATAAACACACCAGACACAACAGTCTATACAGAGGAGTATAGAAAGGATCCCTGTCTACAGTTTACCAGCTTCCCGTGTCCTTACACTGCCAATGAAGTCATGACATCAACATTCAAGTTCATTCTACACACCAGATGTGGGAACAAAACAGCAGGATTCACCGTGAACATAACGGGTAGGTTTCACTCTTTCTAACACAGTTTTTTTTAAAGTTTTCAAATGTATTAACACATTTTTTATCTGTTTACAGAATCTGTTGATGACACAGGTATTAACTTATTCAATACTCACAGATCACTGAATCCATGTCAGTTTGAGTCCTGCTGTCAGTAATGCAAATCATGTTCCTTTAATATTTCATTTTAGTTTGTTAATTAAATCTGTTAACAGGAGAACCAAAGGATGAGGCTACAAAGGGAACTCTTGTCCCAACAGGTATTGACTTATTCATATGATTGCAGATTACTTGATACTGTGCAAAATAAATCGATTTGAAATAGGTTTGAATAGTTCAAAAGGTCCAACAGTCCAGCCGATGTGTCATCAAAGTGTCCAAACAGTGTCATATGTATTTCACTTTATGAGTGTGTTTGTATCTCCTGTCTTCTCAATACACTGATGTTGTTTTGTGTTTTATTTAATGCACCTTTAATGACTTCCTTTTTCTTTCGAACAAGATGAAACATGGATTGTTGTCATCATTGCCGCCGTAATCTGTTGCGTCGTCTTCATTTTGGGATTGCTTCTCATAAGAAACAACAACGCCAAGAACACTTTTGGATTCCAGAGGAACTGTTATGTTTGTGTGACAAGAACATCAGAAACAGTTTGACAGCAGCAGAAAGTCAATCTGCAGTATTTGTGTTTTAAGTGAAGCTCATGTAATACATTTAATTTGTATTAAACAATTACCCATTAATCCAATAATACAAAAACTTTTGCACAAAAGATACTGTGTCAGCGTCTGCTTTGAACACTTTTGCATGCTCAGATCCTATTTAATGTTTGTTTGGGGGTTTTCTCTTTCATGCACGTGCCAAATATGTCCATTTAAGAACAATGATTTGGTTTGAAAACCCATGACCACTAGATGGCGCACTTGAGACGCAATACATTGAAAACCTGTTGCTTATAATAAGTTTCAGTTATGTACTATGTGTTTTTTATTCTTTCCAAATCTGCATCTTCAAGCTTGTTGACATTTTTTATTGACCGAGTTCATATTTTGTAATGAAATTAATAAAAAATTGTCAGACTAAGATTGATTTACTCTATAATCCCAGCGAACGCATTACAGTAATGAAATGTATACAGGCTATGCTGACATTCAGAAACAAAAAGATTTCCCTTCTGAAAAAAACCGAAAACATATCAGGCCTAAATGGTAACAGATCTAATGGTTATGATGGGAATCGAGCTTTATTGGATTCTATGTGTGGGATGTTATTTGGCAGCTGAACCAAAATATACCATTAAATCTAAACAGTCTAATGCCCAAAAACACACTACAAAAAGGAACTTTAACGGGTTTAAAGGAAAATTAGCTCATGGTTTATACTTTTAATGAAAACCATTATGAAAACTTTCTACTGTTTTTATACGTTTCCCACAATACAAAATAAAAACTAAACCGATTATCCTTTCAAAGCTTTACAGGCATCTGTCTCTATCTGTTGACATCTGTAATATCAGTGAGTGTTTTCACACATGTTTGTATTTGTGTCTCCACGTGCATGTAAACTTGAACTGAGCATTTGATGTGTATTCTGCAGCTGTGGGACAGTAATACGTTCATTTGACTCTTTAATAGGCCTATATATAAGAGAAAGACACAACAAGAATCATATCTATTTTGAAGTGAACATTTATTGAACGTTATCATTCAATAACACGAATGATTTTAAACTTACTGCTGATTGTAACAGAGGAAGCCCAGCAGAAGCAAAATCAATCTACTGCGTCCTCCTCCAGATGTCTTGACCACGCCCCCTTGCGGTGACCATCATTAGCTTCACTTTCTCTCTGTGCGTCAGTCGGAAACCAACTCTGAACGACGCTTTGTCTGAGTAAAGTTAAAGAATCAGACTTATCGCTGTCATCATTAGAACTGTGTGAGTTTGTATTATTTTGATCATAAGAACTGTGTGAGTTTGTGGTATTTTGTTAAATGAGGTCTTTCTTTTTTAAGGAACTTATTGGGACAGATTTGACGATGACGTCAGTTATGACTGCTAAACTAACGCTTGCTGATCTTTACTAAAGTGATGAGAAACATTTTGAAGTGTTTCCTTCTAAGTTAGGCGTCTAGTTAGCATCACGAAAATGCCAGTCGAGTGTTTATGTGTTTTGTTATAGGTTATAACGTATTTTATTATAAGGGAGAGAATGGCGACTTTCGTTATTGTAGTGTTGCTGGAATAGTTTTAACTTTCCAAACAACTTTTTCTGATAGTTAAAGGAATAATTATTTCATCATTTGTTTTATCATAATTTAAACATTAATAAAATAAATGATTTTTTATTAATATTTGTGAAGTCGTTTTGGCATCATGTTGATGATAGAATTTAAGTTATTAAAAGTTCTTCATTTAAATTCTTCATTAGTCTACAGGAGCTGGATCATGGGCGTTGTTAGTGTTGACCTGCTGCTTCTGCTGGTTTCCATCTTCAGAGCTTCCTGTAATGAGGATGTTGGTAATATCCTCAATCATCTTGTAATTTCTGGATTCTACAGTTTAATATAAATCCTTTCAAATCATTGTACATTTATGCTTAATTCATGTTGACGTCAATTCATATTTTCTTGTAACTGTGCATTACATTTTAAAGTCACCATGCAATTAAAAATGATAATACACATTTTCTTACACAACGTTTCAATGATTATTATAAATGATTTATCCAAGCATCTTTGCAGTTGTAATCTTTAATCAAAATCATAAAAATCCACTTTCGCTCTAAACAACAACTCTTCTCTACATGATGTAATGCCTAAAAATAAGGTGGGACTATACGGACTGTCCAATGTGTACGGGGGGGCAATATACAAACATCCAATGAATTAGGGGAGGGCGACAAAGTTCCGCCCTACTTTTGTTCAAATATCACAAGGCGTTTCATTCAGGTGTGCATCACGTTTCATGGTGACTTTAAATCTCTGATTAAGGTCAAAACATAGCAAATGTAGTTTTTATAAATTTGCTAATTCTTAATGTGTGAAATGCATTTCGTTTATTAAAACAAACATGTTTTGTTCAGCTTCTATTTACACTATGTTGAATATATTCTGTTCTTTTGCAGATTTCTCTTATGTAGCCTGTAAAGATGTGACTGGACACGTGGGACAAGAATTAACTCTTGACTGCACTGTCAATTATAGCGAAAGATGCCATGCAGTGTTGTACAAGTTTATTAATAAGGATAAAGACACAACAATCTTTCGAAAGAATTGTAGTAGCAATTCCAATCAAGAGCACTTTACCTGTTCTTACACTCCAAATGAAGACATGACAACAACATTTCTGTTCTTCTTGCAAGCGGATTGTGGAACAGTAGAAAAATATTTCACTGTGAACCCAGCAGGTAAAGATTAACATGTAATGTAACACTGAATTTCGCTCAATATACCCACATTGTTTATACAATAATGTTGTAATATTTTGCATTGTTGGCAGGTGGATCTGGTAGAATCCAGGGAGACCCCACAAAAGAAACTTCAGTCCTAACAGGTATTAACTTATTCATGTAATTATTGATCATTGATTGGTATTTATTGAAGGTATTGATACAAAATCATTTTACACAAGGAGATAAATGTATAATTCACCCAAATATGATAATCCTTTCATCAGAATGTTCTCTCAGATTGACATTCTTCCAAATATCTAAATATATTTGTACCGGTTTGGAACAACATGAGGGTGAATAAATGATGACAGAATTTTCCTTTTTGGGTGAACCATCCCTTTAATCAATATAGAAATATGTGTTTTTAGAAATGAAACAGCACATGTGAAGTATTTTATGAAGAGATGTGTTCGTGTTAATTTCGGCTGATCTGATTAATCCAATCGAATACACTGAGGCTATATGTTTTTATCATAATTGAATGCACCTATAAAGCCTTTTTATATTTTAAAACAAGGTAAAGCTGGGATTGCCTTCGTCATGGCTGGTATAAGCTGTTTTGTCATTTTCGTCATGGGATTTGTTCTCCTAAGAAAGCGCAACAGTAAGAACAGTTTTGGATTCCTGAAGAACTATGTTGTGTTGGACGATAAGATACAAAAACACCCAGATAAAGAAACAATGTGACGGCAGCATCACAAATCACAACACTAAACAATAATCATCTATCAAGTGAAGCCCCTGCAAGGGTCTTATAAACCACATGTGTGTTTTTTGTCATTCACTTATAGTTTTCTGCATATTGATTCAGTAAAAAAGAAAGAATATATATATATATATATTGAGATGCACAGACAAGGGCATTAAACTGCTTTCTTCTCTCAGTTATCAGACACTTCACTCTTGTATTTGACATGTTGTGATATAATTGTGTTTTTTTACTTTTACAAACTGCAGCTTTAAGCTGATTTTCATAGCACATACAGCATACATGGTGTTGATGATGGTTGTTTATTGGAGTTTATTTTAAATAAATACAATAAATTGAATAATATTTTGTTAAAATTTCTACAGATCAACGCCTTTTTACAATCTGAAGATATGTTGTATTGTTGAATTTTGTCATCACATGGTGAATAAGATTGTAGGTCACAGTACTGTTTGTGTTCTGATGATTCTCTGCAGTTACTTTACTTTCGTTTCTCAATCGTTTTGTAAACACATCCATTGACAGGAAAGAATAATTGTAAACACATTCGTTTTACTGAACAGTACAACTGAAAACGAAACCTCATAAATGTGATGTAATGATATTCATGATCTGCTGCGATTTCTTTAGATCATTTTTCATTCTTTTGGAAAACCCCAACAAAAAGAAAAAAAGAGAGACTGAAATGACGAGCTTAATGTTTACATGGTAATTCTGCATATTTTTCTGAATCACTAAAATAATTGTAAGACATTTTCAAGATACATTTTTAGAATATACATGATTTTCCTTTTCATGTTGTAGCTTTTTAGTAACCTCCTTACCAAAATATTAATAGCAAATTTTAACAAATAACTAGTGTTCATGACATTTTATACAACAGAATACAGCGCACACTTCTTCATGAGAAGAGAGAAGGAGGAACAGTAGCTGCATTTAAAATAACATTTTACATCACAGCATTAATAGCCTACACGTGACTGGGTTAGACTTTGAAAAAATTACAAAAAAGTATGTTGCTAACTAATATCGATCATCGAATTTTGACTTGATCATAAATAGCCACTGTAGATGGACATCAGAATTTGTTTGTGCAATGCAGGGACATGGAAGCAGAGAGGAGAGATGATGAGTTTTGGGGAGGTGAGACTTGTTTTTGTATACATCCCCAATTTTTTTTAAATGGTTGCAGCTTCTTGTTCTCAGTTTATTATTTTGTTTGCGTGTCCCGTTTGTTAGTTCAGACACTGAACGCTTAAAATCTGAACGTTTCGATATTGGGAGACAATGCCACCTTTATGCACTCGCAAAGCTGGACTTTGTACCACCGAAGATTCAGCAGACCTGCACAGCTACTTACGGCCTGCATATAAGTTGGCACCGGAGGCGGAGAAGGTCTTTAGATACATGCTAACTAGAACTGCCATTCCTAGTCTTTCTCTCACTAATTCCTGGTCAATTGTCCACATGATGGATGAGTTATGGCCCAGGATTATGTCGCTTGCTATTGGTAGCTGCATCATGATCGTCACAGAGACTTGGCTTAATAACAAAAACCCGACAAGGCTAATGAATTGGAGGGCCGCTCCGTGTATCGAGGTGACAGGATGGCAGCCTCTGGTAAGAAGTGACAGCCCAGTTGGAAGCACAGCGGCCGCAGACTCTTGTACTTCAGTGTCATCGGGTGAAGTCTGCAGTGAGGCTATCAATGTCACCAAAGCCGTGGGGCCGGACCGAGTGTCAGGTCGGACATTGAAATGATGTGCTGACCAACTTGCAGGAGTGTTTTAGGACATCTTTAACCTTTCACTGTAGCTCAGCGTTGTCCCTGTTTGCTATAAATAAATAAAAATTGTAGCTGTGCCAAACATGTCAGCTGTTACCTGCCTTGATGACTATTGCCCCATGGCTTTGACCCCTGTCATCATGAAATGCTTAGAGAGGCTTATTTTGAGACACATTTGAACATTGTATCTCCAGATTTAGACAGCTACCAGTTTGTTTATATGGAAAGTCGATCTATGTAGGATGCAATCATCATAGCACTCCACTCAGCCCTTTCCCATCTGGAGATGTTGAATACATACATCAGGATGTTAATAGTCGATTTTAGCGCGCGTTCAATACAATAATCCCGCACAAACTGATACAGAATCTCTATAATTTGGGCCTGTCCACCTCATTGTGCGTATGGATCAGAGACTTTCTAACCGACAGGTCACAAGTAGTAAGAATAGGGGGCAACACATCATCTGGCCTCATTCTGAACACAGGAGCTCATCAAGGATGTCCAGCACTCTGGACTTTAGTCTTTTCACACACGACTTCACCTCTGTCCATGCCTCCAACAATATTGTGAAATTGCCGACGATATCACCGTAGTGGGTCTTATATAGAACAATGATGAGACTTTCTACATGGAGGAGATCCATCACCTGGACTTGTGGTGTTCAGCAAACAATCTGGTTTCGAATACAAACAAGACCAGGGAGGTATGGCATTGTCCCAGTCTCTTCAGGCTTCAGGAAAGTGATACTACATCACAAGACATGAGCGATGCTTTGTTACAGGCAGTAGCATTTATGACACTTATAATATAATTGTGCAGGCTTATGTCAAATCTCACACGGACTCACCGAAAAGTTTGGCTTGCGCAGTCTCCTCTATGGGAGGTCTGTAGGAGAACACTGAGGGACCTTCCTGTAGTTCCTTGACAGCTCTTTGGCCCCGCTGCACTAGAGCGTAGTGTCCGGGTGAATCAGATTAGATAGCAGTTTGCGGATCTAAGGAGCGTTCCACCGACCCGCTTACAGTTCCAACAGCCTTCTATTGGGCTTTTGCCAAAGAGATCTCAGTTTGCCACACCCAACTGAGGTTCATAGGAGCCAGTCACAGCGATGGGAAAGGTCTCATAGAATCGATCAATATGATTGGCCCAGGGGACGGATACACCAATCATTTCAGTGCACCTGGCCAACAACCCACTAGAGATCATTAAGGCCAGGGGCGCAGGACCTGAGGGTCCGAGGCCGGCCGTCGAACATTTTTCTCATCAACAGCTCAATTACTGGGACACAACATCCTCACACACTTGGGTTATAGCAACACCACCTCAAGGGTACAGGCTGCAATTCCGACGCCGGCCTCCATCTTTCAGTGGAGTCAGAACGACGATAGTTTCAGACCCAAAACATTTAGATTCATTAAATCTCTTAGAGAAGGGTGCCAATCGAACTAGTAAAATGGTCAGAACGGCTTGATGGGTTTTATTCAATATACTTTTTAATTTTTAATATATGCCCCAAAAATCCCTTCTGTTTACGAACAAAGAGTGGAAGTACTTTGATCAGATTTCCTTCCTCTTACGTCTCATGAGCTCATATAGCCCAAGATGTCTGGTTGTGATCTTTATGTGTGTTAAGACTCTGTGTGGGTATTTTCGACGTGTGAGGCGATACATATTTAAAAAAAAATACTGCAAACCAGTAATACGGTAAGTCATCTTTCTCACATTACATAGAGGAGTTACTGTACTAATGGTTTACAGTAACAGGCTAAGGCTTGTATACATGATCAATCTTCTAAATTTTCTAAATCGGTTTTGTATTAATACATTGTTTTCTTTTGACTTCATTCCAGACAATTATATAGTGTAGGCTTATATTCCTGTATACTGGTAATATTTACAATAACATATCAAATTGTAAACAATATTTAACAGATTCCCTAAGTATGACATGTGAAGATGTGACTTGACATGTGGAGGTTAAATTAACTCTTACCTGCAGAATCTCAAAGTTGAGTGTTTAAATGATGGTTTAAAATCCTGACAGGTTCAGCACTGAAACGTCACACATAGACTGCTGTCAAAACAGGTATTCATTGAAGTAATAAGCTGTGTAATGTTTATTGTTAAACAAAAAAATAATAAGAGTAATTAAATTAGAATCAAAGTTAAATATATGAAGCACATTCATTCTGATTATTGGACATTAGTTGAATCTTTAGAGTAAAGCTCTTCAAACCAAATCATAATAAACAGCATCATAAATATCACAAACATGTCACATGTTTTTCAGAAACATTCATCGCTGTCACTGTTCCTGTCGTAGTCTTCTTGATCGTAATAGGAATCATTCTCAAGAAGAAGTATAACTTCACCTTCAACACTTGTGGATTTCAGAGAGATTTTATTAAGGGTGTGAGTCACAACAACATGACTGAATGTTCAAATACACAAAGTGTAACGCAACAAGAGAGAAGTGGATTCATGCATTTCATATGAAGCTCATGTAGGATCACGAGTCCTTAAAACCCTCTAAAATATACATAACATTTCTGTGAATGTCATCGTCATTGTATATTTCCTTCAATGTGGATCAGTGCACATATATACAGTATATTTATATATACATATGATTTAGTTTTTAGTTCTCCGAGAACAGTAATAGAAGTTTTTAACTGCCTGTATAGACATGATGTTAAGATGCACAGATAAGGAAACTGAAGCTTCATTTATAAGATATTTCTTTCTCTACATTTCATGTTTGTGAATGTGTGTTTACCATCAAACTGGGTCTTGAATTTATTTGATAACATATATGGTACATGGCATTGTTGGTAACTGTACATGAATTCATAGGAATTTATCTCATATAATGAATAAAGATTTGTAAAACAATCAAAAAGTCTATTGTATTATACACAGTATCGTTAATTTATAAAACTTACAGTTTATCATGAAGGTCTTCAAGTTTTTCAACATCTGTACAACATGTGTAATGTTTAGAATTATGACCCTGTACCCAGGGGCGCGGATGGGATTTTTTAACTGGGGGGACCAAACTGTCATCAAATGATTTCATCTCAGTCATTTAGTTTTTATCAACAGAATGACGTGAATGAGAACGTGCAAAGTAATGGCGACCGGGAGATTATGTGCTACAGCCCAGACCCGATTCTGAAGCAGTGACGCCAACAGTGTAATGAGCTTGGGGTCCTGGGTGTACTAGGTATTACGTATTACAGTAAAGATATTTATAAAAAAGAATTCCCTGCTGAAAAAAACATTAGAACCCTGCTCCAAACACAATATTAGGCCTAAATGGTAACAGCTGTAATGGATATGATGTGAAGTATTGGATTTTATTTGTTTGATGTTATCTGGCACATGAGAACAAATAAAACACCTTCAGTGTTCACTGCTGTCTAATACCTGCACATGTTGAACAAACCTCAGAAGCGGTTATTGAGGCACACATATAAAAACAGCTTGGGTATATCTATGCTTTATTTACTTCTTATGGTTTTTTTGTGCCTTTTATTATTTGTATTTTGTTGTCTTATAGCATGTTGTTAAGCACTTTGGTCAACTTCGTTTGTTTTAAACCGTGCTATATAAATAAAGTTGTATTATTCACTACAGCTGACTGATTTCCTTCTTTCCACAGACTCTTGTGCCGCTGACGTCTGCGGTCACTGTCAGGTGAGGAACAGGGTTCTGTCAGCTTCAGTTCTATCTGGAAGGTACTAGATCGTACTCTGATGTCCTCCAAAACACCTCAACCGTAGTACGCATAATAATACTGAGCTATGTATGTAAATGTCCACATGCACTGCTATTAAAAACGCCAATCCAATACTATCTATTAGGATTGAAACAGATAATAATTTAATAAAGGGCCTTCAGTCAGTGATTTAGAATCAGTTGATTGTGTTTGTAAGTTCAATAGAGAGAGCAACAGTCGGGTAAAAACACCGCAAATAAAAACTATTTTTAGACCTTTAAAGACAGACCCACATTATGGTTTGCAATGAGATTGGTAAGCAATGGTATGTGTTTCTGCTGAAAGAGCCTACCTGTAACTGAAGCATTAATGCACATGAGCACACTACTTCCTAATATGAAACCAGCCATGAAGGCTGGTTTAAACCTGGACAAATGTTTTATGCATACTATTTTTAACTTTCATTTAACAGTATTCACCTTCCTAATGAAATACATTCACCTTTTTGAGTGGATGTTTGTTTGCAGACATATTCATCAGACATGCACGATAAATGGACATACATCAGATGCTGTATATAATTGCAGATCAAAAACAAAGACGCTTGATCTTTTGAAATAATAACTCATTTTCTTTTATCAAAAATGTCATAAGACTTTCCCAAATAAGCCAACTAACGCAAATTACATTAAGTTCTGACTCACATTTCTGATCAGTCTTGTTCAATTTATCTAATAATTTCTCTAGGGCTGCCGTCCTCTCTATACATCAGATCAATGAGACAGTTTATGAGTCTCTTGTCAGTTTCGTGCAGATCCGGTACATCCGGTGGATCAGATGGGCGTATGCTCTTCCAGTCTCCCCATTCCATATTTCTGTTTCTAGAAATCACCACCAAAATCGCTCTTTTATAAACATCATGGAATGTTCCAGCTGCAGGAACATGTGTGTTACGGTAAAATCCATAATCGTTCCATTTTGCATACCCCATATATAACTCAGAATGTATGCAAATAGTCTTTTTTGGATCTCCCGCAAGAAACAACTTGTACGCCAGCTCCCACCACGCTTCATCTACTTCCTGGTCTATGTTTTGCCAACTTGACATCTGTTGAACAATATGACTTCAAAAGTGAGTGTACTACAGTTGTTAAAACACTTGTTTTAAAAATACAAGAACTGATGTGCAATCCCCTGGGATCGAACCCACAACCATGCTCTTACCACTGAGCTACAGGAAAATGTATTAATCTTACAGGGAAATTAATAAAAACTTACTGTTTGTAGTCTTTTTCTATGTCCTTTGAAGATGTTTTTGATAGTTATGAAGACAGTTGTGGTTTGGCGTGAGAAAAACTCAAGGAGTTTGAAATCAAATTGCCACGTTGTTGTTTGTGCAAGATTGAAAGTATTTGGCAATCCGGATGTACGCGTCACACTGCACTTTGGAAATGCTGTTAAACATTGACGAAATCTGACAGAAGTTATTATACTTAGGTTGGTTATACCTAGTTTATGGCATGCCGTTCAGGAAATGAAAGTATTTATAATCCTGCATGATTGGATAAATATATGGAATGAGTGTTGAATATAAGGAAAGAAACTAGAATATATTGAATGAAAGTCTGAATATACGGAAGAAGGCGTCATGATTGTGGAAGAACCCAAGTGCAGGCAGTGGTAAAGGGGTTTACAACCCAAGACTTTAATAAAGGACCAAAACAAGAACCCACGATCAGGTAACAAGGACAGGATAAAATAGCAAAACAGAAAAATGAAAACTTCCCACGAGGGGGACAAAATAAGAAAACAAGATAACTAGGCTTACACTTAAATGACAGGGTCAAGACTTAGTAATAACACGGCAAGAAACACGACAAGGTAATCCAAAAAAAAGGCAGGGTAATAAATCCACAGGTAGACAGCAAGGCGAGGAACGTAGCGAGGCAAACAGGACATAAACACAACACAACGAACGAGCACAGGACAGCAAACACAAGGGCATTAAATAGGGAAGCAAATCAAGAGGGGACAGGTGTGTGGAAGGAAATCATTAGAAATTACTAAAAACAGTCATAACCAAACTATGTTATAAAGTCACAGTTTTAAAAATGATGTTTCCAAGAAACTTAAAAGTTTTCATAGCTTTAGCATACAGAGGTTTAGACATGTATTGAAAAGAAGCAAAGAGGGATTTTACATCAGCAGAAAACGCAAAGTAATTTGGTTTACACTGCATGGTTCTGTATTGTTCTGCATTGTTCGTATGATCAAAATTCACATCAGCTGATAAAAATTATGATACAAAAACCACAATCTGTATCAATTTAAAACAAACATTGAAAACAAAACAAAATATGTTTTGATGTCTCTGGGAGTTCAAGAATTCCGTGAAATGCATATTACATTTCTATAATAGTAGTAGCATTAGTTGCAATGGATTTCCATAATAGTAGTACTCAATAGTAAGTAAGAAGAAATGTCCACTGCTTGATTATTGTGATGGTCAAAAGTTCATCTTGATTCTGCAGTTAAATTGAAATACTGTAGCTTAGATCGGTTTTACATGAACATTTCATGTTGACATTTCTGACACGTTGAGATGTCTGTGATTTAAGTCTAAACGAAGAAAGCCTAGCAAAGAAGTTCTAAATCATACAGTAAATCTTCATCTGTTCGTTAAGACGTCACATTGAATATATTCAGTTTTTTCTTGCAGATTTCTCCAAACAAGCCTGTGAAGATTTCCTGTAGCTCAGTGGCAAGAGCATTGTGTTAACAACGCAAAGTTGCTGGTTCGATCCCAGGGGATTGCAAACACCTATGTAAAATGTATAGGATAAAGTAATGTAAGTCGCTTTTGATGTAAATGTAAGATGTGACTGGACATGTGGGAAAAGAATTCACTCTAAACTGCACAGTCAGCAGTTACAGCAATAGATGCTGCATGAAGTTGTACAAGTTTAATAATACGGACAAAAAGACGACAATCTGTAGAAAAAAAGCAAGCAAACCTGATCAACAGCACTTCTTTACTTACACTGCAAATGAAGCCATGTCAGCAACATTTATGTTTTTTTTTGCAAGCGGACTGTGGATGCATAACAACATTGTTCACTGTGAACATAGCATGTGCAATTTAAGTGCTCTGAATTATGGTGAATTTTCGATAAACCCGCTTTAACTCACATTGTTTGTATATAGTGTTGAAATATAATATATATTTTTTATCTGTTGGCAGATGGTTCAAATAGAATCAAGGTAGACACTACAAAAGAAACTTCAGACCTAACAGGTATTAACTTAATCTATTAAGTATTGTTCATGGATTTCTGGAATCAGTTTCTGATTTATTGGAACTCTGAAAATGACAACAGAAGTAAATATTATCTTGTTTAGCTTATTACATTTTAATTGACCATCAGTGATAGTTTTAGCGAGTTGAATCATTAAAGAAAAACCTTTGTACTATTTGCAGAAAACCCCACCACCCCCAAAAAATGAATGTTTAAATATAATATTTTAAAAAGAGGGATGTGTAAGTAAAACAGAAAGTGTAAAATGATAAAAAACTTTTTGGCCAAATGTAAATTGATCTGATTCATCTGGCTATCTCCAGTCTTCCATGCTGAGGTTCTTTTTTATATATTTTTCATTACATTTACGCATTTGGCAGACGCTTGCGACTTACATTACATTATCCTATACATTTATAGATAGGTATTTGCAGTCCCCTGGGATCGAACCCACAACTTTCCACTGAGCTACAGGAAAGCAGGAAAGTAGGAAAGTTTTCATAATTGAATGCACCTGTAAAGACCTTTTTATTTTTTAAAAGAGTAAAAGCTAGTTTTGCCGTCATCATGGCCGCCACAAGCTGTTTTATCATCTTCGTCGTGGGATTCGTTCTTGTGAGAAAGCATGACAAGAACACTTGTGGATTTCAGAAGAAGTGTGTGTTTGTGTGTGACTACAACATATGAAAACTTGCAGATACAGAAACACTGTGACAGCAGCATCCCAACAACACACAATAATCCTGTATCAAGTGAAGCTTTTGCAGAAGTCATGTTTTATAAGTGGTTTGTTTGTCTGTTGTTTCTATAAAGTATTTGTGAGAATATGGATTACGGCCGTGTCCCGTACATAACCTGAAATGACCCGTACATAAACTGATATGATTATATGTTTTGTTTAACACCATCTGTTCTGTCTCATGATTGAGCAATGCCCGCGAGACATATCTGATCCGGACTGGATGACATAAATCCGGTCACCAGGTTCCTGAATGTTCTAGATGATGGAGAACAGGGAACTAAAGAGGCCATCATATCCGTGAATGTTGGAGATGATGGCGAACGCGGAACTAAAATATATGCTGTCTTGACAAAATATTATGAATCGAGGTCTGGTGATTTTCCATGAAAAGTGTAATGTCCTGTTGTTACTTCCTGTTTTATGCATATATATACTAGTCCTTTAATACAATAAAATTGGACTCTGATTGAACTGCACATCTCTGTGTCTGCGTCATTCTTGGTCTCCGGGTACCCGAAACTCTGAAGGTTCAATCGACTAGACTCTTCAACTCAGAATACTCAAACTTAGAGTAAGGGGACAGTAAGAAATAATCTTACAGATTGGGGGCTCGTCTACGAAGGGGGGATCATCTCTCCTAGAACCAAAGAGGCCAGACCATACCTGAGGCGAGCACACCCGAGGCGATCGGCACAGACCTACATTAAAAGGGGGTGAGTGTTTTTTGTTTCTTCTATAGTTTTTCTTGTGACATAGAGAAATAAAAACGCTTACCCTGTAGGATTCTCGTGGTTTAATATTTCGTAGTGACGAAATAGGGTTTTTCAATTCATGTTAGTGAGAATTCACTTTCTCATTGTTGTGACAGCGCGGCTGACAACAGTAGTTGTAAATAACTATTAACGCACGAATCTGAATGGTTAAAACAGTACTGATCACACTGTAATTTGGGATCGCGGTGTAAGCTTTGCTACTCAGAGGGAAAGGCTTGGTTACTCAGAAAAAGAAATTGTTTGATGTTTATTCTGGGAAAAATCGATTTATTCAAAGGTTGTATTAAATTGGGAAAATACATGGTTGATATCACTGTTACTGTATGGTGTATTGGAGTATTGTTATCAGGAAAAAGACGGTGAATTTATCACCCCGGATCACAATACAACACATGCAATATTGTTGAGACTGTCAGTCGATTGAACACGAGGGTTTTTTTTTGCTGCTATTTCTGTTTTGTCTGTATTGTTTTTATCACTGCCATTTTGTCTGTGTAAAATGGGTCATTCTGTTTCAAGGCCATTACCGGGCGAAACGCCAGTCGCATTTATGTATAGAAATAATCAAGGGTTTTATACAGAGCAATCTAGCCGGATGGTCAGAGGGAATGAAAACCCAAATTGAAATTCCCTACCCGAGGGACGGTTCATTTTCTGATGAAAATATGGCTTTGTCAAGGGGCATGGTAAAAGAAGGGTGGGGAGACCCAATGTGGGATTATCCATATATGAATAAGGCATATGCCGTATGGAAAGACATGAAAAAGGTGTGGGACCAGGGTCCCGAAAAACCTCAAATTGTTGCGTATGTCGCAAAGCAAAATAGATGGCCGTTAGAGAGGCCGACCGAATACTCTGCCCCATGCCAAAGCCCGATTTATCCCTCTGCACCCCTGCCGCGACAAACAGTCGATATTAAACCACCGAAAACACCGGTGAATCGGTTGATTGACTATAAAACCGACACAATAGAGAAAACTCAAAATCGGTTGATTGATTATAAAACCGACACAATAGAGAAAACTCAAAATCGGTTGATTGATTATAAAACCGACACAACAGAGAAAACTCAAAATCGGTTGATTGATTATAAAACCGAAACAACAGAGAAACCTCAAAATTCAATGGTTTGGGTCCGAGATGGTAACACGGTAAATATCAGGCCAATACGAATGTCTGACATGGAAGCCATATGTAAAAGTTTGCCTTCTCCACATGAAGCGGGGAAATATGTGTCGATTTTGCAAACGCACACGAAATATTCACATTTCACAGGTGCTGATTTCCGCGCGGTGTTGCTTAGAACACTAGAGACAGATGTGACGGAAGAAATGTTGATAGAAAAATGTCCCACATTGTCTATAGCTCATGATAGAATTACACTGGTACGGCTGCAACGCCACACGAGTTATTTTGGGAAACTTCTGCAAATGTTACAGAGTTCTTTAAAGAGCTGAGAGTTTTCCTTGATGAACGCTTAGGCAGCCAGCAAGATTTGTCTTTCGCAGCAAGTACTAAACAGGCAGCAAAAGAATCCGCTGCACAATTCTTTGTTCGTTTTAAAAAAGCGTGGACTGAAGATTCTAAATTGCCAATAAACAATGAGATAAAGCCTCTGTTTGTTAATACTCTGCTGAATAATATGAATGGCAAACAAGCGCAATTAATTACGATAACAACTTCTAATCTGCATGATATGACTTTAGATGCTTTGGGCAGGCGAATAAGGGAGCTCGACAGCTCTCTCGCGTTTTCTATTAAACCGGAGGGAGCGATGTTTTCAGGCTTTCGTGGCAAACGAATGAGGAACATAGTTTCGAAAACCCACAGCAGCCATACTCTAGCCAAAAGAAGAAGTCAGACATAATTTGCTTTCATTGCGGCAGGAGGGGCCATTACAAACGAGAGTGCAGGCGATTGCACAAGTTTGAGTCACCTCAGCCGACCTCTGGTGACACACACACACACACACAGCGCAGTGAGCAGCGCAGACATGAGAACACTGGTTCTAACTAATCAAATAATTCACTCTGTGGGAATTTCTGGAACTGACATTGCTTGTGCGGTCACACCTCCATTACAGGTCAACGCAGATGGTCTTAAACCATTTTATCACAAGTTTTATCACCATTAAACCTTTTAGGTCGTGATATGATGCATAAATTAGGCATGGATATTAAGTTTACTGATCACAAGGTTGTTTTCTCTTTTCTGTCTAGTCTACAGGCATCCGTCGATCCTTTGCCAACAGGTGGACAGCCAGGAAGTTCACAAGCACCTGCCTCAGATGGCAGCATGCCTACACGGGTAGACTCCATGATTAACCCTTCGTTATGGTCTCAGTTCAAGGATGACACTGGTTTCATTGATATGGACCCTTACAGGGCTAAATTGAAAACTAACAAACCTGTCTACATTAAGCAATACCCTTTGTCTAAAGATAAGGAAGTAGGCATTACGCCTTTGATTGAAAATTTTGTCCAGCAGGGCTTCCTCGAACCAACACACTCACCATACAACACACCAATTAATCCTGTTGTGAAAGCTGATGGGAAAACATGGAGATTGACTCAAGATTTAAGAGCAGTAAATCAGTTAATCATACCACTCGCACCAATTGTACCTGATGTTTTGACTGTTATGAATTCATTGCCACACTCACACAAGTATTTCACTGTAATTGATTTGTGTGCAGCTTTTTTCTCTGTACCTGTACACCCAGATACTCAGCCTTTGTTAGCATTTACATTTAAGGGGCAACAATATTCGTGGAAGCATCTTGCTCAGTGATATGCAATATTCGTGGAAAGGCCTTGCAAAGGGCTACGTAGATTCACCCGCTGTCTTTTCTGCAGCAGTGCACAGAACTTTGGCCAAAATGACTGATTTGCCTTCATCGGTTTGTGTTCTTCAGTTTGCAGATGACATCCTCGTGTCGGGGGAGACGGCGGAGGACTGTGAGAAAGCATCTGTTATTGTTTGCAATGTTCTTGCGGAAACAGGTTTCAAAGCATCAAAAGACAAACTGCAATGGTTTAAAACTAAGGTGACCTATCTGGGACATGTGCTGATGCAGGGTCTCAGAGCAATATCCACAGACAGAGTCCAGCTGATCAGAAAAGTTAAGTCCCCACGAACAGTGCAGCAGCTACAAAGCTTTTTGGGACTGATTAACTATTGTAGACAGTGGATACCTGATTGCGCGATTCACGACAGGCACCTGAGGGGTCTGATCGATCACAAAGCCCCGCCAAACACACCATTGGAGTAGACTGCTGAAGCAGATGAACATTTCAATGCATTGAAAGCAGCCATCACAACCGCACCAGCATTGGGCCTGCCAGACTACGCAAAGCCTTTTCACTTGCATGTTAGGGAAACAGCGGGGGCTGCTCTTGGGGTCCTTTTGCAAGAACAAGGCTCAACATATAGGCCAGTAGCATATCTGTCTAAAAAGTTAGATAACATTGTCACAGGTATGCCAGCATGTCTTCGTGCTGTCGCTGCAGCTGCTCTGATTGTACAGATGGCTGAGAAAACTGTGCTGTCACACCCTTTAACACTATATACGTCCCATCAGGTTGGTGCAATTTTACACAACATGCAAACACAACACATGACTGCGCAACGACGCTCAGGTTACAAGGCTACTCTGCTGGCAACAAAAAATCTCACCATTAAACCGACTGCAAGCATTAATCCTGCTTTGCTGAGCATTTTGGGTATGGTAGTCATGGCAGATTTTAATGTTGAACATGATTGCATCTTTGAACTGACCAACTCTTATTGTTCCAGGGTCGATCTGTTGGATACGCCCCTAGAGGGGGGAGAACATATTTATGTCGATGGGTCTTGTTCAAAGCCCTCAGACGGTGTCTACCTGTGTGGCTATGCTGTGGTTTCCAATTCAGGAGAGGTAAAAGAAGCTTATGCTCTGGATTATAATTCGGCACAGGCAGCAGAGTTGGTAGCATTAATACGAGCCTGTAGGCTAATGTCAGGAAAAAAGGTAACTGTATACACGGATTCAAAATATGCTTGGAGTGTGCTTCACCATTATGCTAAAATGTGGGAAGTAAGAAATTTCACAATTTCTGATGGCAGGCCAATAGCACATGCAAATCTGATAGGACAGTTGACTGAAGCAGTTCAGCTTCCGCTCGAAGTGGCCATAGTAAAGGTCAAGGGTCACGCTTCGGGAGATGATGAACAGGCATTAGGCAACAGAAGGGCTGACGAGGCCGCAAAGGCAGCAGCCCAGGCTCAGATTAAATCACCATTTCAGCAGAAGGATGAAACACAGATAGCAATGACAATGCACATAGCAAATATACCGGACATTGACATCAAAATCCTGCAAAGTCAACCAACAAAGGGAGACTTAGAGCATTGGAGTAAAAATGTTTGTGCTCCTGACACCGATGGCATTCTCAGAGACGAACAGGGTAGAATAGCGCTACCAAAATTAGGGTTAATTATCCTAATTAGACATTACCATGGGTTATCTCACACCAGTTGTGCAAAAGTAGTTCAAGCAATTAATCGATTGTATTGCATTGCCGATGTTCATAAAACAGCAAAGCTCGTTTTGGATGCATGCTTAACATGTGCTCAGCTAAATCCGCACAAATCAGCTAAGCACGATGCATTGACACATCCGGAAGCTCCTTTTCAACATCTACAAATTGATTTCACGCACATGCCGCCAATAGGTAATTTGAAATATCTTTTGGTAATTATTGATCGATTTTCAAAGTGGCCTGAAGCATTTCCATGTGCAAGAGAAGATGCTAAGACGGTGGTAAAAATATTAACGAAGGAGATATTAGACCAGTCACCTTGGAATCAGACAACGCGACAAGCTTCACGTCGAAGGTAACACAGCTCTTAGCAAAATCGTTGTCTATTGATTGGCATTTTAACATTCCGTACCACCCGCAAAGTGCAGGAGTCGTGGAAAGAAGCAATCGAACGCTGAAAACACGACTAACAAAAGCGGTACTCGAAACGGGAAGAAAGTGGGTTGATTTATTGCCCGCAGTCTTGACAGAAATAAGAATGACTCCATCTTCCACGACAAAATTGTCTCCTTTCGAGATACTAATGGGTAGACCTTTTCCCGACCCCATGGGTCAGAGGCCAGTCTGGTCTTTCTTCCCTAGGTGACCTGGAAGTGATCCAGGAAGACAACGTGACCTCCCTAGTCGAAAAGTTAAACTCTATATGTGCTGATGTTTCTTTGTGTCTTCCTCTTCCCTCAGAACAGCCTACTCATAACTTTGTTCCAGGACAAAAAGTCTTTGTGAGAAGTCTGAAGCCAACAAAGGTTGGAGAACCAAAGTACCACGGACCCGCGACTGTGATTGGCGTCACACGGACAGGAGTTCTGACAGACTACCAGCCACAGTGGATACACGCTTCCAGATTGAAGTTGTGTCTTCAGGAGAGCAGGCAAGCTCCAATTTAATATAGAATCTCGCACGGGGATTCACCTTACTGCACCTCAGGGTGGAGAAAGCACTGACCAAGCCGAGGAAAGAACAACCTTTCGTTAGGTGGGAGCCACCCAAGGCAAGAAGATAGAAGGCCCATTGAGCCAACAGTGCTGACTCCGTAGGTTCCCCTGAATTGCACCGAGGGCCAAATTAAAATTCTAAAAAGGAAAAAATTGTTATCCTAAAGTGCAAAATTTCCTATGGAGCTCTTAGATATCAATTCTTATACTGCGTGCACAATTACAGAAGCCCATATTGTGTTTGGCGCAGATATTCTTAAGTCAGTGGAGTCGACACTTGAGTACGCTATATTTTGGACACAGGCCTGTTTAGTAAGACCTTTGGTCTTAAAGTGGCCATTGTGAGAATATGGATTACGGCCGTGTCCCGTACATAACCTGAAATGACCCGTACATAAACTGATATGATTATATGTTTTGTTTAACACCATCTGTTCTGTCTCATGATTGAGCAATGCCCGCGAGACATATCTGATCCGGACTGGATGACATAAATCCGGTCACCAGGTTCCTGAATGTTCTAGATGATGGAGAACAGGGAACTAAAGAGGCCATCATATCCGTGAATGTTGGAGATGATGGCGAACGCGGAACTAAAATATATGCTGTCTTGACAAAATATTATGAATCGAGGTCTGGTGATTTTCCATGACCAGTGTAATGTCCTGTTGTTACTTCCTGTTTTATGCATATATATACTAGTCCTTTAATACAATAAAATTGGACTCTGATTGAACTGCACATCTCTGTGTCTGCGTCATTCTTGGTCTCCGGGTAGCCGAAACTCTGAAGGTTCAATCGACTAGACTCTTCAACTCAGAATACTCAAACTTAGAGTAAGGGGACAGTAAGAAATAATCTTACAGTATTATTATTCATATGTTTGATCAGAGAGCATATATGACATCTGTGTTTTACTGCTTACTTCTCTCATTTATCTTGCATTTGGCGTGTGGTGATATTAATGTTTATCTCTAAGCTGATTTTCATAGCCCATACAGTGTACATAGTGTTGTTGATTGTTGTTTATTGGAGTTTATTTTAATTTAATACAATAAAATGAATCATCATTTATTAAATTATCTACGGATATGTCTCTATTTACAATCTAAAGGTGCGTTGTATGGTTGAATTGTACCATAATACGGTGAATAAGAATCGTGTTCTGATGATTCCAAACTTAATAGACTAAAAAAACTGAAAACGAAACCTCATAAATGTGATGTAATGCTATTTATGATCTGCTGTGATATCTTCAGATCATGTTGCATTCTTTTGGAAAACCCCAACAAAAAGAAAGAGGGATTGAAATGACGAGCTAAATGTTTACATGTTTAAAATTCCTTCAGAATGCTGAAATGATCTATTTTAGATGCATGACTTGCAATGGAGATCTTGTTTAACTTCACTTTCATGTACATGTGGGTTAAGAGATCTGATTTGTTATTTCATAATTCAGCATATTTTTCAGGTTTACTAAAATAACTGTATAATTGTCAGACATTTTGAAGATAATTTTTTTTGAAAAAAAATATACATCCATAGTGTTGATTTTTTGTAATTTTTACCAAAATATTATCAGCATTATCACATTTTTTTCTGCTAATTCACATGGTACAGTAAAGGAAACACCATTTAAACTTTGGTGTGTAAACATGATATTAAGTTAAAAAAATTGACTAATGTCATTTGTCACACATTTCATCTACATTTGATCTGTTTTGATATTAATGTGTGTATTTAAACTTTCTTTTTTTAGATGTTTAATTTTTTGACTGTACATGTAATGTACTGTTGTATTATGTGTTTATTTTGGTGTAAGCCGGCAGATTGATTAAGATTCTGTGTGATAAACTTTGGGGGATGTATCATGGCAAATGGAAAAAACATGTTGAACAAACAGACTAAGGAAAACTCAAAGAATGTGTCAGGGATGATAAGAAACACTTGGACATCTAATTACTAGCAACAAAGTAGGGAAACATGACAATATTTCTAGTTTATGCAAGTACGTCACTTTTTATTCTCTTTGTTGTGTGACTTTGTGTTCTGTGAATTAGGTTGTGTTAACATTTGTTAGAAGTTCAAGTCAACTTGTGTTCTTGTACTTAAATATCAGTGCTCTTCAGATTCTTGGTTTGCTGTAGACCACTTACATAATGGATGACATGCTGGTCCAACGATGGTTCGGAAGGACTTCCAGGTCCGTTTTTTAACACTACAACGTTCGAAAATGCTAAGAAATATTTGTAAATGTCATACTGAAAAAAATCAATAAAAACTGAAAAGAGCTTCTGGACATGTGTTTACATTTTGCGATGGGGTGTATATACTATAGTGATATGATAAATATGCACTCTTGAAAATAAAGATGCTCAAAAATATTTGGCTGTACAAATGTGAACATGTACAGAATTCTGTTTCACATGGGATTATTTGTTGTTAAAAAAGGTTCTTTAGACTATAAAAAGATAAGAAATGGTTCTTCTTTGGGTAACTGAAACGATTATTTTATTGCATCACTGTGAAGAACCTTTTGTAGCACAGTTTGAAAATAGCAGGCTATGGACCCTGCAAGCTTATCTGTGAGTGGGAAAGGAAGTTTGTTGAATTTTCATGGACAACCAGAATTGTTTTATAAGTGAGGGAAATGCATTAGAAGTAGCTTGGCAAGGGCGCTGTGAGGGGGTTGATAAAACAACAATGTTGATAAAAAAGCTTCTTGAAAAGGTTTTGCTCCTGAATGCATTTAAAATAGAGCAAGCTTGTGTTTATATGTATGGTTCACAAGTGTGAAGATGCTGCTGGTTTGAAACAAACTTTGCTTTCTGCAGAACTGAGAGGGGCTTGTCTTGGACATCAACAGGTAGAATCTCTGTTTGTTTTGAATTAAAACTGTTTCTTTTTTGTATGAGTGCATTAGTGTGGCTCGTTATTAAAAATGAAATGCATGATTTTTTATATTTGTTGCATGTTTATGACTCAACATACTTGAATAACATCTCATGTTTAATTAATTTTAATTAACTTCGTTTGTTTTAAACCGTGCTATATAAATAAAGTTGTATTGTATTCACTACAGCTGACTGATTTCCTTCTTTCCACAGACTCTTGTGCCGCTGACGTCTGCGGTCCCTGTCAGGTGAGGAACAGCGTTCTGTCAGCTTCAGCTCTATCTGGAAGGTACTAGATCTGATGTCCTGCAAAACACCTCAACCTTAGTACGCATAAAAATACTGAGCTAACTATTTAAATGTCCACACGCACTGCTATTACTTACACCTATCCAATACTATCTATTAGGATTGAAACAGATAATAATTTAATAAAGGGCCTTCAGTCAGTGATTTAGAATCAGTATTTTTCTGTTTATTGTTGTTGTAAGTTCAGTAGAGAGAGCAACAGTCGGGTAAAGACACTGGAAATAAAAACTATTTTTAGACCTTTAAAGACACATTATGGTTTGCAATGAGATTGGTAAGCAATGGTATGTGTTTCTGCTGAAAGAGCCTACCTGTAACTGAAGCATTAATGCACATGAGCACACTACTTCCTAATATGAAACCAGTCATGAAGGCTGGTTTAAACCTGGACAAATGTTTACTCTTCTTAACTTTTATATAACAGTATTCAACTTCTTAATGAAATACATTCACCTTTTTGAGTGGATGTTTGTTTGCAGACATATTCATCAGACATGTACGATACTGGACATACATCATATGCTGTATATTATTGCAGATCAAAAACAAAGACGCTTGATCTTTAGAAATAAAAACATTAAAAAAGTCATAAGACTTTCCAAAATGAGCCAAATAACGCAAATTACATTAAGTTCTGACTCACATTTCTGATCAGTCTTGTTCAATTTATCTATAATTTTTTTCTAGGGCTGCCATCCTGTCTATACATCAGATCAATGAGACAGTTTATGAGTCTCTTGTCAGTTTCGTGCAGATCCGGTACATCCGGTGGATCAGATGGGCGTATGCTCTTCCAGTCTCCCCATTCCATATTTCTGTTTCTAGAAATCACCACCAAAATCGCTCTTTTATAAACATCATGGAATGTTCCAGCTGCAGGAACATGTGTGTTACGATAAAATCCATAATCGTTCCATTTCTCATAGCTCATATATAACTCAGAATGGATGCAAATAGTCTTTTTTGGATCTCCCGCAAGAAACAACTTGTACGCCAGCTCCCACCACGCTTCATCTACTTCCTGGTCTA
The DNA here is from genome assembly GCA_008369825.1 of Triplophysa tibetana. Classification (NCBI taxonomy): domain Eukaryota; kingdom Metazoa; phylum Chordata; class Actinopteri; order Cypriniformes; family Nemacheilidae; genus Triplophysa; species Triplophysa tibetana. The sequence goes on from CM017893.1 coordinate 1,624,092, forward strand.
TGTTTTGCCAACTTGACATCTGTTGAACAATATGACTTCAAAAGTGAGTGTACTACAGTTGTTAAAACACTTGTTTTAAAAATACAAGAACTGATGTGCAATCCCCTGGGATCGAACCCACAACCATGCTCTTACCACTGAGCTACAGGAAAATGTATTAATCTTACAGGGAAATTAATAAAAACTTACTGTTTGTAGTCTTTTTCTATGTCCTTTGAAGATGTTTTTGATAGTTATGAAGACAGTTGTGGTTTGGCGTGAGAAAAACTCAAGGAGTTTGAAATCAAATTGCCACGTTGTTGTTTGTGCAAGAATGAAAGTATTTGGCAATCCGGATGTACGCGTCACACTGCACTTTGGAAATGCTGTTAAACATTGACGAAATCTGACAGAAGTTATTATACTTAGGTTGGTTATACCTAGTTTATGGCATGCCGTTCAGGAAATGAAAGTATTTATAATCCTGCATGATTGGATAAATATATGGAATGAGTGTTGAATATAAGGAAAGAAACTAGAATATATTGAATGAAAGTCTGAATATACGGAAGAAGGCGTCATGATTGTGGAAGAACCCAAGTGCAGGCAGTGGTAAAGGGGTTTACAACCCAAGACTTTAATAAAGGACCAAAACAAGAACCCACGATCAGGTAACAAGGACAGGATAAAATAGCAAAACAGAAAAATGAAAACTTCCCACGAGGGGGACAAAATAAGAAAACAAGATAACTAGGCTTACACTTAAATGACAGGGTCAAGACTTAGTAATAACACGGCAAGAAACACGACAAGGTAATCCAAAAAAAAGGCAGGGTAATAAATCCACAGGTAGACAGCAAGGCGAAGAACGTAGCGAGGCAAACAGGACATAAACACAACACAACGAACGAGCACAGGACAGCAACACAAGGGCATTAAATAGGGAAGCAAATCAAGAGGGGACAGGTGTGTGGAAGGAAATCATTAAAAATTACTAAAAACAATCATAACCAAACTATGTTAAAAAGTATCAGTTTTGAAATGATATTTCCAAGAATCTTAAAGGTTTCATAGCTTTAGCATACAGAGGTTTAGACATGTTTCGAAAAGAAGCAAAAAGGGCTTTTACATCAGCAGAAAACTCAAAGAAATTGGGTTTACACTGCTTTGTTCTGGCTTTTATGGTGGTTTTTCTATTATATTGTTTAGTTTTCTTATATAAAATTATACATTTAGTTAGTTATAAGGTTTCATGTATTCTTATGAAATAATATTGGGCCTCATGTATAAGTATGAGCTAATGAACACCTGCGTGAACAACAAGCATCTTATCTTAGCTGCACGGACACAACACATCATTTTTAATCAGGAAGTTTGGGTTGTTGCATAGAGTCAAGGATGCTGGTATCTCTAAACAGTGAGCTCATTTTAACAAAGTTAATGTTATGAGTCTGAGAACTTAGACATCTGCACACACACCAAATATCTTTTAGAACTAAGACGTACAACCCACACAATTTTGTAGGGAAGTCTAATTAAATCCCATACAACCAAGGACACTGGGTAGCTCATTTTCGCTAAACCATGAGCTCATCTTTGATAGAAACATGGTTAAATCATGTATCGTCCGAAACCCCCAGGAAAGTGTCAAGATAAAGAGGCACCTGTTTTTGAGGGGCGCACGCAACCATTAAATCTTAATATGGTAGGCCGGAACTATGAGCGCAGAGGGACGGGCTAATGAAAAAGTGATGTCATATAAAACCTGATTGGAAGAAGACGATGTCATGCACACATGATTGGTTTAAACTGTGATAACAACTTGTAAACAATGTATAAAAGATGGAGTCAGATATGTATTCGTTGGATCACTTCAGATGAACTCTGAATATCCCACTTTGCTTGCCCGGGCAAATAAAGTTTAAACTCTTGGCACCTGGAACCCTTGTCTCTGAGATTTCTTTCTGCGATGGAAGGCCGATTCGCCACGACATATTTGGTGACCCCGAGACGTGATCCAGATTAGAGGGCTGGAGGCTGCTGACTGTGACGGGTGAACCAGACAAGCTGATCGCACAAAAAGGGGCCCTAAAAACAGGTGAGCATATCTGCTTTATAGTATAAGTTTTGTGCGGTCAGCTAAAGGTAAACTCTGAATGTCGTTTGTACTCTTAAAGCCTCTCCTAAATTGAACAAAATTTAATGTTAGAAATTGCACTAGTTTGCCAAGTCTTAAGGGTATCCAGATCTCAAGAAATGTGTGTGTGTGATTGTGTGCATGAAAGAGTGTAAGTAAGTATGGTTGAATGACACGTGTCGCACTGGTGAGAGGACATAAATCTCGCCTTGGTGGCGAGTCACACTGCTGGGCGAGTGTGCGCAATAGTTGTTGCAAGACGCTCTAGGGAGTGTGAGAAATTCCTGTTAGGTGCAGGTCACGTCTAGGGACGTGCCGCGTAGGTCGCGAAGACGCTCTAGGGAGTGTGAGAAATCCTGTTAGGAAACAGGTCACGTGGAGGGTATGAATGCCTTGTGATATATTTTTATGTTATTGTATATTGTATTGTGACGATAGAAAAATCCAGGAGTGAGGGAGAGAGAGAAAAAAACCTCAGCCTGTGAGACTCTGTGTGTGTGTGTGTGAAACAGAGGGTGTGAGTGTATGTGCAAGAGTGGGAGGCAAAAAGGCCCCGTAAGTGTGTGTGTGTATGACAAAGTGATTGATAGAGAGAGAGAGAGAAAGAGCAGATAAAAATTGCTGTATAATGTTTGTCCAGTAAAAAGTATGAGAAGAAGGATTGTTAGGTTTTGTTGATGTTTAAAGAGGCATGCGTTTCGAGACTAGGTGCAAGTTGTTGCTGTGTGTCTGTGCCAAAGTTTCATGTGGTAATAAAAGTATTTGAAAAAAGCTAAAAGCAGAATAAGGTTTTCATTAGGGTTTAATAGAAAAATTATTTGAGCATAGGAGAGAAGCAAGAGTGTGTGTAGAAGATAAAGAGGTAATTTATGGAGTCAGATAAAGATTTGAAGGACATAGAGTATGTGTGAGTTTGGCTCACTGTGAGCGCATGAGACTTGACGGCAGCCGAAAAATAGAGCTGCTTTGATTAAAGCACGAAGAGCATTGTCAAACAAAAAATAGAAGATAGATTTTGTTGATTACAAATATGTTTCAAAAATTGTGAGCTACTTTTATGGTATAGAGTTGGTAGAATATACCCAGGAAAAATCAAAATCACAGACCATAAGGCCTGAGTGTGTGTGTGCTGGAATCTGTGAGAAGTGATTTATTAGACAGCAGAAGGGCCTCTGGAGTGTGTGTGTATTCTGTCTGCTGTGAGCATATGAGACCAGAGTGCTGCTGTGAAGATCTGTTTTACATTGAGTGGAAAGCGGTTTTACATTGAATAAAAAGTGAAAAGCATTGCTAGATTGTGAATTGTGAATTATTTTCATGTTTTATTGATGTTTTAAAGACATATGGCTGGAATTGAACTGCTAGATGAGGAAAGCTTACAATCATATTTTGAGAGAGTAAGAGTAGCCAGAACAGTGACTGAGACTTAGGGACTTAGTGATCATTTCTAGAAAGAATCATTTTATAGGGACTTAACAGGCATTAAGAAGCCACTGACAGAAGAAAAGAAAAATTATTTCTTGGACGAATTAGTTGAAGTTCAGAATTTGGAGCGAGTTGAGCAGGAGTGGCCATATGTGAATTGGAGAGATATAGTAGGCAGGTGTTGTAAAGTAGAGATATTGAGAAACTACTTAGAATGAGTTTGTTACCATAAAATGAATAGATTTGACAATCTAGACACCACATTGCAGCATGTCTCATTGATCATAAAATCCCAATCAAAAACCTGGTGGAACCGTATTTATTGCAAGGAGTAAGACAAGGTTATCAAAGAGGTAGAGGAAGTGGATACAGATTAATCAGTCACTCAGAAATACAGGTTAATGCAGAAACAAGATACGTAAATTGAGAAACAACCAACGAGCAGAGAGAAATAGAGCTCCTGCAGTTTCAGGCCGTTACACTGAAGAAGCTGATCATGGAGATATCACCAGAAAACCTAGGGCCATAGGTCGCAATAAAACAAAGAGGCGCCCCACTTTAACAGAATAAGTGAGGATAATAAAGTAAGATTCGCCACCACACCCGTAGAAATACTAGGAACAAGATATCCTGTGAGCAGAGAACTGACTGGAGACATTTTGAAGAAATGAGCAAAGAGAACAAAAACATTAAGAACTTCATGACCAGAAAGTAGAACATTTGATATGACAGTGTGTGAAGAAATGGAAGAGTTGATAAAAAATAATAAACCCAGGGACAAAAGCATGAAAAGAGAAGTTAAGAGAAAAAGTAAACAAGATGTATTCAATTTGTTGAAGAAGTAAGGAATACATTTTCTATAAAACATGAAGAAAACAAGAGAGCTCCTGAAAGAGGATGAGGAAAAATTTAGGAAGGTTATGAGTCCACCCTCATATGAATCATCCAGGAGCCAGCTGTCATTGATTGTGGAAGATGATGAGCTGAATAATCAAATGCCTTTGCTCAAAGAAGAATTTAAGTTTACAGGACAGCTGGACCTCCAATGTGGAGAAAAAGAGGAGTCGAGGGATGATGAACTTCTAAGAGACACATTCGCTGAGAGTAGGCAAGAGTACTCTTGCATCACGACAGATTCCCACAAGAGAGGGAAAGCAGAGTGGAATGCTACACCTGTCTATAAATCAATTTATGCTGGGGTATCTGCAGATCTAGAGGCGGCTAGAAGACAGAGATATGAACAAACAGCTCGAGAGCCGGACAAAACATCCACAGCACTGAGAAGAAAAAACCTAAGATACAGCAAGGTGCCAGATGTCATGTCGGAGGCGGGGTCCATGGAAGATGAAGCAACCCTGCCCAGTCTGGAGAATAGACATATCTCAAGTTACATTGATGAAACGTCATGACAGCATAGAAGAAAATATATACCAGATAACACCAGCTGAGGGACATGTCTGGTGACCGAACAACAGGAAGAAGCAAGAATATTTAAAGATTGCCCAAGGAGAGAATACAAATGGATGTCTGGAAACATTTGTTTAGAAGACATAGATGAGGAACAGCCACAGCCAGCCTGGCTCAGAGAAGGGGGGGGGACTGAGAAGATCAGCATCAGCAACCTCCGCTACAAACAACCCATTCAAAGAGACCTTGAGAAAAAATCAACAACCACATTATGTGCCTTGGGCCACACTGGACTTGGATGGATTGATCGCTCGATTACCTGATCTAAATGAGGGAGCTTGAAGATGGATATAGGTCCTGGAAGAAGAGACGATTGGGATACTACTAGCTTAGGGAAACATTAAAGCTTTGCTAGCTAAATGCCTGGGTGCATCTGAACTAAATTAACTGCTGAAGGACTTTAGACTGAATCGAGCAATTGACTCCCCAGAATAAGACGCAGAGCTCTTTGACAAACAAAGATAGGACATGTGGCGAGCCCTAAGAAGAGAATATCAAACCAGAATTGATCAAAAAGAACTGAAGGGGCATCAGATGATAGATAAAGAGAATCAAGCCACCTATATGCAACGACAATTAAACAAGAGCTGGAGAAAAACCCTGAAGAAGACCCGGTTATGGCAGCACTCTTCAGAGATGCCATTGTTGACACCCTGCCACCGCCAGTAAAAGCAAAACTGGAAGACGTTGCAGGACTGAACTCTAAACCACATAAAGAATTTTTAGAATATATTGTACATCGTGTTTTACAACACAGGAAGAGCAAGATGAAGCTGAACTTAAGAAAAAGAGAGTTACAGAGGGCTCCAGTACTAAGCAAATCTAGATTATTCTAAACCTTTTCATTTATATGTGGCCAACTGGAAAGAAGGTTCACATTTATTATCATAATTACTCAAATATTGATATAAGATTATAATAGAATTAATGCATAATGCTTAATGTGATTAATATGAAGCCTATAATGAGGTACGGGCTTCACTTGTGATAATGAGCTTTGAATTAGATGATCTAGTTGTTGGATCTTTGAATTATAACTAAAATATTAGGATATAATCAGATATTTAAAGAGTACCTGAAAAATAATGGGTTGGATTTGAACACAAATAGAGGCAAAGGAAGAGAAAACTTTCTTTTTATTTTTATAAATAATTTCTACAGCTCATATTTAGTAATCCTTATGGTCTAAACAATAAATAATAATCAAACACCTATTTTTAAACGTATCTGAGAGGTGCACCTTATAAATCTCTCTTTAATGAACCATCATATGTAAACCAAGAAAATTAAAAAGTTGACCCTGTATTAAACAGGGAGACTAATGCCATTATGTTATTTAAGAGACTCTTATGAAGGATATTTTTTGAACGGTTGCATGACCAATTTCTCTCGAGTCAGCTTTACTAACAACCAGCTTCACTACAGTCAAGTGGACACCACTAAACTGACACATGCTGTGGGGAACTGACCGAGTATGAAAGACAGTAACCCATGGCAATTGATGATGAATCTCATACAGTAAAGGGACACATTTCACAGTGAGTCAATTTGATCTAATTCATTATGTGATAAAGGCTTTTTTAAATATTGGGACGTCATGTTTCACGTCAAGACTTTTTTATCAAATTTCGAATAGAAAATATTTTTCTGACCTGATCTCATTCCTTTTATAGACCTAGGATTGTATTTTTAACAATACATTAAGTAATTAATCTAAAGTTCCAGTTTTTTAGAGAGCTGTCAGCTGAGCTCTGTGAGAAATTTATTACATTTTTGTTGATAAAGTGAGTGCTATCCGATATTCTTTTGCCTCACAGCTCCAAGACCTGCTGTCTTTGAATTTACTGTCTAGTCAGGCAAAAGTGTCCAACTGTTGATTAAATCATCTTTGGGCAGCTTTGAGTCTGATTTGTTGAGAGTGTTTAATTTAGTCCTGCACAATAGACTGGGTCATTAAAGTTTAGCACCGATTGACTTTTGAATAGTTTTGTACACTGTGTCGATAACAGTGACAGTAATGAAGAAAACTGTCTATTGCTGTCTACAGCAAGATAAGTTTTCTTAGAAATAAAAAAGAATATAAAATTAGCCAATAAGTATTACTGTACGTTTAAAGGCATCTAGAGTATGGATAAATTCCATATGAGCACATTTATGGCTTAGATATGGCTTAATATAATCATTACAAATGCCACAAAACAAAAGAAATTGAGAAAATGTTTAAGTGACTTACTTCAGTTTGTTTTAAATTGATATCATGTCCCTGATATATATTTCATATTGCCCTAAACAGCAGAACTAATCACTAACAGTTGACGGAAACAATATTTTTAGATCAATTTGGAAAAATGCATATAAAATATGTGTAAAATAAATGAATATGAAACAATCGGTTTCTAACAAACTAACTATAATTAGTTTTCCTTATAGATGTAAACAACTAACGTTTAAGTGAAAAGACAAAACCAATCATATTGGCGACAAATTGCAGAAAAATGAAACTTAACCATTTGTGTACCATATGCGATTGTTAAAGAATTTCAAATGTTGAATAAAATAAATAATACGTAAATCTAATGAGGCACAGATTGGCATGTCCCCAGGAAATTGTGTAACGATTTGGCATCTTAATAGAGAAATGTTTGCTGAAAAAGGAACAGCAAGATACTTGAATAACAGGTTTGCCTCAGCCACAATAACTGACAATTTAAAAATCATAGGTATGGAAAATTGTGAGAATCAAACATTAGCATACCATTAATCTTACCATATGAAAGCAGGGTGTGCCCATAGCAGATTATTTTTGGGTATGTGGGGATGAGAACTTAAGACCAATAAAGCTTGACACCAACAAGTAAAATGGCCTGGCAAAATAAAAAAGCACGGAATTGGCTTTTAGCAGAAAAAGGAGGCGTATGCATAATGTTTGGAGAGGACTTACAAACATACGTACATACATTGCAAACAAAACTGCCCCTGATGGGTCGTTAACCAAAGCAATGGAAAAATGTATAAACTTAAGAGATGACATGACAGCTAGTGCTGGCTCAGACAAAGAAATTGGAACATGGCTAGAATCGATCTTTGGATCATGAACGTCGTAGCTGATTAAGATAGGAGTTTTTGTAGAAATAGGATTTACTATGTTTTCTGTAGTATTTTGAAGTCTTTAACCAGTTATAAGAGCTATTGGGCTGAAAGCTGCAGATAAACAGAAGATGTTGAGAACGGAATTAAGTGCGTATTACAACACTGAAGAAAATATGCTGAATATGTTAGCTGTTATAAGCAAATATGAGGAATACGATGAGAAAGACTAGTGTCCAATGAATTTCTAATTGTTTTTTGGACAGCAAGGGAGAAGAGCTTAGAATTGTATAATCATGCGTGGGAATAGTTTAGATATTACCTTAGACATTGTTAGGCAGGTAGTTAGGCTGATTTTTGTTTTACTTTTTATTATTTTGACATCAACACGTTTCAATGTTTGATGTTTCAGTTAATCATTAGTGCTCTATAATCAAACACTATTATGCGAGTGCACTTGGTGCACAAGTGTGAATTTTATTTTGTTTTGTTTATTGTTTTTGCATCTAAAAAATATAACATGTCATTTTCATTTATTATTTTATTGATATAACCAAAACTGTTATGTAAGTGCACCTGGTGCACAACTGTCTATTTGTCATTGTATGCCCACCAAGTGAGCTAAAGAACCTGATCTAAATAGCAACAAGTGGTGGAGCCAACGGTACAGGACCAGTGACTGTTAAATCTGAAGACAGCATCGTACAGGCGGTTTTCATCTGGACCAGTTCGAGTGTGGGTCCCAGGGCATGCATAAGGTGATGCAACGCGATGGACCAAAGCATCTTGACAAGTCTACAGGACCACATCGAATGTCGATCCCGACAACAGAAAATAACTACTATCTTAGAGAGAACCAGATTTACTGACACGACTAGCAAACACCTGGTGATATATCCCTGAATTGAACTGCAACAAATGACACTTTGAAGCTTGATGCAACGATTGACGAGAGAAAGAACTTTGACAAACTGAGTGACACTACACTTCTGTTATGAGCAAAGGATCAACAATTAGCAGCAAACAATAGATCTACGATGGATTGAGCGCTACCTTAAACACATTGATGGACCACCCTGGTCCTAAAAAACAGCATGCAATGAACATGTGGTAGAGACTGACAAACCGATGGCAAGAATCTACAGGAACTAGTATGTTTGTGCCATGTTTCCCAAAAATACCACTTGAGGGGACTGGTGGGATAATCAGATCTGTGACGAAGAAATTGAAATGACTCTCGGAGAATCTGATATGTTACGCAAGGTCTACAAAACGTCATCACTTGTGAAGAACCCTGAGACAAAAGTGTTAACATATCTATGAGGAGACAACAACTGCACTACCAGAGAGGCGTGTCTGAAATACCTGAGAAAAGTGTAGGTTAAAGATCATTGTCAACTTAACATGGACCAGTGGTTCGAAGACCTGACTAAATCAGTGAGTTCAAACCAGTATCTGGTTACAACCAAGCAGAACAGGAGCGATGAGCAGCAAATTGCTCTAAATGTTCCACACGAAAGAGGCGCTGGAATCATAGAAGACAACTACTGGCTGTGTGGGTACTGAGTGTACTTATACAGAGGAACTGGACAGGACTGTGTTCTTTGGTACAGGTACATCAATGAGCGATCATCATACCACATGACATGATGACACGACAACAGAGGACACGAAGAGGACTGTTTGAATTACTATCTGATAGCTCTGTGCCAAAGAATCATCACATCTGGACTGTGGCGGAGAAAGTCTCAGCTGCTTTAAGTCCAATGTTAGGCGTCAGCTCTTTAATGAATGAAGTTGAGATCACCAGATTTGAGTTTACGTCATTTATGAACGGAATTTTTTTTGAAAGCCATCAAGGAGGAGCTACGTTGACTACGACGGACAGTTTTGCAAAATCGCCTGATCTTGGACAAGTTCAGAGCAGCGAAAGGAGGACTTTGTGCAGTAATCGGAGAAACCTGTGACACCCATATTACAGAGAAGAATGAACATCTCATCGGCAAGGAAGGAAGATCATCTCTTTAATGATTGAGACTTTCACCAAATCTGAGGTTGACTCAGAAGAATTTAATTGGGACTGGATGACAAGTGTGTTTACTAACATGAAAAATTTGATGTTGATTGTGGCTTGCTTTCTTGCATGCATTATATCAACGTTATGCATTAAGTCATTTCAACGAACAGCTGCATCCACTGTTCCCAGTCAGATGATTGTTTATGTTGTATCACAACATAGCATGAATAATGATCACACATATGCCAATATTGACAAAAAACTATCAAGAAACTGATGCATATCACAGGGTTAAAAACAGAAATACTCATGTTATGAAATATTTACAGAAGGGTGGAAGGAATTTTTTATTTATTTTTAATTGCTTGCTCGTAACCGAAGTATTTGAACCTACGTATCATGTCAACTTACGTAGTACGTTATCGAAAGTATTTTATAATTAACTGAATACACACGCAAATTATTAATCAATTTGAGCACTATTGAATTTTTTGATATTTTAAACTTACAATTTATATTAGTCTATAATTTCCTTTTTACAGATAACATTTTGTTGGAGTGTGAGGCTTGTCAGCCTCAAAGGGGGGATTATATGGTGGTTTTTCTATTATAGTGTGGAGTTTTCTTATATAAAATAATACTTTTAGTTAGTTATAAGGTTTCATGTATTCTTATGAAATAATATTGGGCCTCATGTATAAGTATGAGCTAATGAACACCTGCGTGAACAACAAGCATCTTATCTTAGCTGCACGGACACAACACATCATTTTTAATCAGGAAGTTTGGGTTGTTGCATAGAGTCAAGGATGCTGGTATCTCTAAACAGTGAGCTCATTTTAACAAAGTTAATGTTATGAGTCTGAGAACTTGAACATCTGCACACACACCAAATATCTTTTAGAACTAAGACGTACAACCCACACAATTTTGTAGGGAAGTCTAATTAAATCCCATACAACCAAGGACACTGGGTAGCTCATTTTCGCTAAACCATGAGCTCATCTTTGATAGAAACATGGTTAAATCATGTATCGTCCAAAACCCCCAGGAAAGTGTCAAGATAAAGAGGCACCTGTTTTTGAGGGGCGCACGCAACCATTAAATCTTAATATGGTAGGCCGGAACTATGAGCGCAGAGGGACGGGCTAATGAAAAAGTGATGTCATATAAAACCTGATTGGAAGAAGACGATATCATGCACACATGATTGGTTTAAACTGTGATAACAACTTGACAACAATGTATAAAAGATGGAGTCAGATATGTATTCGTTGGATCACTTCAGATGAACTCTGAATATCCCAATTTGCTTGCCCGGGCAAATAAAGTTTAAACTCTTGGCATCTGGAACCCTTGTCTCTGAGATTTCTTTCTGCGATGGAAGGCCGATTCGCCACGACACTTTCTGATTATGAATATGAAAAGTGAACTACGTATGATCAAAATTCACATCAGCTGATAAAAATTCTGATACAAAAACAATTGATTCAATAATCTGTATCAATTTAAAACAAACATTGAAAACAAAACAAAATATGTTGTGATGACTCTTAATACAAGAGTACAAGAATTCCATGAAATCCATTTTCCATTTCTATAATAGTAAATTGATCTGATTCATCTGGCTATCTCCAGTCTTCTATGCTGAGGTTCTTTTTATATTTTTTTCAAAATTGAATGCATCTGTAAAGACCTTTTTATTTTTTTAAACAAATTTATCATTTATCTTATTTGGCGTGTGGTGATATTAATGTTTATCTTTATGCTGATTTTCATAGCCCATACAGTGTACATAGTGTTGTTGATGGTTGTTCATTGGAGTATATTTTGAGTTAATAAAATAAATCAGAAACACATAACATTTTCTTTAGATCGGTCTCTTTTGACAATCTATAGCTGCGTTGTATTGTTGAATTGTACCATAATACGGTGCATAAGAATCGTGTTCTGATGATTCCGAACTTAATAGATTGAAAAACTGAAAACGAAACCTCATAAATGTGATGTAATGATATTAAGGATCTGCTGTGATATCTTCAGACCATGTTGCATTCCTTTGGAAAAACCCAACAAAAAGAAAGAAAGCAGATTGAAATGTAGCAGGAAATAGCAGGCTATGGACCCTGCAAGCTTATCTGTGAGTGGGAAAGGAAGTTTGTGGAATTTTCATGGACAACCAGAATTGTTTTATAAGTGAGGGAAATGCATTAGAAGTTACTTGCCAAGGGCGCTGTGGGGGTAGAAAGTTGGGATGATTCTAAGGGCTATTTTGAAGGCCCTCCGTGATCGTAATAGACCCAGACCGGGGCCAAGAGTAGCCTAAAGGTTTAGTGGCCACCATGTGGCAGGGAATATATCCTTCTGAACAACTCTCATGAGCTTGTACACATCCAGGTGCAGTACACATAGTTTTTCCTATGTGTGCTCTAAGTTTAGGAGCACATAAAAAGCTTTAGGGGTAAAATGAAAAGTCTCATTGCTGTGAATAAACACAAAGAATCATTTACCTTAATACTGTATGACCCTGAAATGTTACTTTTCTATACGTTTAAAAATTAAGCAAAGATTGAAAGCTTTTGAGAAATGAATATAAGGATGTGTATGAAATGAACTCATTTAAATGGAATGCACCACCAAACCAAATCACATTAAATTTATTAGATTTTTTCATCTGTAAACCAGCAATCTTTTTCCATTTGCAGTCATTCAGATTGACAGTCCCTGTCAAATCTGCTAACAGAGCGCTTTAAGGATGAAAACGCAAAAGTAAATCTTCACCATGAAACTATTTCATATCATCATTTATAACTGTCACAATACAGGAAATGCTCAACTCCTATGATTAACCTCACAGTTTTACCTCACCCTAAAATAAAACAACATGCACATATGTGTTAAAGCAGGAAACTAATGCATCTTTATTTCTTTTCAACAGAGAGAACAAAACAATATGCATGAAACACAACAAAAAGTTATATAAACTATAATGTTGATAAAAAAGCTTCATGAAAAGGTTTTGCTGCTGAATGCGTTTAAAATAGAGCAAGCTGTGGTTATATTTGTGATTCACAAGTGTGAAGACGCTGCTGGTGTGAAACAAAATTTACTTTTTGCAGAACTGAGAGGAGCTTGTCTTGGACATCAACAGGTAGAATCGTTGTTTGTTTTAAATTAAAACTGTTTCTTTCTTTTGTATGAGTGCATTAGTGTGGTTCATTTATTAAAAATGAAATGCATGATTTTTTATATTTGTTGCGGGTTTATGACTAAACATGCGTGAATTACATCTCATGTTTAATTCATTTTAAATTACAGAGTTTCAGTTAAAATCTGAATGAATGTTGTGTGATTCTTCACTACACAGGAGTCGGATCATGGGTGCTGTTAATGGTCTTCTACTGTTCTTGCTGGTTTGGACCTTCACAGCTTTCTTTAAAGCTGATGGTAACGATTTCATTTTACAATCCCCAGGATTTATGGTTCAACCTATGAAAAGTGAAGTTTTTTACGATCATACGGTCAAGTGTGATCTTCAAGCCTATTTTGGCTTTATGTGAATTAGTTGAGTGTCATGTAGTAAAGATTCAGAAGATGGATCATGTAGACTGCACCCTTCATGAGATAGTTAGTTTCGGTCAAGACTTGTGTTAGCAAATCAAATGATGCAATAATGGATGACAAATACAAGTAGCCTAAATAGAATTAACTTCAAATCATTTTAGAGGACAAAGCACACTGTTTTTTTTGGTTGCTGTTTACTTTACAGTTTAATATATTGAAACTTTTTCTAACAGATTCTCTGAATATTACCTGTGAAGATATGACTGTACATGTGGGGGACGAATTCAATCTCACCTGCAGAGTCTCTGATGAGAGCAACATATGCTGCATGAAGATGTACAAGTTTATTAATAAATACAAACACACAGAAATCTGTAGAGAGGAGTTTAGAAGTGATTCCTGCATACAGTGGACAATCTTCTCATGTCCTTACACTACAAATGAAGTCATGACGACAACATTTAAGTTCTTTTCACAAACCACATGTGGAGCAAAAACAACAGAATTCACTGTGAACATAGCAGGTACAGTTAGTAACACTTATTGAATAAATATTTGTAATTGTAGATCCATCACAAATCTATTAACATTCTTTTATAATCTGTTTACAGGTGCGGTTACAGAAGATGACAGAGGTATTCAATATTGTTTTATCATTGAATCCATGTCAGCTTGAGTGCTGCTGTCATTACAACAAATACTGTAAATTCTCAAAAGCTGAACATTCAATAAACCCATTAATTATCATTATAACAGTACAATACAAAGTATACTTTTTGTGTTTATTTACAGATGTTTTAATATCTGTTGTCAGGTGGAGCCAATACAAAGGGAGACCCTATGAATGAAACTCTTGTCCAAACAGGTATTTACTTATTTAACCGATTATTATTCATCGTTCATTCACAAAGTTATTGGAAAGTAAATAATTGTGGGTAGTTTTAATTAGTTCACGAGGTCAAATAATGGACGAGATGTGTCATTGATCGACTTTATTAAATTGTGCCGTAATGGGGCGGTTCCCATAGGGATTCATATAAGCCAGGATAGGCCTTTGTTAAATATAGACTGAAGATGAAAATGAAACTCCTGTCCAAACAGCTATTAACTTATTTAACCAAGAGTAAGATGTCGCTGATTGATTTCGACTTTTAAGACATTAGGTTAGAATGGAGACCAGTTTCGCTCTTTTTTTTGGATGCTCTTGTGAAAAGTTATTTTCACAAACTGCATGTGGATCAAAAACAATAGAATTCACTGTGAACATAACAGGTAGAGTCGCTGTTATTAGTTTTACTAAACCCATCCTTGTTCACAGTACATAAGGAATGCATGTTTATGTATACTAAAAATGTAGTGCTGTTGGGTTTACATAACAAGTGTTCAACTTAACATTGTTGAGTAAAACTTATAGGGTCCAACCCTATAATATTGGACCTATTGTTGAGATTACTTGAATTAAACAAGTTAATTCAACACGACTGGTTGAGGGGGATTTTCAGCTCCCAGCATGCTTTGCGTAAGACTTCATTTGGGCAGTAAACTTCAAAACGTTGTGTTGATTTTTTCAGTAAAGTTAAAGACTTGTTTGTGCTTCAGGTTCAATTATCTTTGTGGTTTAAAAGAGTTTATAGTATTTTTGAGTTCTAGGGTTACCTATGTTTAGAAGAGTGGTACATGTGCTTAGACTGTGCGAGGTTAAAGCATCTCCATGATGTCTAATGCATCATTCAATGAGCTTTAATTGTGTTAATACCAGTAGTGAGATGCCTCTCAACTTGATCATTGTGTTTTCACTAGTCTGTATTTCATTTATGTATGAGAGCAAAAAGTATCATTGAAAAGGATAAATATTGAGTTTAATTAACTTAAAATTACTGGTACAATATGAATGGTTTCGATTTACTCGAAACGTTTTGTCAACTTTACTTAAATGTCTTTGAATCGTAACTAAATTGTTCGTTGTAGAAACTACTAAACATATTTGCGTGGAACCACTTGACACTACTTTTTTATGTTAATCAAACAAATCATATTTGAGTGCACATGGAACACTGTTTATTATAAAATTATTCATTACAAATGTATTAAATGACCATTCAAAGGTTTGCAGCAAACAACTAAAATGTATAACCATTGAAATATTTCAAATGTACATCTATTTCACGTTCTGTCAAAATTAAATTGATCTGATGACAAATCATTTAAATTAGCTCAATGTTTATATAAGGACTGCTGCGTCATTGGTCAGACATCAGAGTTTCCATATTCTGAGTTTTATATTTTTTTACATCAGTGTGATAAGTGAAAGACTATGAGGAGTGTTTTAATTGAGTGTGATTTCGTCTGTTTTTCAATAAGGTAAAACAACTTCACCGACCCTTGTGGATGCCAGAGGGACTGTAATACATGTGTGTTTACCACTCACATGATGACAACAATAGCAAACATGTCGCCACCGTGTACAGGCAGATGCACGTAACATTAAAGGAAAAGCATCACATCAATATCCAGAAGTTAATTTTGTTTGATGCATTAGATGATTAAAAAATAAGTGTTTTATAGAGTAGTTTTCTCTTCGTTTTTATATTAAAAGTATTTCAATTATTATTAAATGACATTATTTAATGTTATTCTTTTTTTCTTTTTTTAATACAACAAAAGTTTTATCTTTTTTACATATGCTGTTGAAATACATGCATGTTGGTTATTATCTAATGATTAGTAGGAGTTATTATTAGGGGCCCGATACCAAGCTCATAAATCCTAACTCGTAAAAATACACCGATAACAATACATACTGTAACTGGACTGACTGAAATTTGTGCTTTGAAATTTTGTGTGCACACAATTTATGTGTTCGAGCTGGAGGTGTTTGTGATAAAGATGCTATTCAATTTGTATTACTCGCACGGTGTTGCGCTTGGAAAATTGCCACCTCACAAAAAAGTACATGTGCAGGTACAGGTATCAATATCGTCATTGGCGAGTACCAGAAATGTACTCGGACTCAAAAAAAGTTATTGGTGCATCCCTAGTTATTATAATGCGATGAAATCAATAAAGGTCTGTGAAACGCTCAAAAGATCATTGTCTGACAGTTCTTATTTCAGTTTTAAGTTCTGTTGTATTGTAACCACTTTCTTTAAGTCTTTAGTTTATCAATCTTTTCAATATAATGTTCCGTTGACTGTAAAAAAGAAGATTGATTTTTCATTGCTTAGATTCATTTAATATGTCAAATTCAATGTAAAACATCACATATGTAATGTAATTTATTCATAATCAGCCGTGAGAAATTGAGAAATCAGCCCATAGGGAAATCTTTCTATTTTAGATGACTGCATGTTTTTTAACAATGTGGCTTGCCGTAATAATTTCTGTCATAAGCTTTAACAGTAACAGAATAACAGGCTGAAGACCACGTCTTGGGTTTTACTGCAGGTCAGAGAAGCCCAGTTCTTAAATGACTTCAGGCTTGCTTTGGTCAGAAAGTCATTTGAGTGACAGGTGAATCAATTCATTAAATCCATGTACACAGAAAACAAATGTGGAATTAAAATTGGTGATAAAAGAACAGAATTTTTCACTCAGGGCCTGGAGTAAGACTGGGATGCAACTTAAATCCAAATCTCTTCAATTTATATATAAATACGTTAGCCATGTCACTGGAACAATCTGGAACAGCTGGTCTCACGCTCAACAACTCCGAGATGAAATGTCTTCTGACATACCCAAAAACAATCCCTCAAATTCTGGAAACACCTTAACTCAAGTCCTCCAAACACACTTCAATGTGAAGCACTTAAAACACAAGAGCTGAGACCTAAAGCCAGTCCCATCTAACAGCTGGCTCTGAAACTTCAGACCGGCACAACCCAACAAAACCAGATCAGAATAAACCAAATGATCAAAAGTCATATTTATGTCATTGGGAAAAGGAAAGTAAAAACCAAAGTAAACTAGAATGCTATCAGACCCTGAACAGAAAATACAATCTGGAAAATCATCTCTACACTGTTGGAGATGTAAAACAGAGACCAAACACAGACTCAGGGATCACAGTCGTGCCGTAGAGAAAGGCAGACACAGACCAACATGGCTTCCAAAGGAAGAAGGAGTCTGTGGAAACAGAGACACACTTTCTCCTTTATTGTGATCAATTTAAAGATGTGAGAGAGAAACACTTCGACAAAATGTCAAAGCTCATGCCAGAGTTTGATGGGTGTTCAGTAACAGAGCGAATGCAGATGTTAGTGGAGGAGAAGAGACACACATTAGCTTCATTCATCAGAAACATTCAGAACTGCCTTCATCTGATACAATCAATGCACATATACACTTCTTTACATTCATGTTTCTGCTTGAAATCTACTTTAGATTTCATTTGTTTACTTACATATACTTTATTTTATATTTCATTCTATATTGATGCTTACTCAGCACCTTAGTTTAATTTGACTCTAATGTTTGTATTGCATGTCCTTTGTTATATGTTCAATGCTTTGGCAGTATTCTAAGTACGCGCAATCATGCCAATAAAGTACTGTGAAATTGAAATAAAAAATTGAGTGGTGTTTGTCCACCTGGATCCTTGCTGGAACAAATTTGGTTGTCATGTAAACAGATGAGTGGATGAGGTAGTCATGGGTCTGTATCATCTCGATAGACCATTGACCGATGCTCAAATCTTTTAACAGTCATTGGGGAGGATGATAATAAATGTGTTTTTGGAAGAGAGGTTGAACATTTTAAAAAATTGCACTGCATTTTCATTCACTGAGTAGATGTGTTATTTTACACATTTTTAAATTTTGTGTTATATTTTGAAGGTGATGATACATGGGCTCCGGCTTGTCTAATGTAGTCTAAACGCGTGATGTGAAATGGTTTGATAGCATTTAAAATGGATTTCGTTTAATTTATTGTCTGTGAGTTGTTTACAAGTCCTTATCTTCACTCCCCAGTGTCATTCATCTCAGTGAAATTTATGTATGCTTGTTTGTAAATCATATTTGTATTAAATCATCATAAGAAAACACCTGAACTTCATACACTTGAATGGTAAACTACCAACCGGAGATCCTGGAGTTGCAGCTGCTCTCTCCAATCATACTGAAGTCACGTGATGTTCCACTTTTAGACATTTGGAGTCTCGTGTTCTTTGTGAATCTGTTGCAACTGAATTGGGTTTTCCATCTGAACATGTGAATACAAATTAGCAGAAATCACATCCTACAGATGATCCTGAGATTTACAAATATTCATTTAATAGACGCTTTGATCCAAAGTGTCTCATCATGAGGAATGTGCAGCTACGGGACGGTATTGAGTCTGGATCTGGACTCATGAAGAAAAGGAAAGAAGTGAAAGTGTTTTGTGTGATTTGAAGAATCACTGTGAATCTCTTCAGTGTGAAGACAGACAACAATGTAAGTAGTCTTTGTTTTTGGATAGTTTTGCTTCTTTGTTTTTATAGACTAAGGCCGTGTTCAGACTTGACTTTTTGAAGGTACTAGCTTTTGTTTTAAATTATAATCCTATGGAGTAAACCGTGTTTTCCTACAAGGCCCAATCTTGGGAAAATGTAATGGTGGCCGAAACGCCCAATGGAGCGCAGTTTTGTATAAATGTAAGTTTAATTTCCGCTTTCAACAATTTCTATGGCAAGAAAATAGTTTTTAAATAGTTATTGAAAGGATGGTCTGTTTATAATTCAAACAGACTTCCTATCTGTTTCTCTGGCCGGCCTTCGTGCACGCTGCCATGAGTAACTGCGTTTACACTGCTAATGCTAAACAGCATTTTATTTTTACTAAAAAAGCACCTTTGTCGACTTTTTCTTCAGCACTAAAATCTGAACACGACCTAAATAAGCTGTAACAAAATCATAAATCATACATCTGTATTTTAAAGATGATCTAATTATTTTATTTTAGCGATACAGATTGAGTTTTGCTTGTACTGTTTTGCTGTTACTGAAGTGTTAATGCTGTAATCAGGTAACATTTAGATTTATAACATTGAGATAACATCAAACAACAGACTTCTGTACTAATATCACAGGTTTCTGGTTATTTATTAAACACTGCCATGGAAGAACCTTTGGTTCCACAAAGAACCTTTAACATCTGAAGAACCTTTCTGTTTCACAAAAAGGTTCTTTGTGGTGAAAAAAGGTTCTTCAGTTTATAAAAAAACTTTGTCTGAATGGTTCTTTGTGAAAAACAAAAATGGTTCTTCTGTGGTATCTCTGTGAAGAACCTTTCAGCACCTTTGTTTTTTTTAACAGTGTAGTAAAACACAATTCAAGACCTTTTTATAT
Organism: Triplophysa tibetana; assembly: GCA_008369825.1. NCBI lineage: Eukaryota > Metazoa > Chordata > Actinopteri > Cypriniformes > Nemacheilidae > Triplophysa > Triplophysa tibetana. The sequence continues at coordinate 1,644,093 of CM017893.1, forward strand.
TGTGACTGAATGTCATTGACAGCAAAGTTATAGAAAGTAAAATAAAGGCAACACGAGCTCAGTTGACAGTGAAAGGCAGCTGGAAAAGTCCTAAGAACTAAGGTTGTTTGTGATGCTAGGACACAAAACAATAAGACCCCATTTGTTTCTAGATCTTGTTGTTGATGTTGTTGATGCCCAGGAACTGAACTCCACTCTTCTTATCACACCCCTCCCCTTCATCTCTTCAGGCCCTGATCACTGGGAAAATGCTCACGCTTTATACTGTGTATATCATTTATTGTCATAGTATGAAGTTTTAATGATTTATGTTTGGTATTATTTTAAAGGTCATGGTGCGATGGGTAAAGAGGTCTAGTTCTTTCAAATCTAACAGAGAGTATATTAAATCTTTTTAACTCCATAACCTGCACTCCTCAAAGAGGTGTGACTTTCTCAGGGAATCCTGTTTACAGATTGATTGAGATCTGATATGATGCTCTCTTCAGTCAAGAGAAAACAAAGGCTATTGTGTTACATTTGGGTATATAAGGTGCTTAGGCAACAGACTCAAGAAGCTTCTGTAACCAGAACTTCTCACACTGCAACTGTGTGTCTCGATTTTACCAGGTATGAAAAACTTGGTGGTTTTATTTTATTCTTATACTATGTTGATAATCTTTGCTTATTAAATTAGGAAATTTCTTTGTTTGTCAATTCTATGATTTTAATTGATGTTGTACCTGCCTGGTATAATAAATTGTTATTGTTGATATTATCTGAATTCTTCAAGTCTGTTGTTACCAGTAGATTGAAAGGAACCTGTTCTGTTACCACAAAATCGATGTGTAGGGATAGGATGGACTAGTTTATACTAGACTTTAGATTATAAATGGGGCATTACTAAAGCTCACATGTTACAGATTTCCACCTATCATCTGGCTTAGCACGTTGCATGTTCGTGACTAAAATAACTATTGTTACGTTTCTGAGCAAGCATATCGCGGCCAAACTTTAATGATATTAGTTTACCCGGCAACCTCTGGCTAGACCAGAACTCACAGTTTTATGTCTGTGAGATCCATGAACCAGTCCGGCGTGAGACTCTGTGCGACTGCAGGTCCCAATCGAAAGAATAACTCTAAATAATAACTATTAAAGTATGGAGATTTAAATATAAATAATCAACAGATACATTTGAAATGACAAATAAGTTATCCCTTCAACCACAACATTGGATTCCGTCGTTGGGCCAGTGGGTGGAGTTTCTCAACAGTGATATCCCAAATTGTCAGAACAACCCCTAAACTGTTTTGAACATAAATAAAATAAATGTATCGACATCGTTTAAATAAAGTATGGGTGGATTTATATTTACTTATATTTATATGTGCATAATTTTTTATGTTTTCAATCTTTCATTAGGTGCTGAATCATGGGTGCTGTTGGTCTTCTGCTGCTCCTGCTGTTTTGTGTCTTCACAGCGGCTGAAGGTCATTTCTCTTTATTCAGAGATGAAGTTTATGAACAAGAACGATAATCTGTCATTATTAACAGTCTCAAACACTTCTGTCATATAGTAAACATATAGAGTTAGAAGAAGTTAGACAGGGTCAGATTTTGACATGCGCTCATACAGACACAAGTGTGTGTGATGGGGAGTTAATATCAGAAAACATTAGCAGCTGATCTGGAGTCAGTTTTGTTTGAGCAGATGAGATGATGGAGTGATGGATCATAAATAAATAAATACCAAATTTACATATGAAAAAGATTGTTTTTTCAGTTTGTGTTTACTTTCTATACAATATAAAAATGTCAATTGTTTTTTCAGTTTCCATAACCTGTGAAGATGTGACAGGTGTGGCGAGTCACCTATTGCCAAATCAGCGTCGCCATGGAAATTGAACGAATTCAGCCGCACGCCGGCTGATTGTCAACACCTGAACCATATTTCCGGAAGATATAAAACCCGGAAGAAGGGGAGAGAACGGTGAGCTACAACTCCACACAAGATGCACGTACTGACGGAATTCTGTTGTGTTTGTTTCCCTCTCGAAAGATACGAGTGCCTGACAACCAGCCGGAGAAGCGGAAGTTTAGTTACAGACACGGACCTCGTCTGCTTCACATTTCCCCGGAGAATTCTTACGGACGTCTGAAGACGGCTCCTCCCCTTCATGCTTATTTTTTTGTTCATAAGTACCTTTGTTTGCTGAAGTAATAAAGAACCCTCCGGGGTTAAAACTACCTTTTGAGTTCGTATCGTGTCTGACCTGCCACACAGGACATGTGGGGGATAAATTAACTCTCACCTGCAGAGTCTCTTATAAGAACAACACAAACTGCATGAAGATGTACAAGTTTATCAATAAAGACAAAGACACAGAAATCTGTAGAGATGACTTAACAAGTGATTCCTGTGTACAGTTGACCAGCATCTCATGTCCTTACATCGCAAATGAAGTCATGACAACAACATTCAAGTTCTTTATACAAACCACACATGAACCAAAATCAGCAGAATTCACAGTGACCATAGCAGGTACAGATAGCTGTGTGAAACACTTATTGAATAAATATTTGTAACTGTATATCCATCACAAATCTATTAACATTGCTTTTATAATCTGTCAGGTGCTGTTAAAGAAGATGACACAGGTATTCAATATTGTTTTATCATTGAATCCATGTCAGCTTGAGTGCTGCTGTCATTACAACAAATACTGTAAATTCTCAACAGCTGAACATTCAATAAACACATTAATTATCATTGTAACAGTACAATACAAAGTATACTTTTTGTGTTTATTGACAGTGGTTTTAATATCTGTTGTCAGGCGGACCCGATAGAAAGGGAGACCCTATGAATGAAACTCCTGTCCAAACAGGTATTTACTTATTTAACCGATTATTATTCATCGTTTATTCACTAAATAATTGGAAAGTAAATAATTGTGGGTAGTTTCAATTAGTTCACGAGGTCAAACAAAGGACGAGATGTGTCATTGATCGACATTATTAAATTGTGCCGTAATGGGGCGGTTTCCCAGGGATACATATAAGCCAGGATAGGCCTTGTGTTATATATACATATTTACATCTTTCTACACACACATCTTTTCACAAAGCACTGCACATGTGTAAAGTGAAATAGTCCTATGACTAAAATTCAAGTTTGACTGATTTTAACTGAAAACAGCCTGCTAGAATATATCATTGTCATTGTCAATGCACATTACCAGTAATGTTTTTAAATGCGCTTATTTATTCCTTTCCTTTTCTTAAAGACGACCAATCAGCCATCATCCTTTCTGTCATAAGCTGTTTGATCATCATCATCATCATCGTGGGATTCATTCTGAAGAGGAAGTGCAACATCTAACACTTGTGGGCTTCAGAGGGATTATAATAGGGATGTGTGTGACAGCAGCGAGAGTGAACGTTTACATATATAAACAGTGTCCATCACCATCACAACAATGTACAATATTCATGATTCAAGTGAAGCTCACGCAGCATCGTAATTTTTTTAAAAATTAAACACTTCTTATCCGTTTGATCTATCAAATAATGAGAAAACTATCCCTTTAATGAACTTTGATTATTACTAGAAAAGTTCTTGCCTAACCAGAATATCTCTTCGCATGACCTGAGTCTAACAGCCCCATCAGACCTGTTTGATAACTGGCGGTCCAAGAGCTCAAATCTGTTGCATGAGAACTGAACAACTGGGGTTGAATGTTTGTGTCCTTTATTTCTGTGACATTTTCTGTCTATTAAGATTTAAAAAAGAAATAAGAAACTAATAAAATAATAGAATAAAAAAATATTTTAGCATCAACTGTTGATATATATATGATGTTGAGATGCATATAAATGCATTTGCTGTGTGAAATATGAGCATATTAATATGTGTCTTTTAACTTTTTGTATATTTAGAAGCAAATTTTTCCATGATCCTAAAAGAAATTATTGATAAATTGTGATTATAATATCAATATAATGATTACTTTTTCATGAAACACTAACTATGGATTGTCTTAATATTATATTTTAATCCAGTTTATTGTATTGTGAATTGAATCACAGTTAGTTATGGTGACTCCATAGATAGATGAAAATTTCTTCGGATCAAAAGTTTTCCAACATGAGACTTCAATATGCTTCTAAATAAAATACTAAGAGTAAGATTTAGCTGATTGATGTCTACTTTAAAGACATTAGGTCAGAATGGAACACAGTTTTGCTCTTTTCTTTGGATGCTCTTAGTCACAGCATTATTCCTGCTGTTGCATTTGTCTTTCTTATGTACTTTTGAAGAGTTGCTGTTTTCTAAAACATGGAAGATTATTTCAAGACTCCTAAGAAATGTGTTTATACTGTTCTGCCCGTTTGGAGTGAGTTATGAAATTAAACATATTTATTTTGTGCAATAACTTTGTCTATAGAACTCATTTTTTTAACATGCATCTCTGAAGACTCTGAAAATGTCACAAATGACAAACACTGACACATCAAACTTTTTATTGGGCAATTCAACAACCATCTGTTGCGCAATATCTGGAGACGTGAGTCCTCTGGTCATTTGAGAACTGATCGACTTAACTTTTCTCTCTAATGCTTCCCATAACTGCAAACATATAGCAAATATGTGCTTTTGACATCTTGTCTTATAAAACTTTTAAGGCAGGATGAGCAGTGAACAATCTAACACGAGATGAGTAATGCGCACTTGCGCAGTCCTGTATTTAAATTAAGGTAATAAACGCAACACACTTATCCAAAGTCTCTCAGAATATGTGAAATAGATGCTCATATATATGATATACAAAGTGCTCTAAGACAAAGTTACAAGATTGTCTATACAGACTTTCGAGAAATATAATAGCGGAGAGTCTGAAGTGTGTACTTGTGTTGTGCCGCTATGGGGCAGTGTTGAGTTGATCTCCCTCTGCTGAACATTCGGGAGAAAGACGCGGAACATGACACGATAGTTTTTAATCGTCTGAGTCGTTTTGAAAGTGAAAGTTAAATATTGAAACGATCGTGCGCGTTTGCGATCGTCAATCTCGGCCGTGTGAAGACAGACAGTAAGTGAAAAGAGCTCGAATAAAATGTTTTAAAGCTGTGTTCTGTCACTTTAAGAGATCTGTCTTTATTGTCTCAGTTCACTTCCGTGTCAGCGGACGTTCTCAAGTCTAGTCAGGAGTTATGAGGCATTCATATTCGAGGTAATATTCTTTTGTTTTATGATATATGTTTGATACTTAACGTGTTTCATATTCTGTTGAATATACTATGTGATGTGGGCTTATAAACATGTACGTGACCGATCTTTTCTTAGTGTGACGTTTGCCAACGACAGGCGTTGCCCTGTAACGCAGTACAGAAGACACAAAGTACATGTTTGAAGCAAATGCGTTTTTGTTTGTGTCTGGTTATGTGTTTTATAGTTGCTAAAGCTAACCTAAACTTCTTATCTGCTTATTGTGTGCATCACTTATATCTTGTCTCCTATTTGAGTAGCTACCAGAATGGACTTGTGTACGAAAAATGATCATTGAAAGTGAAAGTGAAAATGTTTGAAGTCTCGCACAGAGTGAAGACACAGAAACAAATGAAACACATTTTTGTTGGATTTTGACTAAAGATTTTCAAATGTTATTAATTAATATTTTCAGTCCTTCATTACAGGAGTTGAATCATGGGGGATTTTAATATTATTCTTCCAGTCCTGCTGGTTTGGACCTTCACAGCTGTCTGTCATGCCTATGGTAATATTATGAATTCATTATTTCATAAACTCTGAATCAATCTATGTTTGCATTTGTTTATCTTTTAACAGTGTTTATGAGTGAAGTTTATTAACACAGTCAGTCTTTTTGGTCTAACAGTGCGGCCCACAATCACCTGTCATATAACCAACATAGTAGAAAGTAATTTGACATGACAGATTTCTTCTGCTGTCTCGTGAGGTCATGTACTGACTCATGAGGTCACCTATGCATTGAAGATGTGTATTGAGGTGTTGTGTAGTGTATGTTAGTGAGTTAGTACTGAGTTACACTGTAATAAAAGTGCACCTATTTCAACTTAAGGACATCATATCAAAAGCTCCTTAAAGGGATGGTTCACCCAAAATGACATTTTTTGAGTTAAATACAATTTTAAATTATTCAAACGTAAATAAAATTAAACTTACTTAATATTGACTTATATTTTGGACAATCTCATTTTATAAGGCAACGTTAAACTACAGTTGTTTAATACATTTTTTACAGCGTTAAGATTTATAATCTAGCTCACAGCAGGCACATACAAGACTGATTCCTGACCAGAAAATGAATAATAATATTTTCGCAGCAGTTTTAAAACTTTTGTTTATTGTGTCTGGCCCGATTTCATATGGCAGACTTTTCGAGAGCCTCTAACCCACGACAGCAAAGGTTTCATCCCTTTTGCCTTAAGTACAGCTCCAGGACAAAAAGAATCAGCTTGTTCTGTTAGTCAACCTCACAGAGTTATCGCCACTTTTTCAAAGCATCGATTATTTTATCTTGTGTTTTAACACAGACTCTGTGTCATCATTATAATAAGCTTATCATCGTAAGGAAGAATACATTTGTTGTTGTTTGAGGAGCTCGAAGTACTTACATGACATATACACAATACACAAGAAATATAAAAGAAATAGGCATTAAAACATATGATGAATATTTCACTAATACAGAAATGCAAGTGGGAGAGTTATTTACAGATGTGTGTGGTAACTCCTGCATGGCACCACTGTGAATTATAAAAGTTATTTATTTTATTGGTTCTGATAAAAGATTTAAGATTTATTTTTTATTGAGATTAAAATTAGATTCATACAATTGATTTTACATTTGATATAATCTGTTCTTTTACAGATACTCTGAATATCATCTGTGAAAATGTGACAGGACATGTGGGGGATAAATTAAATCTCACCTGCAGTGTCTCTTACAAGGACACAAACTGCGTTGCGATGTACAAGTTAATTAATATATACAAAGGCACAGAAATCTGTAGAGAGAAGTTCACAAGTGATCCCTGTGTACAGTTGACCAGCATCTCATGTCCTTACACTGCAAATGAAGTCATGACAACAACATTCAAGTTCTTAATACAAACCACACATGGACCAAAATCAGCAGAATTAACTTTGAACATATCAGGTACAGTTATATGTGACACTGGTTATTATGAAATATATCTTTGCAGTTGTACATCTATAATGACAGTGATTTTATAATCTTTTTACAGGGACCGGTAAAAGTGAACAAACACATGATGAAACAGGTATTACATTTTAATGATCAATTCAATTAAACGGGGCTGTTTTAGGATTATCCATTGTAAATGAAAAATTTGATAGATTCAGCTCTATGTTTAGTTTACAATGAGCACATCTTTGACATTAATGTATACTTTATAAACTTATTAAATGTTGTTGTATGAAGTGATATATTATATATTTTGGGTTTTTAATTGTGGTTTTAAAATCTTAACAGTGTCTACAGAGGATACTTCTGTGAAAACAGGTAATTCTCCATCATTGATCAGTCTTTCATGTATTTGAATCATAAGAGAAAGTTGTTTTACTATTTGTTAAAAAACGACTTCCTGTATAGTTACATATACAGTATTACACATCACATAATACTGTTTTACACAGATGCTCAATAAATCTGTGTTATTTGAACGGTGTATCACCTTATGTCTATCTCAATAGATCTATTGCTTCATAATCATGCTTGAATGCATCTATAAATTTAACAAACATTTTTTTCAACCAGGTTACATAGTGCTTGCCGTGATCCTTGTCAACGTCTGTTTGGTCATGTTTGTTGTGGGACTGATCCTCATAAGGAAGTACAACTGCACCAGAGAGGCTGTGATCTGAGCGAACTAGAAGAAAAACTACACCAATGAACTTATATATACAGAAGTGTAACAGAATGACATCAATATGCAATATTCAGGTTTCAGATGAAGCTCATGCAGGTTCATGAGTCTAAAAAACGGTGCAAACTGTGTCTGATCTTCAGATGGATTAAAAGCATTGTGTGTCCAGAGATAAAAGCTGCTGTCTGTTGAAAACATCACATTGAATTATAAAACTGTGGCTATATGTTTTAAAAGCACAAAAGTTCTTTTGTTTGTGTTATGTATTCAGATTTCTACGAAATATGTTTGTTATTGATCTCTTGATCAATGTATATATGTGTAAACTAAATGTAAATAAAGATTTCTCTGTATAGTAACACTGAAAGGAAAACGTTTTAACATCAATTGTTGTCCTGCACAAACATTACGCTGAGAACAAAAAAACAAAGCTTCTTTTGAACTTTTTAGATGCATCTTTCTCTGCATTTGGTGTGTGGTGATATTAATGTGTTTTTGGGCATTTTTAAGCTCATTTCTATTTTAGTTTTTGTATCATGTCGGGGATTTAGATGTTAGTGAAATGATATAAAAATGAAGGTATGGAGTATAAACATGACAGAGAGAAAAGTTGATATTGGTTTCATTGATGTGATGTAATAGCTGAAATTGATCAAAAGCAGACAAAGACATGTCATTTAATGTTTTATTCAAGCTTTTATAAGCAATTATTATAATTGATGTTTCTTTCATCAAATAAACACACTAAGAGAAGAGCTGTGAGAGAATAGACCTGACAGCATTAGTGTGGCCCGGCCCATCTTTACAAAATTAAATGCATGGTTTCTATTTATTTCACAATTCATGCCATTATGAAAAAAACTTCTATCAATTTGGCCTACACCTTACCAAGTTTGATTAATTGCAAATAAATATTGGTACTTGTCTAATGTAGTCTGATCGCGTGATGTGAAATGGTTTGATATCTTTTAAAATGGCCTGTGTTTAATTTATTGTCTCTGAGTTGTTTACAAGTCCTTATCTACACTCCCCAATGTCATTCATCTCAGCGAAAATTCTGTATGCTTGTTTGTAAATCATATTTGTATTAAATCATCATAAGAAAACACCTGAACTTCATACACTTGAATGGAAAACTACCAACCGGAGATCCTGGAGTTGCGGCTGCTCTCTCCAATCATACTGAAGTCACGTGATGTTCCACTTTTAGACATTTGAGTCTTGTGCTCTCTGTGAATCTGTTGCAACTGAATTGGGTTTTCCATCTGAACATGTGAAAACAAATTAGCAGAAATCACATCCTACAGATTATCCTGAGATTTACAAATATTCATTTAATAGACGCTTGGATCCAAAGTGTCTCATCATGAGGAATGTGCAGCTACGGGACGGTATTGAGTCTGGATCTGGACTCATGAAGAAAAGGAAAGAAGTGAAAGTGTTTTGTCTTTCCTTCAGAAGAATCTCTTCAGGGTAAACACAGACAGTAATGTAAGTAGTCTATTTCGGTTTTTGATAGTTTTGCTTCATTTTTAGACAAGATAAGCTGTAACAAAATCCTAAATTATCTGTATTTTAATGATGATCTTATTTTTTTATTTTAGTGATATACGTTGAGTTTGGCTTTTGTTTTGCTGTTACTGAAGCGAAAGAGATGGTTCTTTAAAGAACCTTAAGCTGAATGGTTCTTTGTGGAACCAAAAATGGTTTTTCTATGGCATTGCTGTGAACAATCTTTCCCTTTCTGTAGGTCTCTCGACATTGTGTCGAGAGTGACAGATGGGGCTCGTCCTTGAGAACCAATCAAGTCTGACTACTATAGAAAAGGCCAATGAAATTTGTCGAATGAAATTTGCTTGCCGGACTCCGCCCCCGGATATCCGGTATAAAAGGAAGCCGGCGTGCAGCATTCATTTACCTTTTGTTCTTCAGAGCCTTCACTCTTGAGTACAACTTAGGATTCTAAATCCTCTACAAACTACACTGCTGGTGCTACGACATGTTGCAGCGCATCGTCCCTACCTGCAGCGACCTTCCCCTGGGCGTCTCGGCGGTTCCGGAGGTGTTAGAGATCTTCTAAAAAGTCCTTTTCAGGACTGACTGAGCATTCTCCAGCGCGGCATGTCCCGCTGTTCTCTTGGGTGCGGCACCCTCATCGAGGAGGGGGATGGACACGATCGCTGCATTAGGTGTCTGGGCGTCCAGCACACTGAAGCAACGTTCGTTGACACATCTGCCCGCACTGCGCAGATTGTTTTTCAGAAGTTGCGGTCACGGGTGGCTGTCTTCCTACGGGAACCAGCCACCATTTCGTTTGCTACCTGGGCTGTGACATCTGTGGCTACGGCCCTGATGACGACCCACGTTAGCAGCGTTAGTGATATGGGGAACTCTGCTAACGTAAACCAGCCAAGTGCTCACGGGCCGATCGCACCCCGATTCGCTCTTCTAAACGTTCCCCAACCGGCGGTGGCATACCGTCCGGATCCTCACGCACACACTCGGAAACGATGTGTGACGTAGATGAGACGTCGCTCGCAGCATCGGAGGGAGACTGGCATCCGGCTCTGACGAATCTGAGCTCCACCCCCGGGTCGAGTTCTAGAGGAAGCAGAAGTGATGTCACCCGTGCTAACCCGGGGATGCGTGGTTCCTGGGCTCGGAGCGTGGTGCAAACCGCGTCCACCCCGGGTTCCTTGTTTTTCCCGGAAGTGCATGAGGAGCTGTGTAAAACTTGGAACGCTCCACGGACCGTTCCAGTGAAACCACCTCCGGCTCCCTTACTTCCCTCTGTGGTGGGGCAGCCAAGGTCTACGTCGACATCCCCCGGGTGGAACGTCCGCCCGCGGTGCACCTGTGCCGCGGATGGCTACCACCTGGGGGGAATCGGCCACACCTATCGCCCAAAGCACGCAGACTTCGGCATCACGGTGTCGAAGGCTTGCGATGCCGCGGGCCAGGCTGCCTCCTCTCTCTGCGCGATGGCCATCCTGCAGGTCCGCCAGGCCTAGGTGTTGAGAGAGCTCCACGAGGGTAAGGCCGACCCGGGTATAATGCAGGATCTCCGTGCCTACGCTGGCAGCGCTCTACGGGCGACCAAGGCGGTGGCACGGGCCCTGGGTCGGATGATGTCCACGGTAGTGGTCCAGGAGAGACACCCCCGGTTATACCTTGTGCAGAGGAGTGACACCAAGGAAGTCCGCTTTCTTGATGCACCCATCTCGCAGGGTGGGTTGTTGGTAACACCGTCGAGGACTGTGCTCAGCAGTTTTTGACGGTGAAGCAGACAGTGGCAATAAGCCACATTTTTTCACGCCGCGACTCGGCCGCCTAGAGGCCTCCGAGATCCCGCGTGACGTCTGCTGCCCTTCAACCCAGGACCCCTTCAACATCGGCTCCGGTTCCTGTGCCCCCACTGGCGGCATCCCGGTAGCAGAGGTCGAGGGGGAAACCTCCACCCCGTCAGCAACCTTCTCGCGAGAAGGGACACTGACGGGAAAACCCCATGGAGGACAACTTCGGGCCCGAACCTTCACAGCCACTGCTCTGATCGGTCGGTACGGGACGACTCCTGCCTCGTCAACTAAGCCGCGCCTTTGTCAGGGCCTGGCGCCCACTTACTCACAGAGTTTTTCCGTTCTCCCCGGGTGTACTTACAGCCGATCGCACACTCCACTGGACTGTGCTCGGCGATCCGACCTCACACCCTGGCGAGTCGTGAGGTCGTACACATACGACAACTGTCACCACTCTCAACCGACAGTGCGTGCCGTTGTCCCGCCAGGCAGGTAAAAAGGCGGAGCAAACCTTCCCTCCGGGGACCCTCCGCCAGCCGACGAACCACCCCCTGTGGGAATGATGAAGCAGACCGTCCCCTTGGTCACCCTGTCACAGTCCCTGGGAGCTCGAGAGCTGCCCACACTGTCTCGCTGGCCTTGCGGGCGGTCCGTCTTGGTTACTCGATCCAGTTCGCCAGAGACTCTCCCAAGTTTCAGGGCATCATCTCTCCCTCTCTCAGAGGCAGGGACGCCTCCGTACTTCGGGTAGAAGTCACCACCCTTCTGGCAAACAGGCATCGAGCGCGTCCCTCAAAACCAAGATGTTCAGTGGGTCACGATCCGCACTTCATCGTTCCCAAGAAAGATGGTGGGTTGCGCCCAAATGTCTGCGTACCCGGAACAGAGCACCTTCACAAGCTGCCGTTCAGGGTGCTCACACAGACCCGTGTCCAGACATCTATCAGGTGTCAGGATTGGTTCGCGGCAATCGACCTAAAGGGCACTTACTTTCATGTCTCGGTCCTCCTCGACACCAGCCGTTCCCACGGTTCTCGTGCGAGAGGCGGACATATCAGTACAGAGTCCTCCCTTTCGGTCTGTCCCTGACCGCCCTTTCTCCCTTAGGGGAAGAAGGCGAGCGGGTACTAAACTACCTCAGCGACTGGCCTACCCTGGCACACTCGCGAGATCTGTTGTGTACAGGAAGGGACCTGGTGCTCCGGCACCTAGATCGATTGGGACTCCAGGTCAACCAAGAGAGGGGCAAGCTCTCCTCAGTGCAGAGCATCCTCTCTCTTGGTATGGAACTCAACTCTGTCACCACGGCGGCGCTACTGTCCGCAGTTGCGCCCAACCAGTGTTGAACTGTCTGAAATGAACATTTTAGACAGACAGCGGTCCCCCTGAAACAATTCAGAGGCTCCTGGGACACATGGCGTCCTCGCGGGTTAATACCCCTCGGGTTGATGCACATGTGACCGCTCCAACACTGGTTTCAGAGTCGAGTTCCGAGGAGAGCGTGGCACACTGGCAGCAGGCGCATGGTGATGCCGCCCTGCTGCCAACGCACCATAACCCCTAGTCTTACGACTTTTTCAACGGACTCAGGTCCCTCTGGGCAGGTTATGAGGCAGGTCGTGGTGACGGCTGACGTCTCCCTGCAGGGGTGCGGTGCAGTGTGCAACGAGCACGCAGGTGGGGTGTTGGACGAACCCCCGCCTGCGCTGGCATATCAATTGCCAAGAGTTGTGGGCTCTGCTAATTGCACTGAGCAGGCTACGGCCTCTCGTGCAAGACATGCACGTGCTGGTCCGAGGACAGCACTATAGCTGTAGCGAACACAGATCGTCAGGGTGACGCTCGCTCACAGCAGCTAACACAACTTGCTCGACGCCTCTTCCGGTGGAGTCAACATGTGACCCGTTCCCTGAGGGCCACACACACCCCGAGCAAACTGAACTAGACAGCCGACGTGCTCTCTCGCCAGTTTATGCCTCGTGGAGAGTGACGACTTCACCCCGGCGCACCAGCTCATTTGGAGGCTGTTCGGGTAGGCCCAGGTAAACCTGTTCGCCTCCCGTAACACCACCATTTGCCCGCTTGATATTCCTGCCCTCGGCACGGATATCCTTGCGCACAGCTGACCGCGGGATGGGCGGAAGCACACCTTCCCCCCCCCAGGAGCCTCCTTGCACAGACGCTGTGCAAGGTCAGGGAGCAGGAGCACCAAGTGTTATTGGTTACACCACACCGGTCTAACCGCACTTGGCTTCAGAGCTAATGCTCTGGACAGCGACTCCCCCTGAGAGAGCAGGTCCTCTGTCAGGGGAATGGTTCAGGGGGAGTCGCTGTCCAGAGCATTAGCTCTGGCATCCCAGATCAGACCTCTGGAACACCCATGTCTGGTCTCTAGACGGGACGAGAAGATCCTGAGATGGCTACTCCCCCTCTATGGCAGAGACCATCACCCAGGCTAGGGCCCCATCTACTAGGCGATTACACGCCTCTAGACGGCGCCTCTTCTCGTCCTGGTGTCTCTCTCAATGAGAAAGACCCACTGAGGTGCTCGATCAGGATTGTGTTTTCCTTCTTACGAGACTGGAGACTAACATCTCCCCTCCACACTGAATGTGTATGTAGTCACTCTTGCCACTCATCACGACTCAGTCGGTGGAAGGAGTCTAGGGCAACACGACCTGGTCACCAGGTTCCTAACGGGCGCGAGAGGGCGGAATCCGCCTCACCTCCTCTCCATACCCTCTTGGGACCCTAAGTGGTCCTGGGGAGCCTCAGGGCCCCCCAAGAGCCCCTCGGAGGTTCCGATCTTCCTCACAGAGTAAGACGGCCCTCCTGACGGCGCTCACTTCCTTCAAGAGGTTAGGGGACCACCGAGCATCCTCTGTGTCCCTGGATTGCCTTAAATTCGGCCCTGGAAACTCTCACGTTAGCTTGAGACCCAGGCCCGGATGCGTGCCCAAGAAGTTCCCACTACTCCCTCCGGGGCCAAGTGGTGAACTTTCAGGCGCTCCCCATAGGGGAGGAAGACCCAACCCGATCAGTGTTGTGTCCAGTACATGCTGGACCGCACGCAGAGCTCTGAAGCTCTGACCAGCTCCGTGTCTGTTGGAGGACAGCAGAAGGGGAAGGCTGTCTCCAAACAGAGGCTGGCGCACTGGGTCGTGGACGCCGTTACGACGACATTCCGATCTCAGAATCTCCCATGCCCATTGGCAGTGAGGGCTCACTCCACACGGAGTTCAGCCACCTCCTGGGCACTGGCAGAAGCGCCTCTCTAGCAGACATCTGTAGAGCTGCGGGTTGGGCTATGCCCAAACACCTTCGCAAAGGTTTAACAACCTTCGCGTAAACCCGGTGTCAGCCCACGTCCTGCGTGGCGACATGTAGGACTGGCATCCGGGGGGGCGTATGCCTGCGAAAGCACCTTTCCACCCTCTAACAGGTTGGGTCAGTGTGCTATCTATCCTTTCCTTCTTACCCAAACACATGGCTAAGAAAATTGGTACCTCACCAGCCTTCCTTCTTACCCAGACTCTGGTTAAGAACAGGCATTCCATCCATCACTAGCAAGCACCTCCTGGGGGTTGGCTGAGCAGAGCAGCCTTCCCCCTTAGGCCGGGGTATATCATGACCTATCACACATAGTTCTAACCGGACCTGTGCTATCAGACGCAGTAACACCCCCACCGCGGGCTGTTCCGTCTGTCATACCCTCATGACTATGGTTCCCACACTTGGTAACCCATGAGCTTCCCCAGGTGGACCTCCACCTCGCGGTTAACTACCCAGTCCGCACATTCCATGCGTTCTCCTCCTAAGACGAGACCATACTTTCTCCACCATATTCCTCCCCACGGGTAGGAGGTGGCCTCTGCAGCGCTTCTCTGATTAAGAGTGCGCTTTCCCGGTGTAAACCGAACCGGACGGCCTCTCGCCTGTAGAGAGCTAAGGCCCCGTCCGTGAAAGTTACCGGTCAGGGCTGTATCCATCTTTCCCGAAAGCTCTGGAACCCCCCGACCACCACACTGGAAGGTTACAGGTCTTGCGAAAGCTTCGAGCTGACACGCCCTGGCTTGTCACCGTTGCTTCGCTGAGATTGTGACGCGATACAGCGTTTGTGGCGTTTTCCATAGTTAACCCCATCTGTCGTTCTCGACACAACGTCGAGAGACCGACAGAAAGGGAACGTCTTGGTTACGTCTGTAACCTCAGTTCCCTGATGGAGGGAACGAGACGTTGTGTCCCTTATGCCACAAACCTGTATCGTTTCTGTTGCAGTTTGAGAGGCTCTCAGGCTCTTCAGAACAAGAGGTAAATGAATGCTGCACGCCGGCTTCGTTTTATACCGGATATCCGGGGGCGGAGTCCGGCATGCAAATTTCATTCGCCAAATTTCATTGGCCTTTTCTATAGTAGTCAGAGTTGATTGGTTCTCAAGGACAAACCCCATCTGTCGTTCTCGACGCAACGTCTCGTTCCCTCCATCAGGGAACTGAGGTTACAGACGTAACCAAGACGTTTTTAGCACCTTTATTTTTAATTAAACACAAATCAATACTTTTTTATGTGTATAAAAAATTGTGACTGAATGTCTGACACCAAAGTCTAAAATAAAGGCAACACAAACTCAGTTGTCAGTGATATCCCAAAATTGCTTTGACATGAATAATCGTGTTTAAAAATTAATAAAATAAATTGATGGACAGGGTGTAAATAAAGTTTCTGTAGATTTATAACTTAACTTATATTTATATTTACATACATTTTTTATATGTTCATCTTTCATTAGGTGCTGAGTCATTGGTGCTGTTGGTCTTCTGGTGCTCCTGCTGTTTTGTGTCTTCACAGCTGCTGAAGGTCATTTCTCTTTATTCAGAGATGAAGTTTATGAACAAGGTCCATTTGTTGACATAACTGTCTCAAACACTTCTGTCATATAGT
The DNA here is from genome assembly GCA_008369825.1 of Triplophysa tibetana. NCBI lineage: Eukaryota > Metazoa > Chordata > Actinopteri > Cypriniformes > Nemacheilidae > Triplophysa > Triplophysa tibetana. The sequence goes on from CM017893.1 coordinate 1,660,241, forward strand.
AAACATATAGAGTGAGAAGAAGTTTGACAGGGTCAGATTTTAACATGCGCTCATACAGACACAAGAGTGTGTGATGGGGAGTTAATATCAGAAAACATTAGCAGCTGATCTGGAGTCAGTTTTGTTTGAGCAGATGAGATGATGGATCATAAATAAATTAATACCGAATTTACATATGAAAAAGACTGTTATTCAGTTTGTGTTTACTTCAAAAGTATAAAATATAAAAATGTCAATTGTTTTTGCAGTTTCCATAACCTGTGAAGATGTGACAGGACATGTGGGGGATAAATTAATTCTCACCTGCAGAGTCTCTTATAAGAACAACACATACTGCATTAAGCTGTACAAGTTTATGAATAAAGACAAAGACACAACAATCTGTAGAGATGACTTAACAAGTGATTCCTGTTTACAGTTGAGCAGCATCTCATGTCCTTACACTGCAAATGAAGTCGTGACGACAACATTCAAGTTCTTTATACAAACCACACGTGAACCAAAATCAGCAGAATTCACTGTGACCATATTAGGTACAGTTAGTTGTATGAAACACTTATTGAATAAATATTTGGACTTGTACATCCATCACAAATTTATTTACATTGCTTTTATAATCTGTTTACAGGTGCTGTTAAAGAAGATGACAGAGGTATTCAATATTGTTTTATCATTGAATCCATGTCAGCTTGAGTGCTGCTGTCATTACAACAAATACTGTAAATTCTCAAAAGCTGAACATTCAATAAACCTGCTAATTATTTTCGTAACAGTACAATACAAAGTATACTTTTTGTGTTTATTGACAGTGGTTTTAATATCTGTTGTCAGGCGGACCCGATAGAAAGGGAGACCCTATGAATGAAACTCCTGTCCAAACAGGTATTTACTTATTTAACCGATTATTATTCATCGTTTATTCACTAAATAATTGGAAAGTAAATAATTGTGGGTAGTTTCAATTAGTTCACGAGGTCAAACAAAGGACGAGATGTGTCATCGATCGACTTTATTAAATTGTGCCGTAATGGGGCGGTTTCCCAGGGATACATATAAGCCAGGATAGGCCTTGTGTTATATATACATATTTACATCTTTCTACACACACATCTTTTCACAAAGCACTGCACATGTGTAAAGTGAAATAGTCCTATTACTAAAATTCAAGTTTGACTGATTTTAACTGAAAACAGCCTGCTAGAATATATCATTGTCATTGTCAATGCACATTACCAGTTTTTAAATGCGCTTATTTATTCCTCTCATTTTCTTAAAGACGACCAATCAGCCATCATCCTTTCTCTCATAAGCTTGTCACAAACAACAATGTACAATATTCATGATTCAAGTGAAGCTCACGCAGCATCGTAATTTTTTTAAAAATTAAACACTTCTTATCCATTTGATCTATCAAATAATGAGAAAACTATCCCTTTAATGAACTTTGATTATTACTAGAAAAGTTCTTGCCTAACCAGAATATCTCTTCACATGACCTGAGTCTAACAGCCCCATCAGACCTGTTTGATCACTGGCGGTCCAAGAGCTCAAATCTGTTGCATGAGAACTGAACAACTGGGGTTGAATGTTTGTGTCCTTTATTTCTGTGACATTTTCTGTCTATTAAGATTTAAAAAAGAAATAAGAAACTAATAAAATAATAGAATAAAAAAATATTTTAGCATCAACTGTTGATATATATATGATGTTGAGATGCATATAAATGCATTTGCTGTGCGAATTATGATCATATTAATATGTGTCCTTTAACTTTTTGTATATTTAGAAGCAAATTGTCATGACCTAAAAAGAAATTGTTGATAAATTGTGATTTTTATTTCAATATAAAGATTACTTTTTCATGAAACACTAACTATGGATGTCTCAATCTAATTTTTTAATACAGTTTATTGTGTTGTGAATTGAATCACAGTTAGTTATGGTGACTGCATGAATAGATGAAAATGCCTTCAGATTAAAAGTTTTCAAACATGAGACCTCAAAAGCTTCTAAATAAAATACCAAGAGTGAGATTTAGCTGATTGATGTCTACTTTAAAGACATTAGGTCAGAATGGAACACAGTTTTGCTCTTTTCTTTGGATGCTCTTATCACAGCATTATTCCTGCTGTTGCATTTGTCTTACTCGTGTACTGTTGAAGAGTTGCTGTTTTCTTAAACGTGGAAGATTCTTTCAAGACTCCTAAGAAATGTGTTTATACTGTTCTGCCCGTTTGGACTGAGTTATGAAATTAAACATATTTATGTTGATACAATAACGTTGTCTATAAAACTCATTTTTTAACATGCATCTGTGAAGACTATAAGTAATCCTGCATGATCTTAGCTGAAAATGTTGACCAAAGCCCACACAAATGACAAACACTGACACATCAGGCTTTTTATTGGGCAATTCAACAACCATCTGTTGCGCAATATCTGAGTCCTCTGGTCATTTGAGAACTGATCGATTTAACAGCTCTTTCAAATGCTTCCCATAACTGCAAACATATAGCCAAAGATAGCTTTTGGCATCTTGTCTTATAAAACGTTTAAGGCAGGGTGAGCAGTTTTTCTGATCTAACACGAGATGAGTAATGCGCACTTGCGCAGTCCTGTATTTAAATTAAGGTAATAAACGCAACACACTTATCCAACGTCTCTCAAAATATGTGAAATAGATGCTCATATATAAGATATACAAAGTGCTCTAACACAAAGTTACAAGATTGTCTATACAGACTTTCGAGAAATATTGTAACTGTGAGTTTGAAGTGTGTACTTGTGTTCTGCCGCTATGAGGCAGTGTTGAGTTGATCTCCCTCTGCTGAACATTCAGGAGAAAGACGCGCAACATTTGACGATAGTTTTAATCGTCTGAGTCGTTTTGAAAGCGAAAGTTAAATATTGAAACGATCGTGCGCGTTTGCGATCGTCAATCTCAGCAGGGTGAAGACAGACAGTAAGTGAAAAGAGCTTAAATACAATGTTTTAAAGAGTTTTGCTCAGTTGGGTATGTGCTGTCACAACCTAAGCAACCATAAATCCTTATGTTATGGTGCTCGGATTGTTTTATTATTGAGCTTTGCTGTCATTATTATGGGAATCGCTTTAACTTAATACATGTTTATCATTGCTGTGATGGAGAAAAAATTATATACTTTTGTACAAGATAAACGTGTCAAGTTTTCCAGCAGTGCTGTTTGACGACGCGCTTAGACGGACAACAAATCCTTTGTGTTTGTGCGCTCAGTGTCTATTGATGTCACTAATACAGAGTTAAACGAGCCACAACGTTTCGAATTGCCAAAATTCCTTTGAAAATAGTGCATACGTTGAATTTAATGCATGTTTTTTAGGATTCATTTTGTTATACATATGTTCTTCGATTCTTCATTGCAGGAGTTGGATAATGGCCGCTGTCAATGTTTGTCTGATGCTTCTTCTGGTTTGGACCCTCACAGCTGTCTGTAAAGATGACGGTAATTTAAATAGGCCTATTTCATCTCTGAAACCCCGGGGTTTATAGTTAAATATCAATTTTCTTTACGAGTGAAGGTTATGAACACAGATCGCTTGTCTAACTTCGTGGGAGCCTGATAACATTTTTTCTAAGAGTGGAACATTTCTTGGCAGGGGAGCTCCTGTCTGGTTGTATCTGATCAGATTCAATCTCAATTGTGTGTAAGGTTTGGTTGAATGTAAAGCATTGACCATAGCGTAAGTCTCTGTGTGCGTGGATGAGATGATGGAGTGATGGATCATGAATAATGAGATACAGAATTCAGTGATGTTGCTTTTATATGCTTGCATGCACTACATTACATAACATTAACCTATGTATGTGGTTAATCTCATATCTTAACGAAGAAAAACTCATAAGAATTTGTAAAGCACACAGTCATACTTCAAAGGTTAAATGCATTTTGCTAAAAAAAAATTTGTTTAGTTACAGTTTATTAAACTGCTCTGTTCTATTACAGATATTACATGTGAAGATGTGACCGGACATGTGGGAGAAGAATTAACTCTCACCTGCAGAATCTCTTATCAGAGCCACACATGCTGCATGATGATGTTCAAGTTTATTAATAAAGACGAAATCTACAAAGAAGAGTTTAGAAAAGATCCCTGCATACATCTGACCAGCTTTTCATGTCCTTACACTGCAAATGAAGTCACGACAACAAAAATTACGTTCTTCTCGCAAACAACATGCGGAGCAAAAAAAACAGAATTCACTGTGAACATAACAGGTAAGTTTAACTGCATTTTACATTGATTATTATGAAAATAATGTTTCCAGTTGTACATCATGAATTTATTAACAGTGGTTTTATATTCTTTTACAGACGCTGTTAAAGAAGAAGACACAGGTATTCACTCTTTCAATATTTATTGATCGCTGATCACTTAGAAAATACTGATAAACTCTGACATTCATGCTAAATATTACAGTGCTTTATCAATAATGGAGCCGTATACAAACATTAGTTGTTGTATATTTTTTTGTTTAATAAATTCAGCAGGTGGATCGAATAGAATCGAAGCTGAATCTGCACCTGAAGAGAAACCTCCTGTACAAGCAGGTATTAACTTCTTCAAGTTATCATTGATCACTCTCGTTGGGAAATAAATCATTTTAAATAGTCCGAATAGTGACAATGTTTGTTTCAGTTCACCTTATATTAAATGACTGATACAGTTGCAAATGTTCAACATATTGGGAAGAAATGTTTTTGTGTTTGTCCAGGGGCCCGTTTCAATAAGGAAGTTCAACCAATACCGAGTTAAAATCTGAACTCCGAGTTGATTTACTCAGAGAATCTCTACTCTGAGTTTTCAGTTTCAGACCAGCTGATTTGAGTTAGTTCAATCCACTCTGAGTAAGTTCACTCTAGGTTATGCGCGTGCAGCATGGCGATGAAAAGACATCATCAATTGAGTGAAGATAGCACGATTCACCATGTCAACGCACGGGACAAAAAGGGTACAAGCGTACGGTGAATATGAGCACATATTTAGAAAAAATTGCTTCACGCGTTAATGCGCAAGTTTATACGTCAATCACTTTTATATTTATTTTGTTGAAACTTTGAAAATGCTAATTATATTTAACTCTCTTGCTCTCGCTCTCGCTTGCTAGTAGGATGCCTGATTGGGAAATGTTAAATATACGACTTAAACTGGCCTTAAAAGTTAAGATAAAACGTCCAAACGGGGCCTCACAATTCTCTCCCGACATAAATGTAACTCTCTGCGAATTAATGCAGCTTCCTCATCTATGGGTTCATGAATAAACGGACATGACATTTTAAGGTCTGTGTGACTAAATTGAGCGCGATTAGGAAAACGAATCAATAAACAAATGGCGTATGCTATTTAAACATCGCTCGCGCGTCGAAAAGGGGCGGTTAGTTGTAACAGACCCTAGATTTGCGGAATAAAACCTGCTCCCGACCAGGTTAGGTTCACGGAGTGTGTTACTCTGGTTACTCACTAGGAGTATAAGATACCTCGCTTTCTGAAACCAAAAACCCTGAGACTTCCGTTTTCAGGTGTTTTCTTACTCTGAGTTGGCACTTACCCTGCTTTCTGAAACGGGGCCCTGCCTAACATCCTGAGGTTGTTTAAACAATGTTATCACAGTCGTGACTACTGATAGACAGACATTTCTTCTTCAACTGTTTCGTAGGGGATAGATCAACGCTAGCTGTCATCATTTCTGTCCTGAGCTGTTTTATTATCATCGTCATGGGATTTACTCTCAGAAAGAAACGCAACATAAACAACAATCCCAAATTCCAGAGGGCTGAAGTTTGTGCGTGTGAACATGACAAAATGCCTCCAGTTTAACGACAGCAATACAACAAAAACAGCAGAAAAATTTGTGTTTCTTCTTTCAAGAAGCTTGTGTAGCATCATGAGTTTTAAAAGTTATGCTGTAGTTTTGACATTCACAGCCAATTTAAGGCAGTTTTGTTGCTCCTCAGATGTGCTGGTCACAATAATAGTTGAAACTGTTGTGAATACAGAACGAATAAAGTAAATGACTGTTGAATGGTGAAATTCTTAAAAGTCTTACATCTATAAGCCTACTTTTTGATTTCTGTGAAATATTATTATTCATTTGACTGGAGTGTACAACTTGATAATTAAATAGTTTTCTCTGAGCATTAACATAGACAGAAAAAATATTATTGAATAAAAAATAATTTTAGATTTACATAAACACAATACAGTACTCGTTGATAAACATGATGCTAAGATGCACAGATAAGGAACTATGCTTGTCCGTCTTGCTTTGTTTGTGTGCGCCTGTGTGCGTGTCACTTACTGTATTATCAAGATTACTTTTAGTACACAAAGTTATAAAATGATGTTCATTGTTTATTGTTTAAATGCATTATAATAAAAGGATTTGTGACACGCTGTGCTCTTTTTACCGTGTCAAGTTGTTCTGTATTATAAATAAAATTTCCTCTTCAAATAATTAAAAGGGGGGCAGCGTAGTTAAGCTGAGAATTTAGCATGGCACTGCTGCTGCAGTGTGAAATACAGGTAAAGACCCCTGCTGGGGTGGAGCTGCTGCGGCAGTGTGAAATACAGGTAAAGACCCCTGCTGGGGTGGAGCTGCTGCGGCAGTGTGAAATACAGGTAAAGACCCCTGCTGGGGTGGCGCTGCTGCGGCAGTGTGAAATACAGGTAAAGACCCCTGCTGGGGTGGAGCTGCTGCGGCAGTGTGAAATACAGGTAAAGACCCCTGCTGGGGTGGCGCTGCTGCGGCAGTGTGAAATACAGGTAAAGACCCCTGCTGGGGTGGCGCTGCTGCGGCAGTGTGAAATACAGGTAAAGACCCCTGCTGGGGTGGAGCTGCTGCGGCAGTGTGAAATACAGGTAAAGACCCCTGCTGGGGTGGAGCTGCTGCGGCAGTGTGAAATACAGGTAAAGACCCCTGCTGGGGTGGCGCTGCTGCGGCAGTGTGAAATACAGGTAAAGACCCCTGCTGGGGTGGAGCTGCTGCGGCAGTGTGAAATACAGGTAAAGACCCCTGCTGGGGTGGCGCTGCTGCGGCAGTGTGAAATACAGGTAAAGACCCCTGCTGGGGTGGCGCTGCTGCGGCAGTGTGAAATACAGGTAAAGACCCCTGCTGGGGTGGAGCTGCTGCGGAAATGGAAAATATGGGTAAAGGTCTCTGCTGGGTCGATGCTGCTGCGGCGGTGGGATATACGATTATGCTCCTGCTGGGGCTACGCTGCTGCGGCGGTGAGCTGCTGATATGTGTGGGGGAATAGGGAGCGGACTGGAATTAACGCTTTTGGTTGATGAGGGTTTGGTGTGTTTCTTTAATTTGGGAACGATCGGAACGAATGTGGCTTTGGAGGCTTCTGAAAACCAGCGGCTGAGAGTTTGGATTTGGTGCTGGGAGAGTCCTTTTTTGGGGCCGCTGTTTTGGCTTCTCTGATTCTGAGGGAGGGGCTGGAAAAGTCATTGTTAGGATGTATCTTGCGTGGAACGATTTAAAGCGTTTCCGGGCTGTGTGGTAAGATTGTTGGGTCCTGGGGGAGACTGAGAGGATGATGTGGCTGAGAGACGTCGAGGAGGGGCTTCATTGGGTGGTCTAGGGGAATATTAGTTCCGAATAGGGAGGTACTGGGGTGGGGTGTGGGTCTGCTTCTGGAGCCAGCTGCCTGAGCTTCTGGAAAGCACAGCGGGAGAGAGAGAGTCAGCCATTTTGTTTTTTGTCCCGGGTATGTGTTTGCGGTTAAGATAAATTGGTTGCATGCTGAAATCCAAATTAGTCTTCGTATCAGAGGTGTTAGTGCGGGGGAATGGAACGGCCTTTGTTGATGCATTGGACGGATGCTTCGTTGTCGCAGGAGACTGAGATACTGTTGGTTGACCATTCTTTTCCCAACAGGAAGGCTGCGTTGACTAATGGGTGTATCTCGAACAGCGCCGAGAACAAGGAAGACTGGGGGAGATTTAACAGTTGAGGTGGCCATATGTAGGCGAACCAGCGACCTTGGTAATACCCTCCGAAACCGACGGATGGGGCTGCGTCTGTAAATAATTGGATATCGTTCGGGTTCAAAATCATGTCGCTGTAAGAGAAAGAGAGTCCGTTCCATCGTTTGAGAAAGGTTATCCATAGACTCAGCTCGTTGCGGCACGCCCCGGTCAGGTATAACTGGTTTTCAAGTGTATGAACGGAGGACGCGAGAGGGAGTAGGTGGGAGATGAAAGGGCGACCTTGCGGGATGATGCGTATGGCGTCATTTAGGTGGCCAAGGATAGACAGCAGTTCACGTTTGGAGCAGTTAAGATTGTCTACAAGGGAGGTGGCGACCAAAACAATCCTCTCGATTATTCTCTTCGGGTAGAGAAGCCTGGCGGTCGGTGGGGGGGCGGAGGGATGGGAGACCGGAGGGTAAAGAGGTCGATGTCCGCACCTGCTAGGATCTGGTCCCTTATGTTGCTGGCTACTGGAGGAGGTTCCGAGGCTGGAGCGTACGGGGGAATGGCCATTGGTGTTGCGGAGTGAAGGGTGAAAGCGGCACGTGAGCTGGATAGAGTGTGTGGGAAGAAAGGGGCGGCTGCTGGAGCTGCGTACGGAGGCAGCCTCACGCTTTGGGCGGCTCCAGAGCCTGAGGCAATGGCAAATAGGGAAAAATATTGGGCCTGAGCCTGTGTCTGCAAAGGAGGCAGCCTCGCGTTATCAGTTGGCAGTGTGGCTGCAGGCCAGTAACCGAAGGTAAAATGAGAGAGTTGATAGTCAGAAGATAGGATGAGGGAACCTAGCAGTCGTCGTTGTCCATTTCGTAAGAATCGTTATCAGACATGTTTTGCTAGGTGCTGCGAAAATGTTGAGTGGAGGAGGTAAGGAGATTTCTCTATTTATAGAGCACGCTCTGGTTTGGTAGGATAGGTGGTGTGATCGCTGATGCTGTCCAGCTGCGTAATTATTTGCACATGCTCCTCCCGAACTTTGTTAATAAACTTTGTTAATAAAACATCATATGGTGAATTAGGATGAAAACAGCTTCTGTTAGTGTTCTGATGTTTCTCTGCTGGTGTCCTTGACTTTAAAAACAATCTTTCAACTATATTTGTGATCTGTTGTGTTTTCTTTAGATCTTAGGGCTTTATATGTAATGCTTTGCAGCGAGTGTTGGGTCATAATGGGTGAAATAACCTTGTGGACATTCTGTCTGCAGTTTATTAAGGTTGACTGAACACAATTAGGGCATTAGCTGCGCTTTATTATTTCTTTGTTTTCCCTGCTACAAATCCAGACAGAAAGAGGAAAATTACATACCAGGGCCTACAGAAGAAGCTTAGAAAACAATTCACTTTTCTCTGCAACTTTGTCAATTATCACATCAGAATCAAGAGGTAAGAGGATGTCCCTCTCTGTTGCCATCAACATAAAAGCTTCCAAATGCTCCTGAGATCTCGTGTCTGAGTTTGGTTTTAATGAATCAATGTGTTCCAGTTTCTTTACTTTCATCCACTGTGTGTGTTCTTACTTCTTCTTCACTGTCTCCTATTCTTGCATGTACCCTATTCTAACTTCTCTAATGTCTTCTCTTCTTGCTCCTGTCTACTCTCATCATTTCCTCTCTCTTCTCTTCTTTCATCTTCGCATTCCTCTCCTACCTCACGCCCTGTCTCCTCTCCACTCGCCTCTAATGTGGACCCATTAGGCTTAGCCTGAGAATCAACATCAAAGATGTCAGAAATGCACAAAAGAAAACACAAAATATTTTAAATAATGCACCATAAAGAAAAACGGTGTCCCAAGGAGCAGACAAAAGGCCAGAATTCATATTTATAATGGCAAAGAATTGCTGAAGTATTATATTATTTCTTTACACTTGAAAAGTGAGCAGTAAAAAACAATCACAAACACAACATTTTAGGAGCTCATAATATTGTTTTAGATAAACTGATTGTTGTTGTCATTATACTTTGATATTCATTTACACGTTGACCACTGATCTACTGTACAATAAAGTAAAACAGTGATTAAGATCATTGTGTGATTTATTCTTTCTTTTTTAAGATGGAGTTAAAGTTAAGGTTAAGATTTAAATAATACATATGCCTACATAAAAAAGCTTTTTTTTTTTAGAAAGCTCACATACCGTTTTATACGCCCCTAAAAGAAACGAATTGAGCTTTGTTTTAAATAACAGTTAGATCTGTTTCACAGTGGTGGCTTATTATTACTGCAATTTTGAAACAAAAACAATGCAGAACATGCATGTCAGATCACCTCAACAGTCAGACCCGTCCTGACATCTGGAGTCTTTCGCTAATCTTCCAGCAAATTATAAATTGATTTGCACACATTTGGTGGCTTCTGCTTAGAGTGCTTTTTCGTTTTTTCGCTCTTAACTTTTTGGCACCTCCTATACGTTTGGTTGAGCGCTTTTTCTACGTTAGCTGGATGCAAAACGAGTATTCCCTTTAAATTTTCATTTACGAGTATATGTGTTATGTGCACTGCAACACACTGTGTGTGTTGTTTTATTTTTAACTACATTTGAACATGAATAAAAAAAAATTCATGCTATTAAATATATTTTGTGTGGTTATGACTAAAGAATTTTTTGTGTAATGTTTTAAATTAATCAAGTTTTAACTGGCATATATTAATGTTCATCCTTCATAACAGTTCATCCTACTGCTCCTGCTGGTTTGTGTATTCACAGCTGCTGACGGTAATTTCTCTATTATCATAATTTCATGAGTGAAGTGTATGAACATGCTCAGTTTTCTGGTGAGAAAGCTAGATATCAAAAGCTAGATATTAAAGCTAGAAAGCTATAGGATATCACCTAGATGTCCTATCTGTCAGCAAACAAAGTGTGGAAAGTACACCGTACCAGTCTGGTACGTGAACTGTTCTGTTGCTGAGCGCAAGGCGCTGCAGCGGGTGGTGAAAATTGCCCAGCGCATCACAGGAACTACACTCCCTTCCATTGAGGACATCCAGAAGAAACGCTGTCTGCATCGAGCTCGCAGCATTCTCAAGGACTCCTCTCACCCCGCTCATAGACTGTTACTATCTTTAATGCTGCTATTACATTGTTTACATTGCACTACAGGGCTGCCATGCATGACTGAACTGTACACACCAGTACTTCATGTATCTGCTCTACCGGACTGTTTACACATGTAACGGAACGAACCACAGCTACACCAGGCGGGCTTCGAACTGAGTCGGTCCGGCATGGGAGTCGGGCGCTCTACGAGGAGGCTAAAGACCGCAGTCTCTAGCGTCTGTCGCTAGAGAGTCCTTGAGGCCGAGGAGTGAGGATTACACACTGCACAGCTCTACACTAGTTTGCCTCTGTTACACACACACACAGCATCATTTGCACTCTATACTGCTCACTTGCACACAAGGAATATTATACTGAATGCTCATTTGCACTAATGGACTACTCTTATAACTGCATTACCTCATCTACTGCACTGTAACTTCAATAACTGCACTAACTCATCTACTGCACTGTAACTTTAATAGCTAATGTCTGTAACTAATGCACACTTAAGTCACTTGCACTATTATATAGTCTAAATTGTTATCTGTTCATAACCACCTGTACATTAATGTTCACAGTATACAGTATATCCTTCTGTATATATTGTCCATTGTACATACCGACTGTTATATTGTCATAGAACATTTGTATATTATTCCCCTGTGAGAATCTGGATTTCGTCCTGTCCTCTTTAAATATATCATCTGTGTCTAATAGAACATTTGTCTATCATACGTATTCATTAAGATTAGTATAAGCTTCCTTCACCCTAATATGGGCCTTACTTTCCTGTTGTTTAAACCTCATTGAGAGTCGTACTGACCTGAGTGACTATCGGTCTCCATCTCAAGGCTCCTAATGATATGAATTGATGTGTTTTGATGCTTAGTACGTAGTTGTAATCATATCTGATTGTTCAGGAGGAATGAGACTAAACATCAAGTCTTGTCTTTTTCCACCCTTGTGGTTTTTTATGACACCTCCTTTTAATCTTATAAATATTAGTCCTCATACAAATAAACATGGGACTCTGATTGAAACAAGCACTTGTTGTCTGTGTCAAACTTTGTCTCCAGCGCTGCAACTCTGTGTGTTCCGTCGACTAGACTTTTCAACCATAGAATAATATTTTGTAGGGGACATTGAGAATATTACATTCCAACAGTTGGGGGCTCGTCTATGAGGGGAGGAAGAGAGACTCTCTTCTCTCTTAGAACCAGGAGGCCAAAGCATACTGAGGAAAACGCACCTGACGATCGGGCACAGACCTACAGGAAAAGGGTGAGTGTTTTTTTTCTTCTATACAGTTTTTTCTGGCTTAGAGAAATAAAACGCTTACCCTGTAGGATTCATGTGGTTTAATATTTCGTGGGACGAAATAGTTTTTTTTCAATTCATGTTAGTGGGAATTCGCTTTCCCATTGTTGTGACAATGCGGCTGGCAACAGTAATTAGTAAAATAATTATTAACGTAAGAATATGAAAGGTTTTGCAGTACTGATCACACTGTAATTTTGGATCGTGGTGTTGACTTCTCAGAGAAAGTGCTTTGTTAACAAAATTTATTAGAGTTTATTCTAAAAAAGAATAATTTATTACAGATTTCACTGTTACTGCATGACATATTGAAATATTGTTATCAGTAAAAAAGACGGTGAATTTAATATCCACCTCTGATCACAATATAATACATGCAGTAGTGTTGAAACTTTTGGTCGATTGAACACGAGGGTTTATCTTTGTTTTGTCTGTACTGTCTTTATCACTAACTTGTTTGGAATGTAAGATGGGGAATTCTGTTTCAAAGCCACTGCCGGGCGAAACGCCTGTCGCATTTATGCATAGAAATAATCAAGGATTTTATGCAAATCCATATGTTAGCAATCTCGCAGGATGGTCGGAGGGAATAAAATCGCAAATTGATATTCCCTACCCGAGGGAAGGTTCCTTTTCTGATGAGTGTATGTTTTTGGCAAAGAGCCTGGTAAAAGAAGGGTGGGGAGACCCAATGTGGGATTATCCATACATGAATAAAGCTTATGCCGTATGGAAAGAGATGAGGAATGTTTGGGACCAGGGTCCGGACAAACAAAAAAATGGTTGCATATGCAGCAAGTCACAATCTGTGGCCATTAGAAAAGCCGCCTTCATACCAGGCTCCTAGCCAAGGTCAGACTGCACCCTCTGCGCCCACTCTGTCGGTTAAACCAATCATCAGGGGTAATACCGTTTCCGCAAAACTTAACATTACAGGTCAAGAACAAACAGTCGAGGTAAAACCGAAAAAATGCATTGTTAAACCTATCATAATTACAAACCAGAAACATTCAATGGTTTGGGTGAGGGCTGGAAATACGCTAAATGTTAGACCATTACGAGTGTCTGATATGGAGGCGATCTGTAAAAGTTTGGCTTCCCCACAGGAAGCGGGAAAGTATGTGTCAATTTTACAAACGCACACAAAATATTCACATTTTACAGGAAGAGATTTCCGAGCGGTGTTGTTAAGAACACTAGAGAAAGATGTAACTGAAGAAATGCTGATTGGAAAAATGTCCCACATTATCTAATGACAATGATAAAATCACTTTTTTACAGCGGTACAGCTGCAAACCCACATGAGTTGTTTTGGGAAACTTCTGCTAATGTTGAAATGGTTTTTACACAGATAAGAGTTTTTCTTGATAAATGTCTAAGGAGTCAACAGGTCTTATCTCTTGCAGAAAGCACCACACAGGCAGCGAGAGAATCAGCTGCTCAACTTTTCGTGTGTTTTTAGAAAAGCATGGATTGAAGATTCTAAATTGCCATTAAATAATGACATAATGAATGCTATGTTTACAGGCTATCCGGAAAAGAGGAACACTGAACAAAGTTCTTTTTATTATTAGAATATCAAATTATTCACTCTGTGGGAATTTCCGGAACTGACATTGCTTGTAGGGTCACACCTCCATTACAGGTTAAAGCCTTTGGTATTTAAACCATTTTTTCACAGATTCACAATTATTCCAGGAGCTCCACTAAATCTCTTAGGTCGTGATATATGCACAAACTAGGCATGGATATTAAGTTTACTGATAACAAGGTTGTTTTTTCTTTTCTGTCTAGTCTACAGGCATCCGTCGATCCTTTGCCAACAGGTGGACAGCCAAGCGGTTCACAAGCGCCTGTTTCCGGGTGCAGCATGCCTACACGGGTAGACTCCATGATTAACCCTTTGTTATGGTCTCAGTTCAAAGATGGCACTGGTTCATTGATATGGACCCTTACAGGGCTAAACTGAAAACTAACAAACCTGTCTACATTAAACAATACCCTTTATCTAAAGATAAGGAAGAAGGTATTACGCCTTTAATTGAAAATTTTGTCAAGCAGGGTGTCCTCGAACACACACACGCACCATACAACACACCAATTAATCCTGCAGTGAAAGCTGATGGGAAAACATGGAGATTAACTCAAGATTTAAGAGCAGTTAATCAGTTAATCATACCACTCGCACCAATTGTGCCTGATGTTTTGACTGTTATGAATTCAGTGCCACATTCGCACAAGTATTTCACTGTAATTGATTTGTGTGCAGCTTTTTTCTCTGTACCTGTACACCCAGATACTCAGCCTTTGTTAGTATTGACATTTAAAGGACAGCAATATTCGTGGAAAGGCCTTGCAAAGGGCTACGTAGATTCACCCGCTGTCTTTTCTGCAGCAGTGCACAGAACTTTGGCCAAAATGACTGATCTGCCTTCATCAGTTTGTTTTCTTCAGTTTGCAGATGACATCCTCGTGTCGGGGGAGACGGAGGAGGACTGTAAACAAGCATCTGTAATTGTTTGCCATTTACTTGCTGAAACAATTTTCAAAGCTTCGAAAGAGAAACTGCAATGGGTCAAAACTAAGATGAACATTTCAATGCCTTGAAAGCAGCCATCACAACCGCACCAGCATTGGGCCTGCCAGACTACACCAAGCCTTTTCACTTGCATGTTGGGGAGACACTGGGTGCAGCTTTAGGGGTCCTATTGCAAGAGCATGGTTCAATATATAGGCCAGTTGCATATCTGTCTAAGAAGTTAGATAACATAGTCACAGGTATGCCAGCATGTCTTCGTGCTGTGGCTGCAGCTGCTCTGATTTTACAGGTGGCTGAGAAAACTGTGCTGTCACACCCTTTAACATTGTATGCATCCCATCAATTTTAGGTGCAATTTTACACAACATGCAAACACAACACATGACAGCGCAACGACGCTCGGGTTATGAGGCTACTCTGCTGGCAACGAAAAATCTTAGCATTCAACCGACAGCAAACATTAATCCTGCTTTGCTGGGTATTTTGGGTATGGTAGACATGGCAGATTTTAATGTTGAACATGATTGCATCTTTGAACTGACCACCTCTTACTCTTCTAGGTTCGATCTGTTGGATAAGCCCCTAGAGGGGGGAGAACACATTTATGTTGATGGGTCTTGTTCAAAGCCCTCTGAGGCTATGCTGTGATTTCCGATACAGGAGAGGTAAAAGAAGCTTTTGCTCTAGACTAAAATTCGGCTCAAGCAGCAGAGTTGATAGCATTAATGCGGGCCTGTGAGCTGATGACAGGAAAGAGAGCAACAATTAACAACACAGACTGTAAGTATGCGTGGAGTTTTTCAAAAATAGCACATGCAAATCTGATAGGACAGTTAACTGAAGCAGTTCAGCTTCCGCTCGAAGTGGCCATCGTAAAGGTCAAGGGTCACGCTTCGGGGGACGATGAACTGGCTGTAGGCAACAAAAGGGCTGATGAAGCGGCAAAGGTAGCAGCCCAAACTCAGATTAAATCACCATTTCATCCGAAAGATGAAACACAGATAGCAATGACAGTGCACATAACGAATGTACCTGACATTGATATCAAAATCCTGCAAAGTCAACCATTATTAGATGGGAGTATTAGAGATGAACAGGGTAGGATAGCACTACCAAAACTAGGATTAATTATCCTAATTAGACATTACCATGGGTTATCTCACACCAGTTGTGCAAAAGTAGTTCAAGCAATTAATCAATTGTATTGTATAGCCGATGTTCATAAAACAGCTAAACTTGTTTTGGATGCATGCTTAACATGTGCTCAGCTAAATCCGCACAAATCAGCTAAGCACGATGCATTGACACATCCGGAAGCTCCTTTTCAACAGCTACATATCGATTTTACGCACATGCCGCCGATAGGTAATCTGAAATATATTTTGGTAATTATTGATCGATTCTCAAAGTGGCCTGAAGGGCAAAAGAGGACGCCAAAACAGTGGTAAATATCTTAACGAAGGAGATATTAGACCAGTCACCATCGAAAGCGACAACGCGACTAGCTTCACTTCAAAGGTAACACAGCTCTTATCAAAAGCGTTGTCTATTGATTGACATTTTAATATTCCTTATCATCCGCAAAGTGCAGCAGTCGTGGAAAGAAGCAACCAAACACTGAAAACACGACTAACAAAAGCGGTACTTGAAACAGGAAGAAAGTGGGTTGATTTGTTGCCCGCAGTCTTGGCAGAAATAAGAATGACTCCATCTTCCACGACAAAATTGTCGCCGTTTGAAATACTAATGGGTAGACCTTTCCCGACCCCGTGGGTCAAGGGCCGGTCTGGTATTTCTTCTTTAAGTGATTTACAGGTGATCCAGGCAGATTATGTGACTTCCCTAGTCGAGAAGTTAAATTCTATATGTGCTGACGTTTCTTTGTGCCTTCCTCTTCCCTCCGAACAGCCTACTCATAACTTTGTTCCAGGACAAAAAGTCTTTGTGAGGAGTCTGAAACCAACAAAGGTTGGAGAACCAAAGTACCACGGACCCGCGACTGTGATTGCCGTCACACGGACAGGAGTTCTGACGGACTACCAGCCGCAGTGGATACACGCTTCCAGATTGAAGTTGTGTTCTTCAGGAGAGCAGGCAAGCTCCAAATTAACATAGAATCTCAACAGGGGATTCGCCTTACTACACCTCAGGGTGGAGAAAGCACTGACTAAGCTGAGGAAAGAACTACCTTTCATGAGGTGGGGGCCGCCCAAAGCAAGAAGATAGTAGGCCCATTGTGCCAACAGTGCTGACTCCGTAGCTTCCCCTGTAGTGCATTGAGGTCCAAATTTTATTCTAAAAAGACCAAGGAAAAATTGTTATCCTTAGTACAAATTTCTTATGGAATATTTAGATATCAATTCTTATACTGGGTGCACAATTACCGAAGCCCTTATTATGTTTGGCCCAGATCTTCTTAACTCAGTGAAGACAACAATAGAAGTTGCCCCTGACACAACTAGAGTAGTGTTGCAACGCCCAATGCCAGGTAGCCTAATTCTGAATGCTTTCAGGCTAGAAGAGGGAGAATTAGTTGTAAGCAAATAAAGATTGCCCACATCCACAATGATAGAACCAATACCGTTGATAGAAGGACCAAGAAATGTTGATGAACGTGACAATGAAATGGAAAGAGATAATGGGTTTGACGATTCGGTAATTGAGATTGGCACGGAAGATGATGAAGAGTAGATATAATTATGTTTATGTTTTTGTTTTTATTGAGGATGAATGATTTTGTTATGTTTTCATTACTAATCACGGTGATTGATCCCTTACCTCAAAGAACAGCTTGCAAACGAGAAAACCACACAAAAATACGCAATTGCAAATATCCTTTTATTAAAGATTTGTATTAACCTTTTTTTCTGCTCTATATTTTGTTCTTTAAAGGGACACAGGACTGCTTGTAAGACTGTTGGTCTGAAAGTGGCCATTGTGAGAATCTGGATTTCGTCCTGTCCTCTTTAAATATATCATCTGTGTCTAATAGAACATTTGTCTATCATACGTATTCATTAAGATTAGTATAAGCTTCCTTCACCCTAATATGGGCCTTACTTTCCTGTTGTTTAAACCTCGTTGAGAGTCGTACTGACCTGAGTGACTATCGGTCTCCATCTCAAGGCTCCTAATGATATGAATTGATGTGTTTTGATGCTTAGTACGTAGTTGTAATCATATCTGATTGTTCAGGAGGAATGAGACTAAACATCAAGTCCTGTCTTTTTCCACCCTTGTGGTTTTTTATGACACCTCCTTTTAATCTTATAAATATTAGTCCTCATACAAATAAACATGGGACTCTGATTGAAACAAGCACTTGTTGTCTGTGTCAAACTTTGTCTCCAGCGCTGCAACTCTGTGTGTTCCGTCGACTAGACTTTTCAACCATAGAATAATATTTTGTAGGGGACATTGAGAATATTACATTCTAATATTGTATTCTGTATTTATTCACACTGTATATCCTGCACTTGCTAATTGCACTTCTGGTTAGACCTAAACTACATTTCGTTACACTGTACTTGTATATGTGTAATGACAATAAAGTTAAATCTAATCTAATCTAATTGGCAGACAGATTTCCTTCCTCTCTAGTGTCTAATGTGTCTAATGTTGTTGAAGATTTTATGATTAACCAAAATATAAAGGAATCATGTACACATTCAATTATTACTTAATTATTATATTACTAAATTATAAGATTAGATGTATAAAATCTCCTTTAGCTCCTCACATCTAAGTGCTGCAGCCACCATATCAGAGAATGTGCTAATTGACCCTTGTTTCAGTTTTTGCTTCACTATGTACTTGAATGTGGGTGGTGGAGAATGGCCTCATACTTCTTTGCCAGTATAGCAATGTCTGAGGCCCTCATCACCTCTTTGACACAGTCACTCCACTGAACATCCTTCTCATCGTTCAAGTATTCGGAACGCAATTTCTCAATCTTTGCTCTTGCAAAGCAGTGTCCTTCCAATACAGTCAGGTTGCGTCTTTGAAAACAAAGGCAGAGTTGTGCCAGCTCGACCAAAACATCTCCCAGAGCAGGTACAATTTTTGCTTCTCCATCCTTCTGGTATTCTCACATACTTTGCCATGTGATTGTGGATTTGTTGAACCGACAGCATAGAGGCATTCATTTTGATGGCGAGTAGAATATTGTCGATGAGAATTTTAACTTGGTTGGATTTCTTTTTGTGTGACAGCTCGTTCCTCTTCTCTCGATCTTTTGCGCTCTCCTGTTATAATGTACCGATTCCCATTCCCAACTTGTGTCTTCGTACAATTCCAACAGCAGTCAACTGACTTTTCTGCTGAAAGTGACGCTTGAGGTAGTCCAACTTCCATTCAGTCCACATTTTTCCCTCCGAAAACTCGCTTGTTACTTTGGCTTTGCAGCATGTTTTGCAGAGCAGCCCTTTCTCGCTTGAAAAAGAAAAAATCTCATCAAGTCTCATCTCTTGTTCTTCTGTTTGCACATACTCCGACAGCCATTCCATCTTAAAAGAACCACATTTCTTTTTTAGTTTGGCTTGGTGAGTGGATGTGCCACTAACTGTTCATTTCGCCATAGTTTCGGGTTAGCTAGCTTCATTTTGACCCCTCTCTGTAAACTAAGCGTTAATGCGTTAATAAAGAGCTGTTAATGACATTGATTGGCTACGTAAGTAAATAAGTGTGAGACGCATCATGTCATTGGCAGGACAGTGTTAGTCATTGTTTTTCTGTAGTTACCACTTGTTGTCACCTGTCATTCACTGACTTGCATTGCAAAATGGTACAGAATACATTTTTATGCATTTATTTACGGATCAGGTAGGATTTTATTTTTTGCGCTGCATAGATATGTTGTGCGCGGAGATCGTGGGAGCAGTGAGCGATTGCGCAAGCGCGCAGCTAAGTCACGCAAATTACACCATCACGTCACAACCGGATGTTCAGCCTGTCATCCATGATCTCCTGCAACCACACATTAGTCTGTAACGTTATGCCCACGTTGTTCTAATTTACAGCTTTTGAATAATTTAAACTTCCTTTTTGGTCAACATTTCCTATGAAATCTGTGACTTGTGTGACTCATTAGGTTACGCATCTTGATATTAGCTTAAGGTCGACACGAGAGCGTCGTGTCAAAAGCAAACATTCGGCTAATTTTTTATAAATACCACTAATGTTCGGTGACGGAACGTAGCTTTAAGAGTCTTTTAGATGAGAATGTAGTTGTTAAGACCTCAAATACGTGATTTATATATAAACATAACGCCTCTTTGAGAATTTGTTAAGACGCTGTCGGAGATGGGAGCTTCAGGCTGTCTGATGTCGTGGCTCCGCTGAGAGCAGCTCTACCTCGGCCAGTGCTTCGGGAGTAGCTGCTCTTATAACATTAGTGGTTAACCGTGCGATATAATTAATCGTGGGTATATGAAACAAACAATTGTTGGTCTTTTTATTCTTCTACGTAACCCTGAGTGTGTCGAATTAGTTAAGAGTTGTGTTAACGTTTATAATTTTTTTTTGTATTTCACTTTCTGTACTAGAGCCCTAGAACTTACAACCTCTGCCACTCTTCTTTTTATCCCACACTGACAGGGTGCAAGAATAAAAGCTAATCATAATGGATCATTCTATTCAGGAGAAAGAAGACTGGAACTTGGATGTCCTGATGCCAAGCTTAAAGGTAAACTTTATTAAGGTAAAATGCTAATCTATTTCTTTATATCTTAATTATAATCCATTGTGCTCTGGGTAGGCCAGTTTCCTTAGATTCTTCTCTTGTCTCTTTTTCTCTTAATAGATGAACAAATTGATGAAGAAACCCTCCTGCTGGACATCCACTTCCAAAAGTGCACACCACACTGTTGTCTACCGACTTCTAGGAAAAGAATCCTCTTCAGTAAGACGGCTCCGTGGGTATGTCACCAGTACTGGAACCGAATGAACTAAAGCTTTTTAAAAAAAAATGTGAGTTTACATGAACAGAATAGTTCTCGGACTAATACATTCCTTGCAAATGTCAACCAATACCATGAAAAAAACTTTTTTACCAAAGGTTTTACTGCACTAACTGCACCATTTCAAAATTTGGTGGTTCAAATACCTGTGTGAGGTCTCTCTTCAAATGTGAGTTTTTCACATCCATAACACTTGTTTATTTCCTTTCTTTAAAATGGAAAACTTGTGCATAGACTGATATTTTAAATATTAGTGCAGTTTTATCAACAAATAAAAATAAATATGGTTCAGTATATTATGATTTCCTTTTGTCTTGCATTTCGACCCTTAATAAGACTTCAATTTGGATTCTTACTGATGCCTCCAGTAATTCTGTGATTTTATTATTATTATTTTCAAACATTTTGGGTTTGTTTTTAATCAGCAATGTAAAAGCTCATGTAAATAAAACAACCCAGAATGTTGGGTCAAAGATTTGACAACTGGCTCAGTTAAAATAACCCAACGCTGGGTCTGTCCATATTTTAACAACATAAACCAAATTGCGTTGTTTTAACCCAATGTTTTTTTAGAGTGTATAAAGAATTCCCAAGAACATTTTGTCAGCTTCCCAAAATAGCCCTCTTCCACACAAGGACTCTCTGTTCTGGATATAAGGCCACGGTTGTCCATTGACATGAAGACGCACCCTCAACAGTGAGCAGAATACCTTTAACCCTCAAACCTCTGTTATGATCTGCTCCACTGCTGTGGAAATGAGCTGAAGCAATTATACTTCAAATGAGACATTTCAAACGACACCGAACATTCATATGAAGATTCTTTGTTCATGAAAGATAAGGTATTGATCACAATGTGTACAATACAGTACAATGAGCACATCCGTCACAAAAATTCATACTGTATAAATATACTGTAAATAAACTGTAAAAATGTTGATGTATGACGTGATATATTATATATTTTGGGTTTTGAATTGTGGTTTTAAAATCTTAACAGTGTCTACAGAGGATAATCCTGGGAAAACAGGTCCATCACTGATAATTGTTTTAGGTATTTGACTCACAAAAGAAAAGTTATGCAAGTCTTAGTTTAAAAACAACTTTTTGAAGCATTTACAGTACAGAATAATACAGAACTGCCTTAACATCTGCTCAACAAATCAGTGTTTTTTTAACAATGTATCAAGTGATGTCTATCTCAATAGACCAATTGCTTGATGATCATGTTTCCATGCATCTATAAATATAATAAAAAAATGTTTAATACAGTGCTTGTGACTGGTCTTGTCATCTGTGTGGTTATCATGGTTGCTATGGGACTGATCCTCAGGAAATACAACTGCAACAACAATCTCCAGAGAGGCAATGATCTGCCTCAAAACACCAAGCATTTAGTGGGATCCATATAGATCAGCACAATAAGTAATATTGAATTTGCAAACCCTGTGGAGAGTTCATTGCATCGGATGAAGGTCTGTGTTTCCCAGGATGTGTTGCTCATTTGTATAGTTCTCTGACAGCTATGTTTTATTATTTGCTTGTTTTTCCTGTTATAAATCCAGACAGAAAGAGAAAATTGAAACACCAGTTGAGCTGGTAATTCACGTTGTGTAAAAACCTTTGAGAGGAAAGCTTTATAATGCTTCTCAAGGAGGAAGTTAGGTTAAAAGTTACACAATCTTGAAACGGACACGAAGAGTGAAGTGCTATCTGTAAAACAGTGAGTGTGTTCACAGGACTGTGTTTTACATGGTATCACAGACAGTAAACTGCTTCTAGATGTGTTGTGCGGCTCATGGGAAATGTGAGGCTTGAGACTCCAGTGGGTTTATATTCATTCAAGACGCACTTTTCATATTAAAAGTGAAAGTTCAGTGTTGAAGTAGTCTACTCATGCGTTGCTGAAGAGGATCATTCAGAAATTGAATCTCACAGAGTAAAGACAGACAGACAGTAAGTGTTCACTGTAAACTTTAACTAAACTACAGAACAATCGTTACATTTACTAACCGATATTCATCTGAATGCATGCCTTCTGGTTATATTTTATGCATCAAATGATTTTAAAGTCTTGGTATAAATTAATTTATGGGATTTGCATTTTTTATTTCAAGTCGCTTTTAATATTCTGAAACACATTTATCTGTGTAATGTGACTGAACTTGATTGACAGCTAAACAGATTAATAAAGTTAAACACAGAATATAAAATGGAGACGACTGGAGCTTAGCTTGAAAAGACGTGTTTGGTGTTTTACTTTTAACATCATTTAAATATGAATACAAGAAACAAACGCAATGCAAAAGTCACTCTTTTATTATTATTAAATGTATTTTGTGTGGTTATGATTAAAGTAATATTTGCTTTGCAAATAAATTCCAAATTGGATCAAGTTTTAATTGTCAAATCTCTTTCATAACAGGAGCAGGATCATGGATGTTGTTGGTGTTCTGGTGCTCCTGTTGGTTTGTGTCTTCACAGCTGCTGACGGTAAATTCTCTATTATCATAATTTTATGTGTGAAGTGTGTGAACATGCTCAGTTTGTTGGTCTAACACTGTGACCTAGATATCCCTTCTGTCAGCAATCAAAGATTCATAAATACATTGGCAGACAGATTTCCTTCCTCTAGTCTCATGAGCTCACACAAACTCAGAGTGTGTATAGTGTACAATCTTTTAGGATCAGTTGGTAAAAATTGAATCCATCATGAGGAGAGGAGGAGTGAGTGATGTCGTGTAGCAGACAAGATGTTGCAAACGATTAAAGTAAATTTTACTAAAACAAATTTGTGTTCAGTTTTTGCACACAGTTGTTTTTTACTTTTCAAACTGTGTACAAAAACTTGCACAAATAACACACATAGAAATAAGTAAAAAACGTTTGAAGAAATTCAAAATTAACTTTGAATACTTTTTGGAGGACTGATGCTTCACATCAATGTTGAGTTTTGAATGTGATGGTGTTTTATACACAAACATTATAAATGATTTATGTCTAAATAAATGTTTGTCATGTTTACCTTAATGCAACATTTACCATTTAGTTTATGACAGAAAGCTTAATTGATAGAGTTTCTTAATTCACATAATTAGTCGTTGTGTGTTTATTTGGTTAAATTATTTGAAATAAAAAGGTAATTTTTATTTTATTTATAAAAAGTTTAAAATATTATAACCTATTCTTTTAAAGATTCTCTGAATATCACCTGTGAAGATGTGACTGGACATGTGGGGGTTGAATTAAATCTCACCTGCAGTGTCTCTTACAAGGACAACACAAACTGCATGAATACGTACAAGTTTACTAATAAAGACAAAGACACAGAAATCTGTAGAGAGAAGTTCACAAGAGATCCCTGTGTACAGTTGACCAGCCTCTCATGTCCTTACACTGCAAATGAAGTCATGACAACAACATTCAAGTTCTTTATACAAACCACACATGAAGCAATATCAGCAGAATTCACTGTGAACATATCAGGTACAGCTTTATGTGACACTGGTTATTATGAAATATATCTTTGCAGTTTTACATCTATCATAACAGTGATTTTGTCATAATATTACAGAGGCCATAAAAGTTGAAGCAACACGTGATGAAACTGGTATGAAATGATTTCAAATATATGCCACAGATTACTTTTATTAATAAATTAAAATAAACGCGGATGTTTTAAGATTATCAAGTTTAAATGAAAAATATGATGGATTCAGCTCTATGTTTAATGTACAGTGAGCACATCCGTGACAGAAATTCATAATGTATAAATATACTGTAAATAAACTGTATATAAATGTTGATCTATGACGTGGTAAATCATATATTTTGGGTTTGAATTGTGGTTTTAAAATCTTAACAGTGTCTACAGAGGATACTTCTGTGAAAACAGGTAACTATCCATCATGGTTACTGTTTTATGTATTTGACTCGCAAGAGAAAAGTTATGCTACTCTTTGTTAAAAAACAGCTTTTGTAGCATTTACAGTTTGACACATAACATAGAACGGCCTTAACATCTGTATGTTTATGCATCTATAAATATAACAAAAACTGTTTTTTTCCAGATAATACAGTGCTTGTCGTGATTGGTCTTGTCATCTGTTTGGTTATCGTGGTTGTTCTGGGACTGATCCTCAGGAAATACAACTGCATCAACTGCAATCGTGGCCTAATGGTCAGAGAGTCGGACTCGTGACCAGAAGGTTGCCGGTTCGATCCTCAGGGCCGGCAGGTAACGATTGCGGTGCCCTTGAGCAAGGCACCTAACCCCTACACGCTCCCCGGGCGCTGCACTGATAGCTGCCCACTGCTCCGGGTGTACGTGTGTTCACCACTTGCTGTGCGTATGTTCACTAGTCACTGGATGGGTTAAATGCAGAGGTCACATCTCGGGTATGGGTCACCATATCTGACAAATAGGTCACTTTCACAACTACCTCAGGAGAGGCAATGATCTGGGCGAACATGATCAATGAACCTGAAAATACAGAAGAAGTGTAACAGCAGCATGACATAAATATGCAACATTCAGTTTCAGATGAAGCTCATGCAGGTTCATGAGTCTTTAAATTAAATAAATATAAATAAATATTTTCAGATGCATTGAAAGTAGGGCTGGGAATTGTATGTGTTAATTTGATTAATTAATTACAGGAAAAAATAAAGCGTTAATATTTGTAACGCAATTAACCCACCCAGCCTTTCTACAGACCTGTACACTTTTTAGAATTGCAGCCATCTAGTAATAAATCGACCAAGATGCAAAACGAAAAGGACGAAGAACTGCATGGCTAGCTGAATGGCCATTTTTAGTACAAAAGAGATCCCAATGGAGCCGTTGACAAAAGTAAAGTCATTTGCGTTACCTGTGGCAAGGAATTTGCCTATCATCGATCAGTTCCGGCTACGACAGTCAGCACGCCCCGCCAAACCACGCTTCCTGAGACGAGTAGGCAAAAATTAAGTAAGTCTACGTCACAATCATATACAAATGCAATATCTAAATGGATTGCAATGGACTGTAGGCCTATTAATGTTGAGGAAAACAAGGGGCTTCTGGATGCATTTCGAATTGCTTCCTCCGAAACAACCTACACACTACCGTCAAGAGGTACGGTACTTTCGAGAATAAATCAGCTGTATGACACAGAAGAAAAAAAACGGCACTAAACATGTGGCCCTAACTAGAGTTCACTGGACATCAATCAGTAAACATAACTATCTAGGTGTTACTGCGCACGTCATCGATTGTGACTGAACACTTAAGTCCTTCGCGTAAACTGTGCTGAAGTCAGTCACACGTCACTATTCTGATGTATGTGCCGAACAGTTTGTAACAGTGGCCGACGTCTGGGGCGTCCGAGAAAATGCGACCACCGTCGGAACTGACAGCGCACGCAACATGGAGGCAGCGGCAAAAAAGCTTCCGTATCATCACATGACCTGCGCTGCCCATATTTTACATGTTATATCTACTGTAAACTTATGTGTTTGTGTTCAGTCAGTGATAGAAAAACTGATGAGCTTTCCTGTAGGTCAGCGTTAAGAGCATTGTGTTAACAACGCAAGGTTGTGGGATCGATCCCAGGGGATTGCAAATACCTATGTATAATGTACAGGATAAAGCAATGTAAGTCGCTTTGGATAAAAGCGTCTGCTAAATGCCTAAATGTAAATGTAAATGTCAAGACCTTTGTAGCCTGAGTTATAGGCTTGTATACAATAATAAATGGTAAAAAAATCTGCTTCTTGGAATGTCTGAATGTATGTATGATTAATTAGATGAATTAACCGCTAAATCATGTAATTAATCCGATTAAAAAATGTAACCGCTTGACACCAGTAAATAAAAGCTTTGTGTGTCCAGAGATAAAAGCTGCTGTCTGTTGATAAACATACCATTGAATTACAAAACTGTGTTTGTCTGTTTAAAAATTATTTTACTCTTTTGTCTCTTTCATACTAAGATTTCTGTGAAATATTTTTTAGTTATTGATCTCTTGATCAGAGTGAATACACTGCATATATATATTTTGTGTGTACATAAATGTGAAAAGCCATATTGTTTTCTCTTTTGGCCTGTATATGATATTAACATTAAGCAAATCAAAGAACCCAACACTACTTTTTAAAAGACTTTATTCTTTGCTTTTTGGTATGTGGTCTTATTCATGCACTTTTATGCTATTGCATCTTTAAGCTAATTTTTGTACTTTTATAAAATGTACTTGTTGTTTATTGTTGAGTTATTAATTTGTGTTTTGTTACCCGCAATTAAATAAAAATAAGATTATTATAATGTCTAAAGATGTCTGTTATATTCTTTAATATTATAAATTGTATCATGACACGGTGAATTGGGATGAACAACTCTGCTGTGTGTTCTGATCTTTCTGTGTGTCCTCTACTTTGTGTAAACACTTTCTGGTTCTCAACTTGTCTTGCTCGAGAATGTAAACATTGGATGTGGAGACACAAGGAAGCAATGTCTGTAAAATTGGATGAATATTGATGAATAGTACTACTTTATAGCTGTATAAGGCCAGCAAAAGTATTGCATGACCAGACATCATCTAAATAAAAAAACTGAACACAGAGGAAAACTTTCATTTATTTTATTGTCTGATTTAAATGTCACTACCCAGTTTCATGTTACCATCCAAGAATAGTTTGATTTTCAACTCTGCTGTACTGTGTGTTCTGATGTTTCTGTGTGTCCTCTACTTTGTGTAAACACATTCTGGTTCTCAATTTGTCTTGCTTGAGAATGTAAACATTGGATGTGGAGACACAAGGAAGCAATAATAAGAAGTGAAAAGCCCCTAGTGGGGCTTTTTTCAAGGCATATGGACGGAAGAGAAAAATTGATGAAAGGTTGCAGGATAGTCCGGCAGGATAGTCCGGATGGTGGATAAGCAGCCCCAACACGTTCCAAAGAAATTCAAGTTGTCCTGCAGGCTCAGGATCCATCAGTGTCAGCGCGAACTATCCGTCGACATTTAAATGAAATGAAACGCTATAGCAGGAGACCTAGGAGGACCCAAAGCACATCATTCAACTGTTTACCGAAAATGGAATGGGGCCTACAAAGAAAAGAACAAAGTACCTACTGTCAAATATGGTGGACGTTCAAAGATGTTTATGGGCTGTTTTCCTGCCTCTGACACTGGGTGCCATGACTGTGTGCAAGGCATCGTGAAATCTGTGGATTACCAAAGGATTTGCGGTAGCAATGTAGGGCCCAGTGTCTGAAAGCTGGGGTTTTCGTCAGAGATCGTGGGTCTTTCAGCAGGACACGTACCCCAAACATTCTTCAATAAGCACCCAAAACTGCATGGCAACAAAGCGCTGGAGAGTTCTGAAGTGGCCAGCATTGAGTCCAGATCTAAATCCCATTGAACACCTGTGGAGAGATCTTAAAATAGCTGTTGGGAAAAGGCATCCTTCCAATATGAGAGACCTGGAGCAGATTGCAAAGGAAGAGTGGTCCAAAATTCCGGATGAGAGGTGTAAGAAGTTTATTGATGGTTATAAGCGATTGATTTCAGTTATTTGCTCCAAAGGGTGTGTAACCAAATATAAAGTTAAGGGTGCCAATAATTTTGCCCAGCCCATTTTTCCCTCGTTTTCTGTGAGAAATACTTGATGTTCTGGAAAAGTCAGGGGAACAAAACATTTTGGCCATGACTGTATGACAAAATGGTCTCAGAGCGAATCAGTGAAGGAGTCTGAACGAATCTTGGACCCCAAGCTCCTCACCAGATTTCACCAAGAGCATCCCAGTCTGCCAGATCTGCAAGGCACACCACCACGGCAATGAGGAGGTTTTCATTACTCGGGAGCAAACAGTGGCGGGAGGGGGATTACTGGCATGGAATCACCTCACTCCCTCATTCTGCTCATAATCCTCAGAGTATTAGCAGCTGCTGCTCATCAAAGGAGAAAACATTGACATCTGCATTCCGTCTTTGTCGGTTCTTACTTGTGGACATACTACCTAAACTACTTATCAAACCGCCCTTATACGGAGACATCAAGTTGTCTTCAACTTTTTATATTAAATTATTTTAATATGAAATTATTTATTATTTCAGCTGAAGACAGGAAGTCATGGCATGATAAATTAAAATGTCATTTTATTTAAGACTATTCATTTATCCCTCATCACAATGTATGCTGTGTATCTGTTATCCTGTCTCTGGTCCTCATGGCCATGTGTTCTCCAGGGCTGTCCTTCAATAATGGGGTTTATGGGGCAGAAAAATATTGGAGGTCCAGGAGAAGATGTCCACCAGGCACTACAATGCTTCAGACAGATAATGACATTCAACAGTTCATTGTTAAACATGAGAAATGAAATTCTGATAGATCAAAATGTCCCCTCTCTTAAAGTCTATTACCCATTTTGGTAGTCACAAAATAATTGGAATAAATTCTGTTTATTTGTTCTCCTGTTGGTGATGCATGACTGCTAAAGAGAACGTTTGCTAAAGAGACATTGTAGTTGGTTTGTCTAGGTACTGTGAGGTTTGTTTAAAAGACAGTGGGGAGGAACTGAGAATATGAGAGTTGGAAGAGGTTAGAGACGAGACGAGACGAGACTTGGGGCAGAACATGTATGATTTCCATGCACAGCAGTGCTCCATGTTTTGTGGTTATAACAGGAAAAGTCTGTATAGCAGGCTTTATTTTATCATGCCATAGTTTTCTATGTAGCCTACACTATCTTAGAATAATATTCTAGTAACCAGAGGTTAAAGACTTACCCTATTTAGATCGGTCAGACAACATATGTGCTGTTCTTAACGGAAACACACAAAAGTACACTTAGTCATGCGAAGTAGTTGGCCGGAGCTCTAAAATCTCAGCTGGTGTGCCCCAATGCTCCACCTAATACAGGATTTCAGTCTGTCACTGTCTTGAACCTAGATTTGCGGCAACAAAGGATATAATGTGACCTACAAAAGTTAATAAACTCAGAATAATGCAGAACAAAACATTACATCCTCAAAGGTTAGTCTACGAGTCTAAGATGCATACCTGATGGTAGAAAAAGATGCAATAGGAAAAACACAGTGCTGTCTGTCTGAAGCCACACACAGCACCATCTGGTTCATCTTAGTAAGAATACCTCAGAAACATTTTGCCAGCTTCCCGGAAGTTCCCAGACCAAAATACCCCTCTTCCACACAAGAACTCTTTTCTGGATCTAATAAGGCCACGGATGTCACGAATGACACACCCTCAACAGTGAGCAGAATACCTTTAACCCTCAAACCTCTGTTATGATCTGCTCCACTGCTGTGGAAATGAGCTGAACCAATCATACTTCAAATGAGACATTTCAAACGACACCAAACAGGCATATGAAGATTCTTTGTTCATGAAAGATATTTTTGGTCAAAGCCAGTTCATGGGTGAACTTTGAAGATCTCTGAGTTGAGAAGAGAACAGATGTAAAGGTGTGAGTTGGTGATCATCATTCATTGCTGTTTGCTGTCTGAGATGGAGATGCAAACCCTGTGGAGAGTTCATTGTATTGGATGAAGTTCTGTGTTTCCCAGGATGTGTTGCTCATTTGTGTAGTTCTCTGACAGCTACGTTTTATTATTTGCTTGTTTTCCCTGTTACACAGCCAGACAGAAAGAGGAAATTGAAACGACCAGTTGAGCTGGTAATTCATGTTACCTTTGAGAGGAAAGTTTGTTTTAAAATAACCCTCCATGTATGTACCTTGATTTAAGTTTCACTTAAACCTTCAATTATTCTTCTATTGTGTGTCTGTGAATTCTTCTTTAAAAGAGAAAGTTTACTTTCCAGTAGCCACAGAAACACTGGGCATGTGAAACTATCAACATACTTCGCATCTAGTAAAATCTATCCCCAGGTACAAAGTAATGTCTGACAAATATACAGTATAAATATAAATTCAGATTCTACTGTTATTAAACTCTTTTGTACGACGACGTTTTAGTGCCACGAAAAAAAAAACGTTGAAATATTAAAACAATGATTGATTACCTGATGTACAAAAATCTGGTTGCATCAAGCTTATAAAAGACACAATCCTTAAGTATTCATAAAAATGTACAAATATGAACTAAAGAGGTTTTAAAAATGACTGCTGGTGTTTGCAAGGCCTTCCGAACTAATTGACTCACTGGTTCAGATGACGTGATTAAACATAACTTAAACTCTTAAAATACAACATTCACGTAAACAAAATACGTTTTACGACGAGTTTATTCTCGAAACATTTCGACTTTAATCTCGTAACATTTCGACTTTAATCTCGTAACATTTCGACTTTAATCTCGTAACATTTCGATTTTATTCTTGAAATCTTTTTTTTTTTACGTGGCACTAAATGCTGTCGTACTTTTGAGAACCTGCACAGAATCTGTACCTTCCCAGGTACATTGTAATATCTGACAAATATATAGTATATAAATTCAGTTTCTGGTGTTATTAAACGTTCTAAATCTCTACAGAAAAATCTTTATCATCAGCATATACGATCTATAATGCTTCTCAAGGTGGAATTTACGTTAAAAGTTACACAATCTTTAAACTTACATGAAGAGTGAAGTGCTGCATGTAAAACAGTGAGTCTGTTCACAGGACTGTGTGTAACATTGCATCACAGATACTAAACTGTTTCCAGATGTGTTGTGCGGCTCATGGACAATGTGAGGCTTGTGACTCTCCAGTGGGTTTATATTCATTCAGGACGCACATGAGACGATAAAAATCATGACGTCACTTTGCGTCATCTTGAAAGTGAAAGTTCAGTGTTGAAGTAGTCTACTCGTGCGCTGCTGAAGAGGATCATTCAGATCTTGAATCTCACAGAGTGAAGACAGACAGACAGTAAGTGTTCACTACTCTAAACTTTAACTAAACTACAGAACAATCGTTACATTTACTAACCGATATTCATCTGAATGCATGTCTTCAGGTTATATTTTATGCCTTAAATGATTTTAAAGTCTACCTATAAAATAATTTATTGGATTTGCATCTTTAATTTCAAGTCGCTTTTAATGTTATCCGTCGTATGTGTTTAATGTGATTGATCTTGATTGACAGTTTAACAGATTAAGAAAGTTAAACACAGAATATAAAATGGAGACACCGTGAGTTTAGCTCGAAAAAGACGTGTTTGGTGTTTTACTTTTAACATCATTTAAACATGAATACAAGAAACAAACGCAATGCAAAAGTCAATCTTTTATTATTATTAAATGTATTATGTGTGGTTAAGATTAAAGTAATATTTGCTTTGCAAATAAATTCCAAATTGGATCAAGTTTTAATTGTCTCTCTCATAACAGGATCAGGATCATGGATGTTCTAAATGTTCTGGTGCTCCTGCTGGTTTGTGTCTTCACAGCTGCTGACGGTAAATTCTCTATTATCATAATTTTATCATAATTTTATGTGTGAAGTGTATGAACATGCTCAGTTTGTTGGTCTAACACTGTGACCTAGATATCCCTTCTGTCAGCAATCAAAGATTCATAAATACATTGGCAGACAGATTTATGTCCTCTAGTCTCATGAGCTCAAACCATCTCAGAGTGTGTATAGTGTACAATCTTTAAGGATCAGTTGTTAAATATTCTGGAGATGTGTAATTTAGACAAGCCTGAATCCTTCATGAGGAGAGGAGGAGTGAGTGATGTCGTGTAGCAGTAGCAGAGTGAGTCTTGTATGATAAGATGACAATATTTGAAGATTTGAATTTTACCAAAACAAATTTGTGTTCACTTTTTGCACACAGTTGTTTTTTACTTTAAAACTGTGTACAAAAAACTTGCACAAATAACACACAGTATTAAGTAAATAACGCTTGAAGAAATTCAGATTTAACTTTGAATACTTTTTGGAGGACACTGATGCTGCAAATCAATGTTGAGTTTTGAATGTGATTGTGTTTTATACAAAAACATACTAAATGATTTATGTCTAAATAAATGTTTGTCATGTTTACCATAATGCAATATTTACCATTTAGTTTATGACAGAAAGCTTAATTGATAGATTTTCTTAATTCACATAAGTAGTCGTTGTGTGTTTATTTTATTAAATAACCTAGAAACAAAAAATGTATTTTTTACTGTATTTATAAAAAGTTTAAAATATTATAACCTATTCTTTTAAAGATTCTCTGAATATCATCTGTGAAGATGTGACTGGACATGTGGGGGTTGAATTAAATATCACCTGCAGTGTCTCTTACAAGGACAAAACAAACTGCATGACGTTGTACAAGTTTAATAAAGACAAAGACACAACAATCTGTAGAGAGAAGTTCACAAGTGTTTCCTGTGTACAGTTGACCAGCATCTCATGTCCTTACACTGCAAATGAAGTCATGACAACAACATTCAAGTTCTTTATACAAACCACACATGCAGCAAAATCAGCAGAATTCAATGTGACCACATCAGGTACAGTTATATGTGACACTGGTTATTATGAAATATATCTTTGCAGTTGTACATCTATCATGACAGTGATTTTGTCATATTTTTACAGGGACCGGTAAAAGTGAACTAAAACATGATGAAACAGGTATGAAATGATTTCAAATGTATGCCACTGATTACTTTTATTGATCAATTAAATTAAACGCGGCTGTTTTAAGATTATCAAGTTTAAATTAAAAACATGATGGATTCAGCTCTATGTTTAATGTACAATGATCACATCTGTGACAGAAATTCATACTGTATAAAGATACTGTAAATAAATGTTGATGTATGACGTGATATATTATATATTTTGAGTTTTAAATTGTGGTTTTAAAATCTTAACAGTGTCTACAGAGGATACTTCTGTGAAAACAGGTAACTATCCATCATTGGTTACTGTTTTAGGTATTTGACTCACAAGAGAAAAGTTATGCTACTCTTTGTTAAAAAACAACTTTTTGTAGCATTTATAGTTTTACTCATAACATAGAACTGCCTTAACAGAAGCTCAACAAATCAGTGTTTATTTAACAATGTATCAACTGATGTCTCTCTAAATAGATCAATTGCTTGATAATCATGTTTCCATGCATCTATAAATATAACAAAAAACATTTTTTCAACCAGATAATACAGTGCTTGTCGTGACTGGTCTTGTCATCTGTTTGGTTATCGTGGTTGTTCTGGGACTGATGCTCAGGAAATACAACTGCACCAACAATCTCCAGAGAGGCTATGATCCGGGCGAACATGAAGAAAATAACATCAATGAACCTGAAAATACAGAAGAAGTGTAACAGCAGCATGACATCAATATGCAACATTCAGTTTCAGATGAAGCTCATGCAGGTTCATGAGTCTTTAAAATTGTGTTACATCTTCAGATGGATTAAAAGCTTTGTGTGTCCAGAGATAAAAGCTGCTGTCTGTTGAAAACATAACATTGAATTACAAAACTGTGTTTTAAATTTACTTAAGCTCTTTTGTCTGTTTCATAGTCAGATTTCTGTGAAATATTTTTTAGTTATTGATCTCTTGATCAGAGTGAATACACTGCATATATATATTTTTGTGTGTACATATATGTGAAAAGCCATATTGTTTTCTCTTTTGGCCTGTATATGATATTAACATTAAACACATACAAGAACCCAACACTGCTTTTTAAAAGACTTTATTCTTTGCTTTTTGGTATGTGGTCTAATTCATGCACTTTTATGCTATTGCATCTTTAAGCTAATTGTTGTACATGTTGTTTATGGTTTTTTGATTTATTGGTGTTTTGTTTACTACAATTAAATAAAAAAAGATTATTATGATGTCTAAAGATTGATGTCTGTTATATTCTTTAATATTATAAATTGTAAATTGTACCATGACACAGTGAATTGGGATGAACAACTCTGGTGGAGCCTACTGTGTGTAAATGTCACTAGCCAGTTTCATGTTACCATCCAAGAATAGTTTGATTTACTTTTTTGTTTATTTTGTAAACACATCCAGCCAGTAAGATTACATTACTTACCTGTTGATCTTAAAATTCATGAAATCCTTTCAGCAGTGAAACCTCTGACCCAGTAGGAAAAGTTTTTTATGAGATGCTTGAGTGCACAAACATCTGACCTCAGTTTCACTTAAACTTTCACTTGTTCTGTTGTGTGTTCTTTTGTTCCTAATACAAAATGGTCCATCCCCCGATAACCGAACTTGGCAACCATCCTCAGTTTCCTACTCACAGATTCTTTTAAAGTTTACCATTTATAGCCTTAAGAAAATGTGTGCTTCAATACATGCTTGAAATACTTCAATAGTCTTTATCCAGACATTCCTCCAAAATATGCATCTTCTTTTTTAACAGCATCCATAAACACTCTATATCTCTACATAAAAGAAAATATTTACTCTGTTGCCAGTATTCCTGCGCATTGCATTTGCACAGCAGAGGTTGCGAGTTTTTTCTCAAACTCATGGCTTCTAGACAACAAACCTATCAGCTCAATCTTCCTTTGAAAAATCTTTATCAGATTTCTGTAATGATTCTAACTGAAACAACAACAACAAGGACACCTGCTGACTTTTTCAAGGTGACTTGAAGTGACTTGTTCTCGGACATAATATTCAAGGTTTCAACCATTAATTTAAAACAAACATGTGATGTTCTTACCATCCTTGTGAGGACCTACATTTAAAAAACTGCACACAGGTCACCTTTCTATAAATGATGGGGACGTTCCATAGACTAAAATGACTTTTCAATGACTTACAGGTTTTCATACTGAGCTTGACTGTTTTACATTTCCAAACATTTCAAAACGTGTTTCTGAATCAAGGTGACTATATACCGTATGCGTCGAAAATATTAAATATTTTCATTATGTTGATTGCATTCCCTTTCTTTCCGCCGCATCAATTCCATAAAGAAGCGAACAGTCACTTGATCCCGAATAGTCAGTGAATAAAATAAGATCAAAACCTTAAATCCCTGTTTATATACTGTTGAGTTCATCAGTCCATGACCTGTGTGTGCGTGTAATATATCTACATGCAGACTGAGACCTTCAGTCAAGGCTGAATTGATAAAGCCAGACTGATCCTTAACAGACCACCAATAAAGTGCAGTTTTGCACGGAGCAACAGAGGGAAAGTTGCACATTGACCAGATGAGGAACCTTTAGTCAAGAGTTATTGTTCATTACGGAGCGCTTTCAGCGACGCACACTTTAAAAGTAAGGACGCTTCATTGGAAGATTTAAGTAAACTGTTTAAATTCTGTAACCGAAATGTGCGATTATATATACTCCATAGATGTTTGATTTTATTGTATGTAACGTTAATGTTTCAGAGATACGTGCGTGTACGTTCAGGTCTCCTTATTTTCCATCTTTTGGAAACTATAAACGAACCCCTCATACCCAGATGCATGACGTAACATTATCAATGTGGATAAAGGAAACGCACAATGGTGAACATATTTAAGTTTTAATATTCAACAAAAGGCTTTTGCTCAGCTGGAACAGACACGGACTGTTTGAATCGGGCGTTTTATCTCTTGGAGACACAGAAGATGATAATCAACAGCATCACAACGTCTGTGGCCAAGATACACGGTCTGTCGCGCGCTGCTGGTAAGTGACATTTGAGACGCTCCGGCGTTGTGTGTGACGTCACGACGCAACTTCATTAAGTCTTGAAATTCTGGATAACTGCGTGACCCAGATCCACTTGACAAGAATATTTAGCATTTATAGTAAATTATAATATGTGTATTTTACGAATTACTGCACCTATGTAGTATTCTGTAACTTAAGTAAACTTATTAACTGTTGTGAAGTACAGTTAAAAAGCACAAAGGAAGTTTACAACAAAAGTGCATACTGCTTTCTGGAGTATCCTGCACATTGTTTATTGTTTTTCTGTGCTCGTGTCTTGATAAATGATTGCGCCAGTGAGATAACCAAGGGAAGGAGACTTTGATCATTGTCAAGCCCCCCCCACCCAAATCTGGATAATATTCCCACCTTAAAAAATACTTTACTATGCACTATAGATAGCTGTAGTCAATTAAAGTGTTCTGCCATGATCGCCACGTTTTGTTTATGTACACTGTAGGATTCTGTAGAATTAAAGTGATAGTTCACCCGAAAGAAAACTCTCTACGAAATATCTTCTTTTGTTTTCTGCGGAAAAAAGAAAGTAATGCATTACATTACATTTAATCATTTAGCATTCACATTTATCCAAAGCGACTTACAGGTGGGGGGAGCAATTGGGACAGCATTAGGACAACAAAATGCATAAGTGCAATCAAGAATAGAAGACTGGTCTCGTAAAACCAAACACAGTATTCAGAGCTAAGCTAGATTTTTCTTTTTTAATAATAATAAAGGTTTAAAATGACACAACGGTGAGGAAATGATATAACAGAGTTTTCATTTTGGGGTGAACAACCACTTTAGCTATAGTACATCTATAGACTGAATACTGTAGTGCACTTTAATATTTACTATAGTACTAAGAGACATTATGTTAGGTTTCTAGGAGAGGTCAGAGGTGTGCGTGTGGCTGTGTTTATAACTATAAGAACATTTTATGCACATGTTAACAAAAGGTAGTTTTTCAAGTCATGTGGCTCTTTTTATCAGACATTCAATAAGTTAACTGAGCTTGCCCACATTGATCTTGTCTGATAGCCTACTTTTCCTTGATTCTATCTAGAAAAATCACCGGCATGTTCGAGTGCATGTCGAATACAGAAAAACAATTCAGCACACACCTCAGTTGAACTTTATTTGACTGTACGCCCACTTATAGTGTACTTGCTTTCTGAAGAATAATGTCTGCTAACAACTTGTTCTTATCATGGGTTACGGTTTAGTTCAATATGGGGAACTGCCCAGTAAACACACACCTTAAGTAAAGTGACAGTGCTCTGTAAAATAAACTGAAACCGACATACTGATGTTAATCTCTTATCTGAGCATGTAGGTCAGTCTACAGCAGATGTAGTATATGTGTTTGAAAATTTTGATTCCTGTTTAGAAATCAGCCATAATAAAGTTTTGTTTTTCCAACAAACATGCTCCCTATTTAGTGCCTTTACTTTCTTGGATTTTGTGAAATAAGTCACTGGAAAAACTTAGTAATACCAAAAATCTACCACCAAACCTCAGGCGCCACTTACCTTTCCAAATTTTTTGTATAGTCCTCACATATTTGAGTTTGTTAGAGGTCCAAATGTATGTAAGTCATAAAAATTTCAAATATATTTAGTGTAGATTTGGATCAATTTTAAGAAACCTATGGTCCCTTTTTAAAGGACGAGTTCCTCTGCTGTGTCGTGACTTGTCCTCAACTGTCATTGTTTCATAACATGTGATTGTTAATGAGATTAAATTATAAATGTGTGTTATAATTATTAATAAGTATTAAACTGTAACATGTGATGTTATCAGGTTGGCGTGGTCTATCTTCTGCGTCCAGTCCAAGAGTTTGTGTTGTCGGTGGGGGTCCGGCGGGTTTTTACACAGCACAGCAGCTGCTTAAGGTCTGTGGCTCATTACCAAAGAAAGGTTCACTGTTCTGAAATGCAGCTGGTTTTAGACGTCCAGCTTTGCGTAGTTCCAGTAATTCATTTTTCCAGTCCTTCAATAATACTCAAAGATGTGTGTGAAAGTTCACCACAAATGTGGTTGTAAAATAAGATGTTTTGAGTCTGTTCCTTTATTTGATCATACAACTGCAGTCAATGGGGGTCAGTGTTATTTCTAAATATCTTCTTTCGTGTTCTGCAGAAGAAAGTCATTCAGGCTTTAAATAACATGGTGAATCTTTAACTATTCGACGTTTGAATGTTCAGTATTCAACGGACCCTTTTAGTGTTAAACTTCTTCATCTTTGATATGTAACAATGTATTCGCACTAATTTCAGGCTCGGCAAGATGCGCTTGTTGACATTTATGAACGCCTACCCGTGCCATTTGGACTGGTGCGGTTTGGGGTCGCCCCCGATCACCCTGAGGTTAA
Source organism: Triplophysa tibetana (assembly GCA_008369825.1). Lineage (NCBI taxonomy): Eukaryota > Metazoa > Chordata > Actinopteri > Cypriniformes > Nemacheilidae > Triplophysa > Triplophysa tibetana. Next base: position 1,699,113 of record CM017893.1, read on the forward strand.
GGTAAAAGTCACCTTGAAATTACCATTTGCCACTATTTAGTTTCTTAATGGATGTTGTTGTTATTAAACAGTTTCTTGCTAAAGTCACCAAACCTTGTCAGACACTGTAAAAAACCCAACTCAAAAAAAGTTCTCATAACTCATTTTGTTGTGTTGGTTGAGCAGACGTCCATGAAAAAGTTCACACAACTTCTTTTAATAAGTTCATATATTGTAACCAAACATTTTCCTTATTAACTTAAAATATGAGTTGTGTGAAACATTCTGTGCAAGTTCACTCAAAATGACCTCTATAAATGTAAAAAATAGAGTTGCGTCAAAATATGATAAACAAACAATATTACAAGAGTTTGAAAGTTCCCAAGATGCACTGCAGCAGGTTCAATTCGGTGTTTCTATTTTTTCTCTTTTAAAGATTTGTTTTAGTTCTAGCTGGATTAAATAATGCTTATCACATTGTTGCTGTAATTTATCTGATGTGTTTAGAGATTTTTATGAATGATGGCTTTTGATTGTAACCACGGTTGAGGTTTGTGTGTTCAATTTTGAGATGTAAGTGCATGTCACAACGCCAACACCGGCAAAAAAGCACTCAACTCAAACTGTTCAATAAGTTCTTTGATCAAAGTTTTGGTCTGTTTGAGGCACAAAACAATTAGCCTACAATTGTAGTAATAGACAAATATATTTGTTTACTTTTAAATAACCAATTTATATTCTTTGTTTATGTTCAGCCAGCAAAGAATATGTTATATGTTGTTCATTAGGGAAACTTGACTATGTTGTGAAACTAATGACTTAAATATCATTTTATGTACCTCTCAAGAAAACTGATAATCCTAAATTACCTCAATTAATTATTTTTTGCATTTCCAATTAGTTTTTTTAAGTCAGTACAACTTCTATTCCAAACATTTGAGTGAACAAGAGAAAGGGGAGAAAAATAATACTTATATTTTTTTGTTGTGCAGGCTTAACAATTTTTATAAAGCTTAACCACAGCTCACCACTTTATTTTCTTATGTTAACATATCAGATTTGTTATTTTGTGGGTGAAAATTAAATCAAAAAGCGAAGTCATCATGTTAATGGTGTTATCACAAAATCATGTTTTTTGGGGGGTTAATACCGGTTTGTTGTGACAGCCCTAACGTGGATCTTATTAAATGTTTTCTCATCATTTCAGTTATTGTTTATTTATACCTGATGGGTCTTTTTCTTATTTTTTGCTTATTTTGTATCTGATCTTTTCTTAAAGCTTCGCTTTAAAGTTCCTTATTACTTGTACAGCTTATGCGTGTCCAATAAAACCCTGTGCCCGCTGGGTACATCAAGTTCTGCTTTATGTACACTACCTCTTCTTGTAAATGTAAGTCACATTATGAAAGTAATAAAAATTGAAATCTCATTGATTTTGACATGAGAGCCTCCGCTTTGTGTTTCTGTGACCTTTGAGCATTTGGGCAGTTTAGGTTATTAATCTGATGTGAGAATATGTGCAAACATACTCCATCATAACATTGTAATGAGATACGGTGTTAAAATAGCCTTGTGATACGAACATAAGTGTGATTGATAGGTTGAAGTCTCTTGCGTTTGTGTGTAAGAAAAAGGAACGAACAAAACACACATAAAATATACAGTGAATGCAAAATAAAAACAATACCTGTGACTTTTTGATATTTCACATCTCGATAATAACTATTGCAGTGTTCACACCAAATGCGAGTTAAGTGATTTGCGCGAGTAAACTACTCACAAAGTCAATGGAAAATCACGTGAAAAAGTAAAAGACGTGCGTCGTTTGCGCAATAATTACCAAACTATTCCTGCGAGTAATAAAGAGCGCAATTGTTCGTGTTTAGTGTAAACACAGCATAACAATGTTCTTGCGGTATGTAATAGGTAGCGGGTTGCTTTTAATAGCCGAATATGTTCACAGTTATCAATTGCAACACTTTCATTTTCAACTCTCGAAGTTGTGGCTTTTCTTTTATTGACTGTAATGGCAAGTCACTTTCGTATGTTGTGTGTTTTATGGCTTTAACTTTTTTCAGCAAAAAACTGTTTTGTTTATGTGTTGGTTGCATACACATCCGTTCTTTTATGATGATGAAAACATCATAAATATGTTTATGATACGATTACAGGTGCGTGGCATTTAGAAAACACGACCAGATATATGACCACAGACATCCCAACACCCGGCCAGAAATGCTGCTCGGTGACTTTGAGGGAATTGAAGAAACTTTAAAAGGTGTACTAAATGAAGCAATATTTCAGCCTAAAAGTACATTTCTGCATTGATTTGACTATGTTTTATAAGTGTCTGGAGGTCAGACCCTCATGTTATTGTAATAAAGGTTTCCCTTGTGGTTTCCCAAATTAAAACCTGTGCGTACACTGTAAGTAATGAAAACATTACTCATTTCCTGTTTTTTATCTAAAAAATAACATTTCAGCCGCTTAAGTAAATAGCCTACACTCTTAAGAATAAAGGGGCGTAATAGGTTGTACACAGAGATGCCATTGACAAACCATGTTTGGTTCTACAAAGAACCATTCAGCCTAAGGTTCTTTAAAGAGGCATCTGTTTCTTACTCTTATAATCTGAAGAATCTTTTTTATCACAATAAACCTTTTGTGCGACAGAAACATTCGTAGGTTGTTAAAGGTTCTCTGTGGGACCAAACATTTCTTCTATTGCATCAACCTTTTTTTAAGAGTGTTTATTTTGTTTGTCACCACAATTGTCAAACATCCTCAAAACAAGACAGAAAGAAGTTTTTGCTGTGTAATGACTTTTAAGGCTGAAAAGATTTCTGAAGTAAACCACATTTTGGTGTACCAGGAATAACGGGTCTGCATGTTTTCAGTTTTATTTTGCAGTAATGATATTTGATGGCCTCTATAATTGGTTTTACTTTCTAAATAAATAAAGCGGCAGAGTTTAGGAGTATAAAAACCGCAGTCATTTAGACTGTTTACTGTGTTTAAATGTAAATCATCGTTTCAATATCCCAGAGAGTTTTCCATTGATTGAGCGTATTGTTCTATGTTTATGAAAAATTCCCATAAAACTTTTGTTGAAATGAGAAACTTTGTATAAGCATATATTGTATTATTGTTCCTGTATGACATATCGCTTGATCTATCTGGTTGTTGCTTTGGATAAAATTACTTTATATGTAAAACAACATAAACACATATATGTGTCTGTGTGGTAGACCTCCCCAGGCCGAGGAAAAGACTGACGGAGTTGTTCTTGAAAGCGGTGAATGGAGGAGATAATAAAGCTGAGAAGTCCTGGAGCTTCCGCTTCTGTCGGAGTCCCGTGGAGGTTCTTGCAGGGGCTGATGGGAAACGAGCTGCAGGAATCCGATTGGCTCTAAATAAACTCGAGGTAAAAGAAGAAGCTGTGAATGATGTGTTTTGCAGTATATCCATCTGTCGGACTCATCAAAGTTAAAATTGTGAAAAAATTATATTATATTTGATTATATTTCTATATTTACAAGTTCATATTTTAAAGTATATTTATACGTTATTTATGCAATTGCTTCTGTGAGTGTAAATGCATCTTTCATGGTATATTCAGTAAAAAACAATTATCAGAAAGTGATTCAAGGTGGACATTTTAGAGGTAAAATCATCTGGATTTGAGGAAATTGGAAAATAAATGTTTGTGTTTATATTGAGATCTTCAATAATATTGACGTTTGCAGATTTAACAAATCAGAGCTCAGTTTGACACATTGTTGACAGAAATTTTAGATTTTTTTACCAGATGAAATATCTGAGACACACGTGATGTGTTCTCTCTGTTTAAACTCATTGTCAGTTTGGAGACACGTGAATTATAAAAAAAATGAATCTGTGATTTTTTATTTTCTTATTGTATCTGTTTATTGTTCGTCCACAATGAATGCAAGACAATAGAGTACATGGCAAACATGAGCCACGTGTACCATAAAAAGCACAACAAAACACACAATACAGAATATGAGTTGACAAGAGATTAAAGTTATAGTTCACTTAAACCAACTCCTGGAACTATTGTTCTTGCATTTAGGGTGAATGTATTTATACATGAAAAGCTCTGAGCTCTGTTTGTCTTGTTTGTCTTGATCTCATTCATGCAATCGCTGTTGTTAAGACAGAAAATGAAACATGATAACAGTATAATGATAGTGAGCGATTCAAACACTGGTCACTCTGTATGTCTGTGTTTGGCCATGGCAACTGCCACAGAAAGACTTTTATTGTAAGGCGTTTTTTTCCCTCCACATTTGACTGAATGTGGTTCTCATGACCTTGAACATTTTTCCAGACACAATCTTGTTTTGTGTTTGTCGATTTTATCCATTTTCTTTACATTACATTTTACGTTTCATTTATTTTTGAGTTTTCCAGATGTTTATCCAGACGTACATATTCAGATGCACTCAGGACTGGTCTGGCTCAGTGTATGTTAGCATTAAATGTCTTTATTTATTTTCCTGTAAATACTTTTAGTGCCCTAAAATAGAAGCCTTGTATAGGTTTGAGTTGTGTCATTTCAATTAATATCAAGGTTTTATTAGTTATAGTTTTAGTAAACCGATATCTCTGACCGAGACGCATGAAAAGTTGATTAAGAATGAGGATTATTTCATCGAATATTACATTTTGAACTCTTTGTCAGTTCATGTGCAAACGTTGTTGTTTTGTTTACAAATAAGTTTGAACTTGCAGTATTGTTTGGTTTTTTTTGTGAAGAGTAACTGGTGTATTTTACAGTTTGATGATTTAACTCTTATTCTTAACTGTGAAATAATAATGTAGAAGTCTGGAGTGCTTTCATCTGATCTATTAACCTCATTAAACATGTTATTTTTTGTTTAGTTTAACCATATTTTTTTAATACGGTTCAGATATATTCATAGTATAATATAAGTTTATAATGTAAACTATAGTGTAATAGAGTCCGATGAGGTCTGATGTGTTTTTGGTCAGATGTGACGTGTGTGTTTCTGCTGTGTGTTTTACAGGGTTCGGGAGAGAACGTGCGGGCCGTACCAACAGATCACCTGGAGGATGTGAACTGTGGTCTGATCATCAGCAGTATTGGATATAAAAGCATTCTTATTGACCCAGCGGTGCCCTTTGACCCCCGTAGGTCTGTGGTGCCCAATGACATGGGAAGAGTTCAGGACACACCAGGTGGAAATCCCCGACACAATAAAACACACCCATTATAGCACAAAGAGCACGCAATATTCATTCAGTTGACAAATCTGTTGTCACACCCCTTATAAAGATGTACAGTGATTTTATTATAGTAAACGTGAAATTGTTTTTGGTTTGTGCATTGATTAGCATCTCTTAAAACACAGTTTTACTACACATGTCAAGGTTAAACTATTGCTCATTTGTGCTTACCATGCTTCGACTCAAATAAAACAGAAACTACACAGTTACAAAGGTAAACCATGGTTAAGGAAAGTGTGTTCTCAAAATACTAAACTAAACATTATCTTATCTGTGATGAAGTTCAGAGCGTCTTTTATCGTTGTTGAATTGTAGTTAACACCTTTAGTTTTAAGTTCCTTTGGGAAAACATTTGGTTTAGCTTTCAAGACTTGCGGGACCAATTATCTGTGTTGTGTGTGTTTGTCAGGCCTGTATTGTAGCGGGTGGGTCAAACGCGGACCAACGGGAGTGATCGCCACCACCATGAATGACAGTTTTGATACGGCACGTGTTATACTGCACGATATGGAGTCGGGCCGGCTGGACCTGTCAATCAAGAAACCGGGCGCACAGGCCATATCTGGTCACAGGCCATATCTAAGTCCAGATTAAAAATACACTTGTTTAGCTGTGCATTCACAACCTGAGCACTGTGCTACTTTACATCAACTGCACTTCTATTTCTAATTTATTTTTATTTTGCTAACTTATTCTTTTTATATACTGTATACACTCACATTTTTAATCAATTTTATTGCTGTTTTATTGTTTTAAATAATTTTCATTTTAAAGATATGTTTTATTCTTTCTGTCAATCATTTTATGTAAAGCACTTTGAATTGCACTTGTGTATGAAATGTGCTATATAAATAAACTTGCCTTGCCTCGCCTTGCCTTGCCTTGGTCTCCTTCAAACACGAGGTCATGCCAACACATACACGCACTGTTTTTATTCCTCCTGCTCTTGTATTCCCCCCCCGGCCACCCTCACACGCATATTCTTGTGATGTTGCAACAGTCAGATTCTGTGGGGGTATTGTGCTACTGAACCACAACCTGATTTGTATTACAAGTTAATCCTGGCTCAAGCGAAATGTGTTTTTGTGAGATCTGAAACTGGTTTGTTGGAAAATAAACCCGTCTCATCGTTATCTCTGATTGCATCACAGGTGTGAGAACAGTTTTATTTTCCGAATGGGAGAAAATCAACGCCGAGGAGGAGCGGAGAGGAAAACCCCACGGAAAACCCAGAGAGAAACTTCTGGACGTAGAGGAGATGCTGCAAATCGGCTGGTCGTGAGATCAGCTGCGCCTGGACTCTGTTTGACATGCTTGAACCGCCGCCCAGGATGACTTAATGCCATGTTAAGTGTGCTCTCAGTACAGACCCCAAGGGTAAAACCTCTTTTGCGCAAGTTTGTTTGCTAAGAAATAAAAGATCTGTCCCTGTTTGCACATCCTCGTGTTTTTACAAACCCACAAGCCCATAGTATTAAACAGCAGATGCGAAAATTACAAAAAAGTGATTTATCAAATGTTTAACAGTCTACAGATCGTTGATTCATGAACTCTTGAACTTCTTTATATACACATGGCTCTTTGAAAAGTCCTGATATTCTTGAGATTGTTTGGCTGCCGTTATTTCCAGGGCTGTCTGAGATTTGGTGTTTAATGTTGAGCTGCTTCCAACAACATATGCGTTCATTGAGATGAAAATAAATTGTTTCTTTTAGAGTTAATTTCGTTCCTGCAGTCGAATCCCCAGCTGGACTTTCCAGAAATAAGGATTTCACTCACAGAAAGGGAAGTTCAGGAAGGGAAGGAAGTGATGTAATGACCAATCTTTTTTCTTGACATCACAGTGTTTATAGGGATGTTAATATTGTAATGAGCTCATCTTTTAAACAAAGTGCACATGAAGTTACACAATATGAAAAGCAAAGCAGCAACTTTGCCCGTTTTTTTTTCACATTGATAAACCCAAACCTGTGTATGAATTTGTTTAGTGGAACACAAAAGAAGATATTTAGAGAAATGTCTCAGAGGTTTTGCGTATAATGGAATTCATCAGGGTTCAGTGTTGTTTGGTTGTTTACGTTCTTCAAAATGGTTTCTTTTGTGTTCGGCAGAAGAAAGTCATACAGGTTTGACGACATGAATAGTTGAGGAAGTGACAGAATTTGCCTTTTTGGATGCACTGACCCTTTAAGCCCAAAGTATTCTTCAGTGTTATACTGCCGACTTTCACCATCAGCTGCACCGGAAACGTGAAGAAGTATAAAAAGACATCAGATTTGGCATCAGTTCCACAGATATTAAATGAGGTTAAAGTCGGGGCTTCCAATACAAAACAACTATGCAAACTCTTGAGGATTGAAAACAGCATGCAGGTGTCGTTTATTACACTTGTAGCCAAATAAAAAAACACCCACAAAGCATCTTTTCTCAATTATGAATTATGAATTAGGATCATTGACGTATTCAAGATTGTGGGACTAAAGACGTCAAGTCAAAGTTCAGTGTTTCAAAGGCCATATTATATTTGTTCTGTTTTGGAAGGAAATTCTTCCATATTTCCTGAACGGAAACCCATTTGATGGATGACTCGCTCAAGTCTTACTGTCCTCTTTCTTTTTTTCAGTACTCAAGTCAGTTGCTTGTGGTACTTTGTGTGGCATGAAATGCTTTAAGTCTGACGCAGACATATGGACACATTCAGTGGCACATTTAGTTTATTAGAAAAGCCACATACAGTGAACATATTACACGCGTGCAGATTTAATAAATGCCATATGTGTGTTCTGTGCCGGTCGAGGTATCTGAGAGGTTGTCCATGAGGGTATTTATTTTACTACAATAACAAATCATTTTGCACAGTCATCCATGAATGTGATACAAGTTACACATCTGTTTTACTGTTCAAAAACAAATGTTTGAATCTGTGAAATTTAGATTTGAATAAATATGATGCGAATTGTTCAAATGGAGACGGATTTGAGAATAAAATGTTTAATTTTGTGTTCATGTATAATCATTTTCGGCATACCAATGAGAAGTTGTGCATTTGTGTATTCTGCAACGCGCATCCATTCATGTTCTGTATATTTAGATTTTGAGATGTTCTTTTCGCTCTTTTCAGCATTACTCAACCATTTACAAACAACTATCAATGATTAAGGCGACGCCGATGCGTTATGACCCTCAAACAAATGTCTTTAATTTGCTTGTAAACGCTGTTTTGTAATCATTTATTGATTCACTTAAGTTACTTTAAAGCAGGCGTAACACACGGGTTTCTGCCAATCTTAAATTAACATTCGTGTCTTCGAAGAGTATTTAGTTTGATCACATTTATAAAAGATGGATACAGCTTTACGATTGTTTCCGAAATCATATGGCGCGTGCGAGGGGGGAGGGGCAGGCTGGACTAAAGTACATTGTCAACAAAACAGACACAGACTGTTTCACTCACCGCATGGCATGCGGTTCATATCCGGCATCTTTTAGCGCTGGGACGGCTCCATATTAGTTTCAAACGATCGCCAAATCCAGCGGTATATCCACCGTTAATATAACATTCATCAGCCAAATGCAGTGAACAAACAATCACCTGAACTTCGAGAACATATGCTCCCTCTCTCTCCTGCACACAAGTGAAAGTGACGTCTGCGCATGCTCCTTCTCCAGCTCTCCTTGCTGTCGCGTGGGCATGCTGCGTGCTTTTCCAGGAGAATTGTCCAATAAGGGACTGATAAAAGTTGTTACAAAACAGTTTATATGTTCTAAAAAAAACTTTACGAAAACTATATGATTGCTAGGGGAGTGTATCGAGCACAGAAATACTACTTTATACTCCCAACTCGTTTTATTACAAGTTGACCATGTTACGCTGCGGGATGCACCGATCCGATACTCTGGATCGGGATTGGGGCCGATATGGGTCTTTTTTGCTGGATGGGGTATCGGACTGACGGGTTCCCTTCAATCCGATCCGGTTCGATACCCGTGGATGTTACTCTAAAGCTTCAAATAGGACTAATTATCAGGAAATTACCATAAAAGTTTTCATGAACTGTATTCGATGACATGTATTTCGATAGCTTAATGCGAGGAATAAAGCAATATAGCATAATTAAAATTATGGTACTCGCTGAGTGTTAGAATCAAGCACTGGAAGCTGTCTATGTTATGCGTCATTCATACACAATAACTCTTTTTTTAACTTTAGAATGGATGCAATTTACTAAGATTTAAACACATAACATATCTCTTCTCTTTGTGTTTTAACTGTTTTGAAATTGGGAAGCAAAGATCCCTGCGACATCAGGATCATCACTAGGGATGCTCGTGAGTCAAGCGGGTGCATTAAGCGTCCAATGCGCATGACTTTAAATAACGTAGAAGCAAATGTATTAAGCGCATCATTCTGTGTCCAGGATGTGCATGAGCGAGTTTTTGAGACTTTTCTACTGTAATAGTTTTGTGTAATAAACAGAGATGTTAAACACTTTTGAAAGTATCTGTGCTTTATGAGAACACATTTTTGTTTTGTATGTTTTCTATGTAGTTTAATACAGCACTTAATTATATTTAAAAAATTCTACTTTTCTACTTTTAAAACTAAAAATACTTAAGTAAAGGAAAGTGGTAGATTTTAATGTACTCATGGATTAAAAGTTTAAAAACAACATTTATTTATGGGCTGTAGTGGAGTAAGTATAATGTGCTTTATACTGGGAAGTATTTTTTGTACTCTGATAAAACACAGATTTTGAAAATGTTCTTGAAAGTAAACATGCTTAAGAACTATCCACCTCAGGCAATAAAAGTTAAAATATGAAACTCTACTTTGATCAAGAAAAGCATGCCATTATCGGATCAGATCAGGATCGGCCGGCACGCAGAATTCAGGTATCGGAATCGGATCGACAAGGAAAAAATAGTATCGGTGCATCCCTAGCTACGCATGAGAAGACAGCGAGTTTAACATTGTAAAGAAGTCAGAAGGCATGAAACACCATAGCAGGGCCCCTTTAAGATGCTGTCTGGTAATCCAACTCATTGATCGGAAAAGACGCAAAGAAACTTTTTACCACTCCCTTAAAGCCGAGTTTGCAGGCCAGCTAGCACAGTAACACTCACCAGCTTTTGGTACCTTTGGCAGTGTTGCTGGAAAATAAAATCACCCTCTCCATAAAGCTTGTCTGGAGAAAGAAGCATGAAGTGCTCTCCCAATTCCTGGTATTTGGCTGCGTTGACTGATGACTTCAGGAAACACCAGCAGATGACAGAGCCCAAATCATCATTGAATGTGGAAACTGCACACTACACTCTAAAAGTGGCTGGGTTAAAAACAACCCAATTGGCAACCCAGCGCTGGGTAAATATTGGACAGAACACATGCTGGGTTAAAGTAACCCAGCACACTGGGTTACACATGATAACCCAGCATGCTGGGTTATTGAAAAAACCCAAAATGTAGTCATTTTAACTATTCATGTGTTTAATTCTGGGTTATTCTCGCTGGGTTATTCTTAATTTATTCTGTACTTCATTGTCAATCAAGACAATTGACATTTATTTAAAAAAAAGTAATTTTTATTTGACTGTAAAAATATTGTTAATAAAAATGTTAACTTTTACACCCAGTAACAGCAATATTTTTAGATTTGCATAATTAAACAGAAAACAGTTTAATTATAATAAATAAAAATGTTTCATATCAAACATTAACAAGCATTATAAATAACATTATAAATGACTAATAAACATTGTCCACAATATGTAGCAAAAAATGTCAATTAATAAAAATAACTAAAGACATATACATTATGTATAATACATTATGAATTACACCACTTAATACACTAAAAAACCACACGTGCAGCAAATCAACTCATTAAATACAGACTATACCACACTCGTCTTTCTTTAATATATGCACAAACCTAAAAATGTTTGGTTTAAAACAGAGGGAGCAACATAATTGACTGGTCGCTTTATATCCAGAGTGGACACCGAGAGAGGCGTTCCTGAACCGGGAATGCTTGACCGCGCTCGTGGGGCACTCGCCGGTTTGACTCAAAGTGTGTTAAATTCTCACTAAAGTTCATAAACTTAGCTTACATGTGATGGGGTTCACTAAAATTGTATTAATTCGCATTTTCGCGCATCTTCACAGGACTATGCGAGTCAATTTATGTAATGGTGATCTGAGGTAACAGGTCGTCTAAATTACATCATAATGTTAGTTAAGACACTGTTGCCTTGTAAAACGTTACAAATTATGCTTCTTTCAATAAATATTCACTTAAAACGTAAAAAACTTAGCTTTAAATTGCTCCAGCCAGTGACTTTCCCCCTTTGTTCTTTATAAAAATGAAAGTTGCGAAGTACACTCAACGTCTTCAGGGCGTTAAGCGCGCGAGACTCTTCAAATAACCCAGCGGTGAGCAGAAACAACCCCGCACATTAACCCAGCGGGTTTAACCCAACACCTTGAAAACTAAAACTACCCAAAAAGTGTTTATCATGTGGAAAAATAACCCAACAAAACAACCCAACGGACTCAACCCAGCGGTATGGGTTAAAAAATAACCCAGCCATTTTTAGAGTGTAGACTTCAACAACATGGATTCTATGCCTCTCCACTCCACAGCAAATTATGTTGATTATCTTGCAAAAAACACTGCATGGCATTAAAAAGACTGCCATTTGTAACTTCAATTTCCGCATTACGCCACAATTGGAGCGCTGTTTTGTTATCAGCACAGAAGAGATTATGAGCTGTATTAGCTGTGTTTGACGGTTGTTTGTGAGTTTTACGTTCAATTGTTTGAAAATGCTTCTTATATTAACGTTCTGTAGTCTACATCATTGTAATGTTTTTAGCTGTTGGCTCAAAGAATCAGCGTCACACTGTCAACAGCGTGTTCGCCAGAATGAACGCACATTGCGATCAGAACTACTCTCACACAAATGACTCCTTTGAACCGATTCATTTAAGCGGAATTTAAGGCCCTTTCCCAAATGGCACACTCCGGTCTTGTTGACCTCCTCACTTGGTGTGGGAGAAAGGTCACTAGGCACGAGTCCACAAGAGTACAGGGTGTGCATTTTTTGACAGACTTGTGATCATCACGCTGCAAAGAGCAAGTGGTGCTTTATAATCACTCTCGCGGTACTGATCAGTCTGCGCAGGCCTGCGTGAAGACGACCACACGGTTGTCCCATCACAGTTATTTGGGACAGGAGCTGCCGGTTTTTATAGTTCTTTGTTGCATACGTTGAATATCACCCGAGAATTATGCAATATATATATATACGTATGTGTGTTATTTAAAAATGAGACGAGACGGAATGAAGTTCGCCATTTGCGACAGGGCCTAAGAGATCAGCGAATCATTCATAGCTCAGCAAACCGGGTGTGAATGAACTTTGCTCATTTAGTTGAGGAGAGCGGGGCATGTTGTCACACTTTCCACACTGTCTAACATTTATTGAGCACCATACATCACAACGTAGTTACTAAGTAATTAGTTACTGTATTTTAATTACTTTTAAAGTAAAGTAAGGGATTACTCTTATTTCTACTGTAATTTCATTACAGTTACTTTTGATGTAATTAAACTAAATACTTTGTGCAATACATGCATGTGCAATAGTGTATTGACATAAAAATTCAAAGTCTAACTTTAAAATATGTGCTTTAATGTATAATTCTCACATTTGTAATACTTTGGTCAGTTAATAATATTATTTATTTGAATGAATTAAATAAGCCGTTTTATGTCTATCCTTGAATTACTTTACTAATCAAGGTTGATGTAGGATATAGAATTTAATAGGGACATCATTTGTATTCATCACATTTTCATATCTTATCTCATTACGGAGTTGTAGACTGTTGAATAGAGGATGTGCACTTGTGACAATTTGCCCCATCGGCAGGTAAATTGTCATCCTAGATTATCTAAAAATAAGAACACAACTACTTAATTGTGAATATTTTAATCATTTAGTAATTAATATTTTAATTAGAGCGCCGGACGTTTTTCACAATAATTACGAGTGCACCTCATCGCAATTGCGACTTTATATAGCAATTGTGAGAAATAAACTCACAATAATGAGAAAAAAATGTTTGAGTTGAGATACTTTACCTCACATTTGCAAAACAAAGTCAGAATTGTAAAATTGACAAGTCACTACTACCTTTTATAGCCCATATATTTTTTAATTGGTTTAATATATTTTCTACATTATGTCATGTAAATTAAAGGAAAAATTAACAAAAGCTATTTATGCTAGAACAAAAACACGTTAATCCTGAGCTGCTATTTTTAAGTTCAACAGTAGATGCCACTATAATGCGAGATGTAACATATTTTAATTTTGAATTTTTAAAAAAAAAAATACTATGAACAGTTATTATAAACAATTACAAATAATATGAACAAAGGTTTTTATTTTTTTAAGGAGTTCTTTAAATCTCTGCTCCCCAAACCTGCATTTTTTTATCCAAAATACAGCAAAAACAGTAATATTGTGGAATATTTTTACCATTTACATTTGTTTTTCAACTATATAAATACACTTTGCCTCTTTTTTCATAACTTTACACACAAATCCAAGAATTGCGCACACAAAATGATTTACTGCATAAACCTAGCAAGCCTAATATTTATGGGCGAATTACATGTATATGTGATTCCAGAAGCAAAATATATTTCCCATCTGAAAAAAACAAAACTGCTCAAAACACAACAGTCGCCCTTAAGGGTAACACATTTAATGGTTATGATGGGAACTATGTTGGATTCTATTTGTGGGATGTTTTCTGGCTGCTGAGATAAATCTGAATAGCCTAATGACCAATACACACTACAAAAAATGAACTTTTGTAATTGGTAAAATGAATAAAACTATTTGTTCATAATTCTAATGAAATCCATTACAATTTCTGAGATGCTTTCTATTGCTTTTATACGTTTCCCAAAATACAAAATAATCACAACTGTAATGACAGTAATGAGGTCATCTAACTCTTTAATAGGACTTTAATATGAGAGAAAGGCTCAGCAGGATTCATATCTTTTTTAATAATTAAGTGAACATTTATTGAACGTTATCTTTTACATAACATGAATGGTTTTAAACGTACTGCTGATTGTAACAGAGGCAGCCCAGCAGAAGCAAATTCATCCCACGTGACCTTCTTCAGAAGTCTCGACCACGCCCCCTTGCAGTGACTATTCTTCACTTTCTCTCCGTGCGTCATCGGGCTGCGCTGTATCTGACTAGATGTAAAAATGCCACTTAACAAAGATTCAACGAATCAAGGTCAAAATGTTGACGTAATCCCACAAAAAATGACAAACACTGAACCTCAGACTTTTATTTGGCAATCCAACAACCAAAGCGCAATATCTGGAGACCTGAGTCCTCTTTTCATTTAAGAACTGCTCGCCTTAACAGCTCTTTCTAACACTTTCCTTATCTGCAAACATATAGCCAATATGTGCTTTTGACATCTTGTCTTGTAAAACTTTTTATAGCAGGATGAGCAGTGAACAATCTAACACGAGATGAATAATGCGCACTTGCGCAGTCCTGTATTTAAATTAAGGTAATAAACGCAACACACTTAACCAAAGTCTCACAAAATATGTGAAAAAGATGCTCATATATAAGATATACGAAGTGCTCTAACACAAAGTTACAATAATGTCTAAAGGGAAATAAAGATTAAACTCGAGAAATATGGTAACATATAGTGAGTTTTATGAAGTGTGTACTTGTGTTGTGCAGCTATGAGGCAGTGTTGAGTTGATCTCTCTGCTAAACATTCATGAGAAAGACGCTCAACATGAGACGATATTTTTTAACTCTGCAGTAGTTTGAAGTGAAAGTTATTTTTTTAAACGCTCGTGCGCGTTTGCGATCGTCAATCTCGGCAGTGTGAAGACAGACAGTAAGTGAAAAGAGCTTAAATAAAATGTTTTAAAGAGTTTTGCTCACTATAGGGTTTATTCACTTTTTTTTTGTCATAAGCTGAAAGAAAACCATCAGTCCTTATTTTAATAGTGCTCTCAATGTTTTATTATTGAGCTTTGCTTTTTTTATTGGAATCTCTTAAACTTTTTATTAAATGTTAAATGTTGTGTGACGACGCGCTTTTCAGCAGGACATAAAAACTCATTTCGTTTCGAAGTGACAAAATTCCTTTGAAAAAAAACTTATATTGAATGAAATGCTTGACATTTAGAATTCATGTTTTTGACTTAACTTTTTTATATTGATGTATGTATAATGTTCTTTGATTCTTCATTACAGGATCATGGGTGATGTCAATGTTTGTCTGATGCTTCTTCTGCTTTGGACCCTCACAGCTGTCTGTAAAGATGACGGTAATTCTCATCTCTGAAACCCATAGCCTGCAATTTCTTTACGGATGAAAGTTCACAGGTTGCTTTTCTAACTGCGTGGGAGCCTGAAAACACATCCGTCTGGCTGGGGAGATATCCATTCCTATCAGATTTTTATATGATAAGATACAATCTTAATTGTGTGTAAAGTCCAATCTGAACACATTAAGGCTTTGGGTGAATGTATTGCATTAATTATAGCTAAATTCAGTCTTGTGTGTGTGTGTGTGTGTGTGTGTGTGTGTACGTGCGTGTATGAGATGATGAAGTGATGGATCATGAAGAAAGAGATACAGAATTCAGTGATGGTGCTTTTATTTGCTTGTGATGCATCATTGCACATAACATTAGCCTATGTGATGAGTATATAAAAAAAATATGTAAAGCATACAGTCATACTTCAAAGGTTAAATGCATGTTGCTAAAAAAAATGTGTTAAGTTGCTGTTTACAGTTTGTTAAATAGCTCTGTTCTATTACAGATATTACATGTGAAGATGTGACCGGACATTTGGGAGAAGAATTAACTCTCACCTGCAGAATCTCTTATCAGAGCCACACATGCTGCATGATGATGTACAAGTTTATTAATAAAGACCTTATCTACAGAGAAGAGTTTAGAAGTGATCCCTGCATACATCTGACCAGCTTTTCATGTCCTTACACTGCAAATGAAGTCACGACAACAAAAATTACGTTCTTCTCGCAAACAACATGCGGAGCAAAAACAAGAGAATTCACTGTGAACATAACAGGTAAGTTTAACTGTATTTTACATTGATTATTATAAAAATAATGTTTCCAGTTGTACATCATGAATCATTAACAGTGGTTTTATATTCTTTTACAGACGCTGTCAAAGAAGAAGAAACAGGTATTCACTCGTTCAATATTTATTGATCGCTGATCCCTTAGAAAATACTGATAAACTCTGACATTCATGCTAAATATTACATTGTTTTATCAATAATGATGACATATATAAACATAAGTTGTTGTATATTTTTTGTTTATTAATTTCAGAAATTGGATCGAATAGAATCGAAGCTGAATCTGCACCTGAAGAGAAACCTCCTGTACAAGCAGGTATTAACTTCTTCAAGTTATCATTGATCACTCTCGTTGGGAAATAAATCATTTTAAATAGTCTGAATAGTGACAATGTTTGTTTCAGTTCACCTTATATTAAGTGACTGATACAGTTGCAAATGTTCAACATTTTGGAAGTAAATGTTCATGTGTTGCATGTCCAGCCCAATATCCTGAGGTTGTTTAAACAATGTTATCACAGTCGTGACTACTGATAGACAGACATTTCTACCGTTGTTTTCTAGGGGATAGATCAACGCTAGCTGTTATCATTTCTGTCCTGAGTTGTTTTATCATCATCGTCTTGGGATTTACTCTCAGAAAGAAACGCAACACAACCAACACTCCCAAATTCCAGAGGGCTGAAGTGTGTGCGTGTGAACATGACAAAATGCCTCCAGTTTAACGACAGCAATACAACAAAAACAGCAGAAAAATTTGTGTTTCTTCTTTCAAGAAGCTTGTGTAGCATCATGAGTTTTAAAAGTTATGCTGTAGTTTTGACATTCACAGCCAATTTAAGGCAGTTTTGTTGCTCCTCAGATGTGCTGTTCACAAGAATAGTTGAAACTGTTGTGAATACAGAACGAATAAAGTTAATGACTGTTGAATGGTGAAATTCTTAAAAGTCTTACATCTATAAGCCTACTTTTTGATTTCTGTGAAATATTATTATTCATTTGACTGGAGTGTATAACTTGATAATTAAATAGTTTTCTCTGAGCATTAACATAGACTGAAAAATTATTATTGTATTAAAAATAATTGTATATTTATATATACATAATACAGTACTATTTGATAAACATGATACTAAGATGCACTGATAAGGAAAAATGTTTGTCTATTATTGATTCTTTCCTTTGTTTGTGTGTGCCTGCATGGGTCTCAACTACTGTATTATCAAGATGACTTTTATTACACAAAGTTGTAAAAGGATGTTCATTGTTTATTGTTTAAATGCATTATAATAAAAATATTTGTGACACTCTGTGCTCTTTTTACTGTGTCTAGTTGTTCTGTATTGTAAAGGAAATGATCACATGGTGAATTAGGATGAAAACAGCTTCTGTTTCTGTTCTGATGTTTTTCTGCTGGTGTCCTTGACTTTAAAAACAATCTTTCAACTATATTTGTGATCTGTTGTGTTTTCTTTAGATCTTAGGGCTTTATATGTAATGCTTTGCAGCGAGTGTTGGGTCATAATGGGTGAAATAACCTTGTGGACATTCTGTCTGCAGTTTATTAAGGTTGACTGAACACAATTAGGGCATTAGCTGCACTTTATTATTTCTTTGTTTTCCCTGCTACAAATCCAGACAGAAAGAGGAAAATTACATACCAGGGCCTACAGAAGAAGCTTAGAAAACAATTCACTTTTCTCTGCAACTTTGTCAATTATCACATCAGAATCAAGAGGGAAGAGGATGTCCCTCTCTGTTGCCATCAACATAAAAGCTTCCAAATGCTCCTGAGATCTCGTGTCTGAGTTTGGTTTTAATGAATCAATGTGTTTCTTAGTTTCTTTACTTTCATCCACTGTGTATGTTCTTACTTCTTCTTTACTCTCTCCTATTCTTCCTTGTACCCTATTCTTATCTTCTCCTATGTCTTCTCTTCTTGGTCCTGTCTACACTCATCATTTCCTCTCTCTTCTCTTCTTTCATCTTCGCATTCCTCTCCTACCTCACGCCCTGTCTCCTCTCCACTCGCCTCTAATGTGGACCCACTAGGCCTAGCTTGATAATCAATGTCAAAGATGTCAGAAATGCAAAAAAGAAAACACAAAATATTATAAATAATGCACCATAAAGAAAAAAGGTGATCCAGGGGGCAGACAAAAGGCCAGAATTTATATTTATAATGGCAAAGAATTGAAGAAGTATTATATTGTTTCTTTAATCT
This sequence comes from Triplophysa tibetana, assembly GCA_008369825.1. Taxonomy (NCBI): domain Eukaryota; kingdom Metazoa; phylum Chordata; class Actinopteri; order Cypriniformes; family Nemacheilidae; genus Triplophysa; species Triplophysa tibetana. The sequence continues at coordinate 1,717,765 of CM017893.1, forward strand.
TAGGAGCTCATAATGTTGTTTTAGATAAGCTGATTGTTGTTGTCATTATAATTTGACATTAATTTACACGTTGACCACTGATCTACAATAAAGTAAAACAGTGATTAAGATCATGGTGTGATTTATTCATTCTTTTTAAGACAGAGTTAAAGTTAAGGTTAAGATTTAAATAATACATAGGCCTACATAAAAAAGCTGTTGTTTTTTTAGAAAACTCACATACCGTTTTATATGCGCCTAAAAGAAACAAATTGATCTTTGTTTTAAATAACAGTTAGGTCTGTTTCACAGTGGTGTCTTATTAAAGCTGCAATTTTGAAACAAAAACAATGCAGAAGTGCATGTCAGTCTCACACCAACAGTCAGACCCGTCCTGACATCTTTACTGGAGTCTTTTCTTGCTCTTCCAGCAAATAATTCATTGATTTTCACACACTTGGTGGCTTCTGCTTCGAGTGCTTTTTCCTTTTTTCTCTCTTAACTTCTCGGCACCTCCTATACGTTTGGTTGAGCGCTTTTTTACGTTAGCTGGATGGAAAACGAGTATTACATTACATTTTCTTTTACGAGTATGTGTGTAATGTGCAATGCACTGTAGGGAGCATAACTCGAAAAAGTAGATGTGTGTTGTTTTATTTTTAGAATGGAAAGTACATTGGCAGACAGTTTTCCTTCCTCCATAGCACAACCAAGAATGTGTCTAATGTTGTTGAAGATTTTATGATTAACCAAAATATAAAGGAAGCATGATCACATTTTACCATTATAAGTTCTATATTTTTTTTTCTAATATAGTTTTGGCTTTTCTAATATAAAATAATACATTTAGTTAGTTACAGCTCTCATGTATTTTTCCGATATTACTGTATATGGGCTATGGGCCTCAGGTATATAGGCTCCGATCCCAATGGAAAAACGCTATCTGTTTCTCAATCAATTTAAACCAATCAAACATGCTTTTAAAATTCGGGTGCCTCTCTGATTGGTTGATCTTGCGAGTCGTAATTCAGAGAGACTGTGAGCTTGCAAACCGCGGTGGGCGTGGTTAATCGTTCATTATCGCTGCGATAATGACCACTCGTCTTTATATTACGCGCACTAATAATTAAGTTTAAGCATATTAAAATGTTATAATTTGCTCATAGAGAGCAGAATTAAAAATGCGTATTGTAGATTACAATATTGCGCATAATATATTTCTTAGAAGCTGTAGATATATTTTGTTATTTTCTTTTGAATAAGCTCCGGTTTTTACGGAAGATTTTTCGCAATATGAATTAATGTTATTCGTTTGGCTTAACTGGTGAATAGGAATGCTAAAATGTTTAAGGTTGTTATTCATAGAATTTAAAATGGGTCTCTATCTAAATTATAAGCTAAGGTGTATAAAATCTCAATTTCTTAGAAACAATAAATGTGTTGTACAAGCATGTCAATGTTTTAGTTGTTCTAGACTGCGTGTAGCGCTGCTCAAACGTGATATTTGGCAGCGGGCAGAATCAACTGTTGTACACTTACGAGTGATTTCTTTCATTGTGCAACGTGACATGCACCCTGCGAGACTTTGCTAAAAAGCTAATTTGCTAATTTGCTTATTCAGATGCATTACCGCCGCTATATTTTCCTCTTTGGTTGAGCTGAGCTCCCGGGTCCCTGTACTGTGTGTGGCCTGTTAGCCGCTCGCTCCCCACACTTTTGATGACGGATCCGGTCCTGGAGTTGACAGGTATTCATCTGAGGAAGAATACACATTAAGAATCTCATCAATTAACATTAATCCTAAGAATAAAAATAAACATTTTGGTGCCCTTAGTACATTAGGAAAGTAGCCAATCCCGTGGCACCATAATTTGTCCAGCAGCTGAATTATTAAATTAGTCCAATTATGCGGGAAAACCGCGACCCTGGCAAAAGTGGCACTATGTTTACAGCGAATTGTACCTTATAATGACAAAGAGTGTTTTTTTTCCAATCATGTCTGTTATCTAAATACGTGTTTTCAAAGTTTTGCATGAATATAGAATTGACCATTTAGTTAATAACAGAAAACCATTCCATTCCATTCTCTACCGCTTATCCGAACTACCTCAGGTCACAGGGAGCCTGCGCCTATCTCAGGAGTCATCGGGCATCAAGGCAGGATACACCCTGGATGGAGTGCCAACCCATCGCAGGGCACACACACTCACTCATTCACTCACGCACACACTCACACCCTACGGACAATTTTTCCAGAGATGCCAATCAACCTACCATGCATGTCTTTAGACCAGGGGAAGAAACCGGAGTATCGGGAGGAAACCCCCGAAGTCAGAAGCGGGAATCAAACCCCCAACCCTGGAGGAGTGAGGCAAACGTGCTAACCACTAAGCCACCGTGCCCCTAACAGAAAACCTATTGAATATATTTTCTTCAGTTGCTTTATACGTCTAAATATAAAATATAAATGAATATTAACTTTTGCAGATTCAATAACCTGTGAAGATGTGAATGGACATGCGGTGGATAAATTAACTCTCACCTGCAGATTCCCTTGTGAGAGTAACACAAACAAGTTTATGAATGACAAAGACACAACAATCTGTGGAGAGAAGTTTCCCTGTGAACAGTTGACCAGCATCTCGTGTTGTTACACTGCAAATGAAGTCATGACAACAACATTCAAGGTCTTTTTAAAAACCACACTTGGACACAAAACAGCAGAATTCACTGTGAACATAACAGGAACAGTTTAACAGCATTTTAAATTGTTTATGCTGAAATTATTCATGAATTAATTAGGACTGGAGTCCTCTGGAGATGAACAAAGGGATACAAATGAGAACCTACCAGTTAATTCATTTATTTGTCATTGATTTATTTGTAATTTTTTTATAAAACTAAATAAAATATACTGTTTTTGAATTTGAAAAATATTAAAGCACATTGATGGCACTCTGATTGTTTAAGTTTCATTGGCAAATTTTTTTCAGGGTTTTGAAACATTAGCTAAAAATATATTCATTTTATTCAAGATGATAACTATGCACTTGTTGTGACCGTTCCTGTCATCTTTTTGACCATCATTGTTCTGGGATTCATTCTCGAAACAAAGTACAACTTCACCGAGATTTGTGGATTCCAAAGGAGCTATGAGGATGTCAGCTCCAGTGAACATACAGCAGTGTAACATCCGCGTCACAATATTCAGTTTCAGATGAAGCTCATGCAGGTCGATGAGACTTAAAAACGATGAAAACTGTGTTAGATCTTGTGATGCATTAAAAGCTTTGTGTGTCCAGATATAAAAGATCCTGTCTGTTGAATAGGGAAACGTTGAATTAAAACTGTTGTGTTTTTTAATTCACTAAAGCACGTTTGTCTGTTTTATACTCAGATTTTGAAGTATATTCTAACATTTTTGTTATTGATCTCTTGATCATAGTGAATATACTCCATAAATACTTTTTTTGTGTACATAAATATGAACAGCTGTATAGTTTTCTCTCAATATTATTATGGTATAAAGATACTTTTTTTCTTTGCTTTTTGGTATGTGGTCTTATTCATGCACTTTTATGCTATTGCATCTTTAAGCTAATTTTTATACTTTTATAACATGAACTTGTTTTTTGTTGATCGATTAATTGGTGTTTTGTATAATGCAATGAAATAAATAAAGATTGTTATGATATCTAAAAATTTACACAATATGCACACATACTTAGACACATCTACAGAGATGCACACTCACACACTCGTATACACACACAGTGAAAGCAAACATTTAAGATAAAGGAGAGATATTAAACAGACTATAAATTCCTAAATGCAGTATTAATTATGAAAAACTTCTGAATTCTAAAGCAGCCCCCCCCGGCCAGGCAAATAATGCAAAACAGTGTGCAAACGGTGGCGAGGAACCCAAAACTCCAATCGAGAAAAAAACCCTCAGAAGAACCTCAACATGGCTTGCACAACAAGGCTGAATAAAAAAAACGTAATAAGTTAAGTTATCGATTTAAGATTATCATTTACAATCTAATACTTTTTGAATTTTTGAAGTGAATTCGTGTCAAGTCGCCGAATCCTTTATCCAGCTCTATCATCTCAGCTCTTGTCAGGTCACCGCTTCCCATTCTCCGCTCTGACATCAGATCTGGGCATGAACTGCATCCTGCGGTAGCGTTGAAACAAAGAGACAAGACTGTTTGAGAGTTAGAGTACTGTTCTGTACTCTTTGATGTAACAACATCACTTGTTGTTGGATGTGTTCTAAATAATGCAGCCTAAGCCCTCTGAGGATTTATATTATGGGTATGTAGTGTATACACGCATCATAAAAGCGTCTCATAAATGTAAATGTTAATATTATAAATTGTATCATGACATCTGCTGTACTGTGTGTTCTGATGTTTTTGTGTGTCCTCTACTTTGTGTAAACACTTTCTGGTTCTCAACTTGTCTTGCTTGAGAATGTAAACATTGGATGTGGAGACACAAGGAAGCAATAATGTCTTTAAAATTGGATGAATATTGATGAATGTAGTGGAGTAGGCGGGGTGAGACCGTGGTTCGAGACCGGTGAGTAATTATTAATGAGCGCCAGCTGTGCGCCCACCGGTCTCGAATCACGTAGGAGATCGGGAGCATACTGTATAAGAGAACGAGCGACCAGACCGTCGAAGATAGAGGACCGGGCCCGAACTTATGATTAGTTGAATGTCATGAACGATTATGCCTTCCACTTAGCGAAACGTGCCGTGTTATGAGCCTGAACGAGAGAGATCTCATTCGTACACGAACAAAAGGACATGCCACTTCTCGCTCATTTCTGGCTCAATCCGATTCTGGGATCCCTGTCCTGCTGTGAAAGACTCACTAAGCATGAGCCAATATAGTCCCTGAGTATGGGATGTCTAAACACTATCATCGGCCTGAGCTACTGAACAAATACGCCTCTTCACTGAACTAATAAGTCATCTGACATATGAATCAGACATCTCGGTCTTGAATGAGGATCTAGAATGAGGAACACCACACTGTTGTCTACAAACTTCCATGTAAAGAATCCTTTTCAGTGAGACTGCTCCGTGGATATGTCAGGTTAAGCAGTACTGGAACCGAAAGAACTAAAGCTTTTTAAAAAAAAATATGAGTTTAGATGAACAGTAAAGATCTCGGACTAATACATTCCTTGCAAATGTCAAACAATACCATGAAAAAAACTTTTTTACCAAAGGTTTTACTGCACTAACTGCACCATTTCAAAATTTGGAGGTTCAAATACCCATGTGAGGTCTCTCTTCAAGTTAAGGTATTATTGCTTACATTTTAGTTCACAGAAATCCTACAAAGTTTGTTGCCTCCCGAATATGGTGTCCCTTTTTCACATCCACAACGCTTGTTCATTTCCTTTCTTTAAAATAGAAAACTTGTGCATAGACTCCATCCATCCATCCATTGTCTACCGCTTATCCGGGGCTGGGTCGCGGGGGCAGCAGTCTAAGCAGGGATGCCCAGACTTCCCTCTCCCTAGACACTTCCTCCAGCTCTTCCGGGGGGACACCGAGGTGTTCCCAGGCCAGCCGGGAGACATAGTCCCTCCAGCGTGTCCTAGGTCTTCCCCGGGGTCTCCTCCTGGTGGGGCAAGCCCGGAACACCTTCCCGGGAAGGCGTCCAGGGGGCATCCGGAAAAGATGCCCGAGCCACCTCAGCTGGCCCCTCTCGATGTGAAGGAGCAGCGGATCTACTCTGAGCTCCTCCCAAGTGACCGAGCTTCTCACCTTATCTCTAAGGGATCGCCCAGCCACCCTGCGGAGAAAGCTCATTTCGGCCGCCTGTATCCGGGATCTTGTCCTTTCGGTCATGACCCACAGCTGATGACCATAGGTGAGAGTAGGAACGTAGATTGACCGGTAAATCGAGAGCTTCGCCTTGTGGCTCAGCTCCTTCTTTACCACGACAGACCGGTACAGCGACCGCATTACTGCAGAAGCTCCACCGATCCATCTGTCAATCTCCTGTTCCATCCTTCCCTCACTCGTGAACAAGACCCCCAGATACCTGAACTCCTCCACTTGAGGCAGGAACTCTCCACCTACCTGAAGTGAGCAAGCCACCCTTTTCCGGCTGAGAACCATGGCCTCAGATTTGGAGGTACTGATTCTCATCCCAGCCGCTTCACACTCGGCTGCAAACCCTCCCAGGGTATGCTGAAGGTCCTGGTCTGATGGGGCCAACACAACGACATCATCAGCAAAGAGCAGAGATGAAATCCTGTGGTCCCCAAACCCGACGCCCTCCGGCTCCTGGCTGCGTCTAGAAATTCTGTGAACAGAAATTCGGCGACAAAGGGCAGCCCTGCCGGAGTCCAACATGCACCGGAAACAAGTCTGACTTACTGCCGGCAATGCGAACCAAGCTCCTGCTCCGGTCGTACAGGGACCGGATAGCCCTCAGCAAAGGGTCCCGAATCCCATACTCCCGGAGCACCCTCCACAAGATGTCGCGAGGGACACAGTCGAATGCCTTCTCCAAATCCACAAAACACATGTGGATTGGTTGGGCAAACTCCCATGAACCCTTCAGCACCCTGGAGAGGGTATAGAGCTGGTCCAGTGTTCCACGACCGGGACGAAAACCACAGTGTTCCTCCTGAATCCGAGGTTCTACCATCGGCCGGATTCTCCTCTCCAGTACACTGGCATAGACTTTCCCGGGGAGGCTGAGAAGTGTGATCCCCGATAGTTGGAACACACTCTCCGGTCCCCCTTCTTAAAAAGAGGGACCACCACCCCGGTCTGCCAGTCCAAGGGCACTGTCCCCGACTGCCACGCGATGCTGCAGAGGCGTGTCAGGCAAGACAGCCCCACAACATCCAGAGACTTGAGGAACTCAGGGCGGATCTCATCCGAAATTCATAATGTATAAATATACTGTAAATAAACTGTATATAAATGTTGAAGTATAAAGTGGTATATTATATATTTTGGGTTTTGAATTGTGGTTTAAAAATCTTAACAGTGTCTAGACAGGATAATCCTGGGAAAACATGATACTATCCATCACTGATAACGGTCTTAGGTATTTGACTCACAAGAGAAAAGTTATGCTACTACAGTTGTGTTCAAAATTATTCAACCCCCACTGAAATTGATTGTTTGGGTCGGTTTGCCATTGATTATGATCATTCAGTCATCCTGCTTACAATTAAATCAAAGAGGCACGTGTAGGTCAGACAAATATAACATAACATTTATAATGAAATAACCACAAATGTCTTTTCTGAGCTTACATCATTATCAGTTTTATTCAACCCCCAAGTGACATTCAATCTTAGTACAACATCCTTTTACAGTTATAACAGCTTTTAAACGTGAAGCATAGCTTGACACAAGTGTCTTGCAGCGATCTACGGGTATCTTCGCCCATTCATCATGGGCAAAAGCCTCCAGTTCAGTCACATTCTTAGGCTTGCGCACTGCAACTGCTTTCTTTAAGTCCCACCGGATTTAAGTCTGGTGACTGCGATGGCCACTTCAAAATGTTCCAGCCTTTAATCTGCAACCATGCTCTAGTGGACTTGGAGGTATGCTTGGGATCATTGTCCTGTTGAAAGGTCCAACGTCTTCCAAGCCTCAGGTTTGTGACGGACTGCATCACATTGTCATCCAATATCTCCTGGTACTGAAGAGAATTCATGGTACCTTGCACACGCTGAAGCTTCCCAGTACCTGCAGAAGCAAAACAGCCCCAAAGCATGATTGACCCCCGCCATGCTTCACAGTAGGCAAGGTGTTCTTTTCTTCATAGGCCTTGTTCTTCCTCCTCCAAATGTTACAGTGCATTCTTCAATGAATACTCTTACACAAAACAGGTTCAGGTAAAAGTTTGCCAGAGTTTATTGGTGGCATTCACAGAAATACTACACACGAGAACGGTCCCCAAATTACCTCAGCAGAGATGAGATTCCCAAATGCATCCACAGCACAGCAAATCAAGTTAAAGAAACCAAAAATATACACGCAAACACAGCATGACAATCACATAAAAACCCTGGTGAGATATCCTGTACACACAAATATTTAAGGTCTCATCTCTGCCTACAGCGTTTTACCTTCCGTCCTCGAGGCAGCCATGCAGTGGGAAAGGCTCAACATAAAACAAATAAACAAACAAACAAACATAAAATCACTCTAGTCACGCCTGGGCCTCCTCTCTAGGCCAATACCCCCTCCCGTATCAGGCGGACTAGAAAAGCATAATCAAACCAAAAGAAACACTAAACCAAAAATAAGAAAATAAGATAACAAGAACAACGGTTAGGCCTTGCCGAGCCAAAGTAGCCGTTGCCGTACTGCAAATGAAAACAACACATCTTTATTATAATTACATTAAAACCCTCATCCCGCATTCCCCAATTAAACAACCCTCCGTACCCGTCTCAATAGTCCAATGAGACCCGCCTATGTGCACCCTCGCACATGGTCACCACCAACAACTTCTCCGATTCCAGCATTACCATCGGTCCACTTCGGAAGTCACACAGCTATAGTACACAACCATTAAAACCTTCTCGTACATATTAAAACCAACAACATATTCAATTTAATAAACAGGCGAATTACCTTTCCAATATTTGCTTCCGGGTCTTTCACAAGACACACACTACGCACCGCAACATCAACATGCGAGTCAGTGTGTCACCTTCCTTCCTGCCGGCCAGAAACATACACCTCTCTCAACTCTTTCCTACCGGGCACCTTTATTCTCCTAGCCACACCCCTTGTCTTCGGCTCCTCCCTCAGTCGTACCAGCTACACAAACATAGCGTTGATCCATGGGCCCAAACAGTTCTAATTTTGTTTCATCAGTCCACAGAACACTATCTGTGGTTTGTCCACATGACTTTTGGCATACTGCAGTCGACTCTTCTTATTCTTTGGGGACAGCAAGGGGTGCGGCTGGGAGTTCTGGCATGGAGGCCTTCATTACGCAGGGTGCGCCGTATTGTCGGAGCAGAAACTTCAGTACCCACATGTGACAAATCTTTTCTCAGTTCCTCAGCAGTCACACGGGGACTTTTCTCCACTCTACGCTTCAGGTAGCGCACAGCAGTCGAAGTCAGCATCTTCTTTCTGCCACGACCAGGTAGCGTTTCAACAGTGCCCTTTGCCTTGAATTTGCTAATGATGCTTCCTATGGTGTCTCTTGGTATGTTTAACATCTTTGCAATCTTCTTATAGCCATTGCCCTTCCTGTGAAGAGTAATCACCTGTTCTCTTGTCTTCCTGGACCATTCTCTTGACCTCACCATGTTTGTAACCACACCAGTAAATGTCTAGAAGGAGCTGAGTATCACAGTCATTTTAAAGCTGCCTAATTGGTGCTTATTAGGCTTTATTGCTGCTCCCTGATATCCACAGGTGTTTTCAATACCTGATTGAAAACACTTCATTGAACCTCTGTTCTTCAGAGTGGTAGTCTTTAAGGGGTTGAATAATTATGTCAATGAAGAATTCACAAAAGAAACATTTACTACTGTATTACAAAACTAATTGATGTCATTTTAGTTGCATATGGTTCTTTAAGAAGTCCTTGTAGGATTTCATTCTGAATACAATTACAAATGTACACTAAATTCCCTAAAACCATTTACATTATTGGGGGTTGAATAATTTTGAACACAACTGTATTTGTTAAAAACCAACTTTTTGTAGCATTTACAGTTTTACTCATAACATATAAATGCCTTAACAGATGCTCAACAAATCAGTGTTTATTTAACAATGTATCAACTGATGTTTATCTCAATAAATCAATTGCTTGATAATCATGTTTCCATGCATCTAGAAATATAACAAAAAACTTTTTTTTCAGGTTATCGTGGTTGTTCTGGGACTGATCCTCAGGAAATTCAACTGCACCAACAATCTCAAGAGAGGCTTCGATCTGGGCGAACATGAAGAAAACAACATCAATGAACCTGAAAATCATCAACTGTCCAGTCACAGGAAGCGAAATGGAATGTTCATGTGAAATTCTGACAGATTCAAAGGAGGCACTCCAAACAAATAACACAAGAAATCACATCCAAACATCTTCCTCATACACACCACGCTTTCCAAAAAAACTAAGGGAGGTTGGCCTGCATTTGACCTACTCTTGCTTTCATAGCTGTCTTGCTGGTTACTAATGACATTTATTACGTTGGATTCCCAGAGATGTTGTGAACATACAGTTGGAGACTTTAATGTTCATTACCTGTACCAAGAGCCAGCGTTCTTGTGTCAATACCACTGAATGCTCAATTGATTTGTAAAGGAGAGAGCATTGTTTTTAGATATGGTGCTTATAGGTTTAGGATCTTTTTCAAATAAATAAGCTGAAAGTGTCTTTACAGGCCAGTAAATGATTTCAATTACGTGAGAAATGTGCCCCTGTTGAGAGTTATAATGAAATCTATTTACCGTTTGACTTTGTTCTGAACATGGAATGAACTGTTTTCACACTGGTAAGATCCACCATTCCATTAAAACTATTAAATGCATAATGTTCTGAAGGTAACACAAGGGTGTTTGCTGAACTACCTACAGGTACTTTAATGTCCCAGGGGTGGATATATTAAAACTAATTTCAACTCCTTTCTTCAAGTCTTAAGATTAGCCTTAGAGCAATAATGATCAGATACAGATCATTACTCACTAAATCCTTCCTGTTTCGGGTTAGATTTGTTGGCATGGCTTGTTGGGTTTTGACTAAATCCTCGTTGCTTCAAGTCTTAAGATACCGTAACCATGTAGACTACCTATGCTCCTTGAACACACCAAAAAAAACCACACCCCTGTGATGTCATAAGACTCAAAACACCAAGGACTTAGTGAGATCCATATAGATCCTAATAATAAGTATTATTGAATCTGACTGGTTGTTGCATGTCTTGTGATGAAACGTATGAAAACTAGTCACACAAGCACCAATGACAGTCAACCTTTTCTATGCCCCGCATAAGAAGACAACTTGATGTCATTTTACTATGAAATTATTTGTTATTTCAGCTGAAGACAGGAAGTCATATTCATCTGGAATGGCATGATAAATTATGAGAAATAAAATGTCATTTTATTTAAAACTATTAATTTATCCCTCTTCACAGTGTATGCTGTGTATCTGTTATCCTGTCTCTGGTCCTCATAGCCATGTGTTCTTAAGGGCTGTCCTTCAATAATGAGGTTTAATGGGGCAGAAAAATAGTTGAGGTCCAGGAGCAGATGTCCACCAGGCACTACAATGCTTCAGACAGATAATGACGGTCAACAGTTCATTGTTAAACATGAGAAATTAAATTCCGATAGATCAAAATGTCCCCTCTCTTAAAGTCTATTACTCATTTTGGTAGGGTCACATAATAATTGGAATAAATTCAGTTTATTTGTTCTCCTGTTGGTGATGCATGACTGCTAAAGAGAAAGTTTTCTAAAGAGACATTGTAGGTGTTTGTCTGGTACTCTGAGGTTTGTTTAAAAGACGCCCCAGACAGTGGGGAGGAACTGAGAATATGTGAGTTGGAAGAGATTAGAGACGAGACGAGACTTGGAGCAGAACATGTATGATTTCCATGCACAGCAGTGCTCCATGTTTTGTGGTCATAACAGGAAAAGTATAAAGTCTGTGTAGCAGGCTTTATATTATCATGTCATAGTCTTCTACACTATCTTAGAATAATATTCTAGTAACCAGAGGTTAAAGACTTACCCTATTTAGATCGGTCAGACAACGGATGTGCTGTTCTAAACGGAAACATACAAAAGTACACTTAGTCGTGCGAAGTAGTTGGCCGGAGGTCTAAAATCTCAGCTGATGTGCCCCAATGCTGCTCCTAATACAGGATTTTACACTGAAACACTGGCCATGTGAAAATAACAACATACTTGGCATCTAGTAAAATCTATTCACAGGTACAAAGTAATGTCTGCAAATATATAGTATAAATATTAATTCAGATTCTGGTGATATTAGACTCTTTTGAGAATATCTACAGAAAAAAAAATCTTTATCATCAGCAAACAAGATCTATAATGCTTCTCAAGGTGGCCGTTACGTTAAAAGTTACATGATATTGAAACTGACACAAAGAGTGAAGTGCTGAATGTAAAACAGTGAGTCTGTTCACAGGACTGTGTGTAACATTGTATCACAGACAGGACACTGCCTCCAGATGTGTTGTGCGGCTGTGGGGCAATGTGAGGCTTGAGACTCTCCAGTGGGTTTATATTCATTCCCTTTGCGTCATCTTGAAAGTGAAAGTTCAGTGTTGAAGTAGTCTACTCGTGCGCTGCTGAAGAGGATCAGTGTGATCTTGAATCTCACAGAGTGAAGACAGACAGACAGTAAGTGTTCACTACTGTAAACTTTAACAAAACTATAGAACAATCGTTACATTTACTAACCAATATTCATCTGAATGCATGCCTTCTGGTTATATTTAATGCATCAAATGATTTTAAAGTCTTCGTATGAAATAATTTATGGGATTTGCAATTTTAATTTCAAGTCGCTTTTAATATTCTGAAACACATTCATCTGTCTTATGTGTTTAATGTGATTGAACGTGATTGACAGCTAAACAGATTAAGAAAGTTAAACACAGAATATAAAATGGAGACAACGGGAGTTAGCTCAAAAAAGAAGTGTTTGGTGTTTTACTTTTAACATCATTTAAACATGAATACAAGAAAGAAACGCAATGCAAAAGTCACTCTTTTATTATTATTAAATGTATTTTGTGTGGTTAAGATTAAAGTAATATTTGCTTTGCAAATAAAATCCAAATTGGATCAAGTTTTATTTGTCAAATCTCTTTCATAACAGGAGCAGGATCATGGATATTGTTGGTGTTCTGGTGCTCCTGCTGGTTTGTGTCTTCACAGCTGCTGACGGTAAATTCTCTATTATCATAATTTTATGCGTGAAGTGTATGAACATGTGCAGTTTGATGGTCTAACACTGTGTGAGGCAGAAATCCATCTGTAAGCAATCAAAGAGTTATAAATACATTGTCAGACAGATTTCCTTCCTCTAGTCTCATGAGCTCACACAAACTCAGACTGTGTATAGTGTACAATCTTTTAGGATCAGTTGGTAAATATTCTGGAGATGTGTAATTTAGACAAGCCTGAAGCCTTCATGAGGAGAAGAGGAGTGAGTGATGTCGTGTAGCAGTAGAAGAGTTAGTCTTGTATATTAAGATGACAAGATTTGTCAAGATTTTGCAAACGGTAAAAGTAAATTTTACCGAAACAAATTTGTGTTCAGTTTTTGCACACAGTTTTTTTTTTACTTTAATACTGTGCACAAAAACTTGCACAAATAACACACAGAAATAAGTTAATCATTTAATTTAACATCTATTTAACTTTGAATTATTTTTGGAGGACACTGATGCTGCACATCAATGTTGAGTTTTGAATGTGATGGTGTTTTATACACAAACATTATAAATGATTTATGTCTAAATAAACGTTTGTCATGTTAACCTTAATGCAACCATTTACTATTTAGTTGATGACAGAAAGCCTAATTAAAAGATTTTCTTAATTCACATAAGTAGTCGTTGTGTGTTTATTTTATTAAATAACTTGAAAAAAATGTATTTTTTACTATATTTATAAAAAGTTTAAAATATTATAACCTATTCTTTCACAGATTCTCTGAATATCATCTGTGAAAATGTGACAGGACATGTGGGGGATAAATTAAATCTCACCTGCAGTGTCTCTTACAAGGACACAAACTGCATGGATACGTACAAGTTTACTACTAAAGACAAATCCACAGAAATCTGTAGAGAGAAGTTCAAAAGTGATCCCTGTGTACAGTTGACCAGCTTCTCATGTCCTTACACTGCAAATGAAGTCATGACAACAACATTCAAGTTCTTTATACAAACCACACATGGACCAAAATCAGCAGAATTCACTTTGACCATATCAGGTACAGTTATATGTGACACTGGTTATTATGAAATATATCTTTGCAGTTGTACATCTATCATGACAGTGATTTTGTCATATTTTTACAGGGACCGGTAAAAGTGAACTAACACAAGATGAAACAGGTATGAAATGATTTCAAATGTATGCCACTGATTACTTTTATTGATCAATTAAATTAAACGCGGCTGTTTCAAGATTATCAAGTTTAAATTAAAAACATGATGGATTCAGCTCTATGTTTAATGTACAATGATCACATCTGTGACAGAAATTCATACTGTATAAAGATACTGTAAATAAATGTTGATGTATGACGTGATATATTATATATTTTGGGTTTTAAATTGTGGTTTTAAAATCTTAACAGTGTCTACAGAGGATACTCCTGTGAAAACAGGTAACTATCCATCATTGGTTACTGTTTTAGGTATTTGACTCACAAGAGAAAAGTTATGCTACTCTTTGTTAAAAAACAACTTTTTGTAGCATTTACAGTTTTACTCATAACATAGAACTGCCTTAACAGAAGCTCAACAAATCAGTGTTTATTTAACAATGTATCAACTGATGTCTCTCTAAATAGATCAATGGCTTGATAATCATGTTTCCATGCATCTATAAATATAACAAAAAACATTTTTTCAACCAGATAATACAGTGCTTGTCGTGACTGGTCTTGTCATCTGTTTGGTTATCGTGGTTGTTCTGGGACTGATGCTCAGGAAATACAACTGCACCAACAATCTCAAGAGAGGCTATGATCTGGGCGAACATGAAGAAAACAACATCAATGAACCTGAAAATACAGAAGAAGTGTAACAGCAGCATGACATCAATATGCAACATTCAGTTTCAGATGAAGTTCATGCAGGTTCATGAGTCTTTAAAATTGTGTTACATCTTTAGATGGGTTAAAAGCTTTGTGTGTCCAGAGATAAAAGCTGCTGTCTGTTGAAAACATAACATTGAATTACAAAACTGTGTTTTAAAGTTACTTAAGCTCTTTTGTCTGTTTCATAGTCAGATTTCTGTGAAATATTTTTTAGATATTGATCTCTTGATCAGAGTGAATACACTGCATATATATATTTTTGTGTGTACATATATGTGAAAAGCCATATTGTTTTCTCTTTTGGCCTGTATATGATATTAACATTAAACACATACAAGAACCCAACACTGCTTTTTAAAAGACTTTATTCTTTGCTTTTTGGTATGTGGTCTAATTCATGCACTTTTATGCTATTGCATCTTTAAGCTAATTTTTGTACATGTTGTTTATGGTTATTTGATTTATTGGTGTTTTGTTTACTACAATTAAATAAAAAAAGATTATTATGATGTCTAAAGATTGATGTCTGTTATATTCTTTAATATTATAAACTGTACCATGACACAGTGAATTGGGATGAACCACTCTGGTGGAGCCTACTGTGTGTAAATGTCACTAGCCAGTTTCATGTTACCATCCAAGAATAGTTTGATTTTCTTTTTTGCATTTCTTTTAGTTTTTTTGTTTATTTTGTAAACACATCCAGCCAGTAAGATTACATTACTTACCTGTTGATCTTGAAATTCATGAAATCCTTTCAGCAGTGAAACCTCTGACCCAGTAGGAAAAGTTTTCATGAGATGCTTGAGTGCACAAACATCTGACCTCAGTTTCACTTAAACTTTCACTTGTTCTGTTGTGTGTTCTTTTGATCCTAATACCAAAGGAAAGATTATTTGGCAGGAAAATAGCACTAGGTGTGATTTCTAGAGATGATGAAACAAGCTAGTGGGGCTTTTTCAAGCCATTAGCCCGGACTGGTAAATAATAAGTGGAAGATTCCATCCCCCTCTACCGAACTTGGCAACCATCCTCAGTTTCCTACTCACAGATTCTTTTAAAGTTGATAATTTATAGCCTTAAGAAAATGTGTGCTTCAATACTTGCTTGAAATACTTCAATAGTCTGGCTATTTTCCAGACATTCCTCCAAAATATGCATCTTCTTTTTTAACAGCATCCATAAACACTCTATATCTCTACATAAAAGAAAATATTTACTCTGTTGCCAGTATTCCTGCATATTGCATTTGCACAGCAGAGGTTGCGAGTTTTTTCTCAAACTCATGGCTTCTAGACAACAAACCTATCAGCTCAATCTTCCTTTGAAAAATCTTTATCAGATTTCTGTAATGATTCTAACTGAAACAACAACAACAAGGACACCTGCTGACTTTTTCAAGGTGACTTGAAGTGACTTGTTCTCGGACATTATATTCAAGGTTTCAACCATTAATTTAAAACAAACATGTGATGTTCTTACCATCCTTGTGAGGACCTACATTTAAAAAACTGCACACAGGTCACCTTTCTATAAATGATGGGGACGTTCCATAGACTAAAATGACTTTTCAATGACTTACAGGTTTTCATACTGAGCTTGACTTTTTTACATTTCCAAACATTTCAAAACGTGTTTCTGAATCAAGGTGACTATATACCGTATGCGTCGAAAATATTAAATATTTTCATTATGTTGATTGCATTCCCTTTCTTTCCGCCGCATCAATTCCATAAAGAAGCGAACAGTCACTTGATCCCGAATAGTCAGTGAATAAAATAAGATCAAAACCTTAAATCCCTGTTTATATACTGTTGAGTTCATCAGTCCATGACCTGTGTGTGCGTGTAATATATCTACATGCAGACTGAGACCTTCAGTCAAGGCTGAACTGATAAAGCCAGACTGATCCTTAACAGACCACCAATAAAGTGCAGTTTTGCACGGAGCAACAGAGGGAAAGTTGCACATTGACCAGATGAGGAACCTTTAGTCAAGAGTTATTGTTCATTACGGAGCGCTTTCAGCGACGCACACTTTAAAAGTAAGGACGCTTCATTGGAAGATTTAAGTAAACTGTTTAAATTCTGTAACCGAAATGTGCGATTATATATACTCCATAGATGTTTCATTTTATTGTATGTAACGTTAATGTTTCAGAGATACGTGCGTGTTAGATCAGGTCTCCTTATTTTCCATCTTTTGGATATTGGAAACTATAAACGAACAACATTCCCCTCATACCCAGATGCATGACGTAACATATATCAATGTGGATAAAGGAAACGCACAATGGTGAACATATTTAAGTTTTAATATTCAACAAAAGGCTTTTGCTCAGCTGGAACAGACACGGACTGTTTGAATCGGGCGTTTTATCTCTTGGAGACACAGAAGATGATAATCAACAGCATCACAACGTCTGTGGCCAAGATACACGGTCTGTCGCGCGCTGCTGGTAAGTGACATTTGAGACGCTCCGGCGTTGTGTGTGACGTCACGACGCAACTTCATTAAGTCTTGAAATTCTGGATAACTGCGTGACCCAGATCCACTTGACAAGAATATTTAGCATTTATAGTAAATTATAATATGTGTATTTTACGAATTACTGCACCTATGTAGTATTCTGTAACTTAAGTAAACTTATTAACTGTTGTGAAGTACAGTTAAAAACACAAAGGAAGTTTACAACAAAAGTGCATATTGCTTTCTTGAGTATCCTGCACATTGTTTATTGTTTTTCTGTGCTTGTGTCTTGATAAATGATTGCGCCAGTGAGATAACCAAGGGAAGGAGACTTTGATCATTGTTAAGCCCCGCCCACCCAAATCTGGATAATATTCCCACCTTAAAAAATACTTTACTATGCACTATAGATAGCTGTAGTCAATTAAAGTGTTCTGCCATGATCGCCACGTTTTGTTTTTGTAGACTGTAGGATTCTGTAGAATTAAAGTGATAGTTCACCCGAAAGAAAACTCTCTACGAAATATCTTCTTTTGTTTTCTGCGGAAAAAAGAAAGTAATGCATTACATTACATTTAATCATTTAGCATTCACATTTATCCAAAGCGACTTACAGGTGGGGGGAGCAATTGGGACAGCATTAGGACAACAAAATGCATAAGTGCAATCAAGAATAGAAGACTGGTCTCGTAAAACCAAACACAGTATTCAGAGCTAAGCTAGATTTTTTTTTTAATAATAATAAAGGTTTGAAATGACACAACGGTGAGAAAATGATATAACAGAGTTTTCATTTTGGGGTGAACAACCACTTTAGCTATAGTACATCTATAGACTGAATACTGTAGTGCACTTTAATATTTACTATAGTACTAAGAGACATTATGTTAGGTTTCTAGGAGAGGTCAGAGGTGTGCGTGTGGCTGTGTTTATAACTATAAGAACATTTTATGCACATGTTAACAAAAGGTAGTTTTTCAAGTCATGTGGCTCTTTTTATCAGACATTCAATAAGTTAACTGAGCTTGCCCACATTGAGCTTGTCTGATAGCCTACTTTTCCTTGATTCTATCTAGAAAAATCACCGGCATGTTCGAGTGCATGTCGAATACAGAAAAACAATTCAGCACACACCTCAGTTGAACTTTATTTGACTGTACGCCCACTTATAGTGTACTTGCTTGCTGAAGAATAATGTCTGCTAACAACTTGTTCTTATCATGGGTTACGGTTTAGTTCAATATGGGGAACTGCCCAGTAAACACACACCTTAAGTAAAGTGACAGTGCTCTGTAAAATAAAGTGAAACCGACATACTGATGTTAATCTCTTATCTGAGCATGTAGGTCAGTCTACAGCAGATGTAGTATATGTGTTTGAAAATTTTGATTCCTGTTTAGAAATCAGCCATAATAAAGTTTAGTTTTTCCAACAAACATGCCCCCTATTTAGTGCCCTTACTTTCTTGCATTTTGTGAAATAAGTCACTGGAAAAACTTAGTAATACCAAAAATCTACCACCAAACCTCAGGCGCCACTTACCTTTCCAAATTTTTTGTATAGTCCTCACATATTTGAGTTTGTTAGAGGTCCAAATGTATGTAAGTCATAAAAATTTCAAATATATTTAGTGTAGATTTGGATCAATTTTAAGAAACCTATGGTCCCTTTTTAAAGGACGAGTTCCTCTGCTGTGTCGTGACTTGTCCTCAATCTGTCATTGTTTCATAACATGTGATTGTTAATGAGATTAAATTATAAATGTGTGTTAAGTATTAAACTGTAACATGTGATGTTATCAGGTTGGCGTGGTCTATCTTCTGCGTCCAGTCCAAGAGTTTGTGTTGTCGGTGGAGGTCCGGCGGGTTTTTACACAGCACAGCAGCTGCTTAAGGTCTGTGGCTCATTACCAAAGAAAGGTTCACTGTTCTGAAATGCAGCTGGTTTTAGTCGTCCAGCTTTGCGGAGTTCCAGTAATTCATTTTTCCAGTCCTTCAATAATACTCAAAGATGTGTGTGAAAGTTCACCACAAATGTGGTTGTAAAATAAGATGTTTTGAGTCTGTTCCTTTATTTGATCATACAACTGAAGTCAATGGGGGTCAGTGTCATTTCTAAATATCTTCTTTCGTGTTCTGCAGAAGAAAGTCATTCAGGCTTTAAATAACATGGTGAATCTTTAACTATTCGACGTTTGAATGTTCAGTATTCAACGGACCCTTTTAGTGTTAAACTTCTTCATCTTTGATATGTAACAATGTATTCGCACTAATTTCAGGCTCGGCAAGATGCGCTTGTTGACATTTATGAACGCCTACCCGTGCCATTTGGACTGGTGCGGTTTGGGGTCGCCCCCGATCACCCTGAGGTTAAGGTAAAAGTCACCTTGAAATTACCATTTGCCACTATTTAGTTTCTTAATGGATGTTGTTGTTATTAAACAGTTTCTTGCTAAAGTCACCAAACCTTGTCAGACACTGTAAAAAACCCAACTCAAAAAAAGTTCTCATAACTCATTTTGTTGTGTTGGTTGAGCAGACGTCCATGAAAAAGTTCACACAACTTCTTTTAATAAGTTCATATATTGTAACCAAACATTTTCCTTATTAACTTAAAATATGAGTTGTGTGAAACATTCTGTGCAAGTTCACTCAAAATGACCTCTATAAATGTAAAAAATAGAGTTGCGTCAAAATATGATAAACAAACAATATTACAAGAGTTTGAAAGTTCCCAAGATGCACTGCAGCAGGTTCAATTCGGTGTTTCTATTTTTTCTCTTTTAAAGATTTGTTTTAGTTCTAGCTGGATTAAATAATGCTTATCACATTGTTGCTGTAATTTATCTGATGTGTTTAGAGATTTTTATGAACGATGGCTTTTGATTGTAACCACGGTTGAGGTTTGTGTGTTCAATTTTGAGATGTAAGTGCATGTCACAACGCCAACACCGGCAAAAAAGCACTCAACTCAAACTGTTCAATAAGTTCTTTGATCAAAGTTTTGGTCTGTTTGAGGCACAAAACAATTAGCCTACAATTGTAGTAATAGACAAATATATTTGTTTACTTTTAAATAACCAATTTATATTCTTTGTTTATGTTCAGCCAGCAAAGAATATGTTATATGTTGTTCATTAGGGAAACTTGACTATGTTGTGAAACTAATGACTTAAATATCATTTTATGTACCTCTCAAGAAAACTGATAATCCTAAATTACCTCAATTAATTATTTTTTGCATTTCCAATTAGTTTTTTTAAGTCAGTACAACTTCTATTCCAAACATTTGAGTGAACAAGAGAAAGGGGAGAAAAATAATACTTATATTTTTTTGTTGTGCAGGCTTAACAATTTTTATAAAGCTTAACCACAGCTCACCACTTTATTTTCTTATGTTAACATATCAGATTTGTTATTTTGTGGGTGAAAATTAAATCAAAAAGCGAAGTCATCATGTTAATTGTGTTATCACAAAATCATGTTTTTTGGGGGGTTAATACCGGTTTGTTGTGACAGCCCTAACGTGGATCTTATTAAATGTTTTCTCATCATTTCAGTTATTGTTTATTTATACCTGATGGGTCTTTTTCTTATTTTTTGCTTATTTTGTATCTGATCTTTTCTTAAAGCTTCGCTTTAAAGTTCCTTATTACTTGTACAGCTTATGCGTGTCCAATAAAACCCTGTGCCCGCTGGGTACATCAAGTTCTGCTTTATGTACACTACCTCTTCTTGTAAATGTAAGTCACATTATGAAAGTAATAAAAATTGAAATCTCATTGATTTTGACATGAGAGCCTCCGCTTTGTGTTTCTGTGACCTTTGAGCATTTGGGCAGTTTAGGTTATTAATCTGATGTGAGAATATGTGCAAACATACTCCATCATAACATTGTAATGAGATACGGTGTTAAAATAGCCTTGTGATACGAACATAAGTGTGATTGATAGGTTGAAGTCTCTTGCGTTTGTGTGTAACGAAAAAGGAACGAACAAAACACACATAAAATATACAGTGAATGCAAAATAAAAACAATACCTGTGACTTTTTGATGTTTCACATCTCGATATTAACTATTGCAGTGTTCACACCAAATGCGAGTTAAGTGATTTGCGCGAGTAAAATACTCACAAAGTCAATGGAAAATCACGTGAAAAAGTAAAAGACGTGCGTCGTTTGCGCAATAATTACCAAACTATTCCTGCGAGTAATAAAGAGCGCAATTGTTCGTGTTTAGTGCACAGCATAACAACGTTCTTGCGGTATGTAATAGGTAGCGGGTTGCTTTTGATAGCCGAATATGTTCACAGTTATCAATTGCAACACTTTCATTTTCAACTCTCGAAGTTGTGGCTTTTCTTTTATTGACTGTAATGGCAAGTCACTTTCGTATGTTGTGTGTTTTATGGCTTTAACTTTTTTCAGCATGTGCGAACTTCAACCATTACGCACTAGTGCCAAGGTTCAGTTTCTTAGAAACGTAATGATTAAATTGGACTGATTTTAATTGGTTGCAAATGTCTGTCTGAAATTCATGACACAACATTTATTCCTTTTCCAGTTTTCCGCTGATTTAAAGCATAATCAAAAACTGTTTTGTTTATGTGTTGGTTGCATACACATCCGTTCTTTTATGATGATGAAAACATCATAAATATGTTTATGATACGATTACAGGAGCGTGGCATTTAGAAAACACGACCAGATATATGACCACAGACATCCTCTTGCGAGCTCTTTGCATTTTGTTTACTACAACTTTTTTCATGAAATATAAACAGTGCATTTTACAACTTTTTTCTCTTTGCAGAATGTTATAAACACTTTCACACAGACGGCCCATCATGAGCGATGCAGTTTCCACGGTAACGTGAACGTGGGAAGAGACGTCAGTGTTGAGGAATTAAGGCAGGCGTACCACGCCGTCGTTTTGGTGAGGATCGATTCTGCCAAAATAAACTCAAATTTATGGTTAATCCTTCAAACAAACCTCTGATATTGGACTCTGTCCTGCAGACGTGCCTGATGAGATCTTTTTAACTCATCATAAATGACTTTTAACTAAGAAAATTGTTTGGTAAATGATAATTGAAAACGGAGTTTAGTTCTCATAGTTTAGTTCTCATAGAAATTTGAGGCCAAACATCTGTGACTTAAATGGAACACGGCGGAGAAAGTTTTCCCCTGGGTAGACGTTTGTGTATCTGTTCTCAGAAAATAAAAGTCCCAGATGAGATGGCTGTTGAGCAACACATTTCATCAGGATTTGCAACATTCAAACTGTCGGATTGTCGATCTTAATCCATCTAACATGCATCTGACCGCATTAAAACATCACGAGACAAGTTTGCTCAACATATCACATTCCATCTCGGTGGAAAAATTTAACGGATGCGGGGTTCGAAAAACAAAAGCATTTTTTTTTTTTTTTTCAATTGTTTTAAAAGATCGCCGTGTGAAGACATATTCCTGGCGTTTCGCCAATGAATAAACAAGATACACACCTTTCATTGAGACAGTGACACGAAGACAAAACGTGGTGCAATAACCTGCCTCACCTGCAGAAAAATATAAAGATTTTTTATTAGATTGAAATATATATTTGAATGCATCTTGCATTTGTAAATAAAGCACATTAGGTTGTTTCTGTTAACATTAGCTTGTGCATTAGATAAAATGAACTAACGAATAAACAATACTTGGATGGCATTCATTAAGTCTAGTCAATTTTGCATTCACAAATACATTTTCAAAATCAAAAATTTGTTTCTGTAGAAATTATTTAATGCACATAGAACAAACATTCATAACAAAATCATTAAATAAAATTCATGAAGATGAAACTTTATCGCTCATTGCTAGTTCATGGTAGCTATTGCGACCTTAGTGTGAACTGTTAATATTATAGGAGAATATGCTTCTCACTAATGTCGTTTGGGATAAATATTTTACATTGTCCTGGTTGCCGGTGTTGACAATGCTCTTTTCCATCCAACAAGAGCACAAGGGCTGTCAAGCTCCTAAAGGAAGTTAAACCCATAAAAGCCCATCCTGCTTTAAATATTGTAAAAAAAATTATCCGTCTAACCTATTTGGTTTCAGACATTTCTTATTGTGTGTGTGCCATCTGTGTGTTCCAGAGTAATGGAGCAGAAGCAAATCGGCCCATGGGAATTCCTGGGGAAAACTTATCCGGCGTCTTTGCGGCTAAAGACTTTGTTGGCTGGTACAACGGGATTCCTGCCAATAAGGAGGTTGTGTTTTTTGTTAAACACGGCGGATCAATCGTTTGGAATGTGTGTCTAATTTCTTTGCATATGCCGTTCACCTGTGTGCAGTTATGCCCTGATCTGAGCTGTGAGACGGCTGTGATTCTGGGACAGGGAAACGTGGCACTGGACGTGGCCCGGATTCTTCTGTCCCCTCTTGACATGTTAAAGGTCTGTGGGTATGTTATTATAAAACACACTGGGCATGAGCTGAAACCTTTCAGTCTATGACAGTCCTCCAAGTTGTTTGAGAAATCAACTGTTTTAATAACAGATATCATAATTGATATATAAGATTGTCATTGTTTTATCATACAATATGTCAAACCAGAGTTGTGTTTATTTTAGGAAGAACAAAACACTTTCCTTTTTTTTACAATCTAGTTATACAGGTTTATACACTGAAATGTGTTTGTTTCGAAAAGTATGTTGACTAGGGTGACCATATGAGCCATTTCTCCATGACGCGTCCTTGCCAGGATTCGGATGCGTCTTCCGGGAGTCGCATTAGTCGACCGCAGTCATCGAGGTTTATTATTTCCGTTTTTTTTTATAAAGGCAGCCATTATATTTCAAGATAAGAATGACTACGACTGAACCACGGGCAAGTCATATAATGCGGCGGTCACACTTTAATGTGCTTACGCGAAATTCGTTCGGACGGTGCCGCGAATATGGGCGGGAACTGATTAGTCACTACAGTTGATCAAGTACATACACGCACAATCACATAAAATTACACGTTTAACCTTTTAAACCTTACAATCCACGTCTGTTTCTATTGCCATCGCAAACCAAGCCGCTTCTCTTTTTATTTGTTTTTGTTATCTTTTAAAAAGCGGGATTCCTCCATTTTGGTTTTTTGTACGGAGAGGCGTTTTGATCTTGTATTGGTCTCACGCAGTCACATGACACGAATTCGCAGGTCAGAGTTCACCAGACTTGAACTTTGCCACGCAACGAATGTGAAATATTTCCGCACAGGCTTGCGTTTCCGGTGTGTCGTATTCGCATGCGTATGAATGGAAGTCCATGGAGGGAAAATTCAAGTCTTACAACGGTTTTAGTCTAATGTTAATAAATAACGGAGGCAATTATGAGTTTCAGCACAAAAATCAACCCGTAACGTTACACGTTCTACCTGTAGACCTAGGCACAATCTCAAATAAGGAAACTGTCTTACAAATGTAACTGTCTGACATTACTGCCGGCCTGTGGACTTTCTTTCTGGGTTGCTCTGCTCCAGCATGAGGAGGACATGTTCAGTTAAAAAGTCTGCAATGAGTTTTAGTGCCATTTGGACTTCACTAACGCCGTGATGTCATGAGACACTTGTGTTGTCATTGTAACAGTAACGTTATTAATGTTTTCAATGGATATTTGTGAATAGTGTTGTGGCGAAATCAATCATCTGATGTTGAGAGAAATCACGAAGACCAAGAAGCCAAGTTTTAAGGGTTTCAATCTTTAACTTGTTCGAACAAGTCAAAGAGAGACACACAAAGTTCATCTGAAGATGTCTGTCCAGTAATTATCTGACTCCATCTCATCATCTAACCGAAAATAGCTGTTTTTCTTTGGATTAAGTAGAAATAGTAGTTAGATGCTGTTGATACTTATAAATATTGGCAGACATCTTAACTCTTTGCACCTCATGATTGTTGTGCATTAAACGTTATGCAATATTAACAGTGTATTAATCATTACATTTACACAAATTATAAAAATGATGGCAACTTGTTGAGATATTAAACCTAACCTTACCCTAAACTTTGATGAATATTAAAAACAACTTAAGTCTTCTAAAAATCAATTTTATTGAATACAAACGCGAGAATCAGAACCTTGACCTCCTGTGTAACGCTATCACGCCACTACAGTCATTGTTTCAAATGAAGTCATTCTTACACTTTCTCTATTCCAATCACATACTGGTGAGTGGACATAATGCAAATAGTCTCTACCTTTAGTAATTTATCTTTCATGCTATTTCAGTTTTTCTTTCACTCGACCCCTAGAGTTCCCGCGGTTATTCCCGGAAGAATAACTCCAGGGCACCTCAGTCGCTACCCGCCGGCCCTGAGGATCCCCAACCTTCTGGTCACGAGTCCGACTCTCTAACCATTAGGCCACGATTGCCCCTTGAAATAAAAGCTCAAAAGAAAGAGAAAATGACTTTGTTTTATTGCTATTTTTGCCATGTGAATATGAAACAGACACATAGGAGATACAGTTGTGTGGTTCCATCCAGGGTCTACACATCAAGAGCTTCACTCTTCAAAGGGAGTAGGGTATAAGGATGATCACTTTGGAATGGAAAGCGATCAGGGTATGCATTGACAGGACTTCCCCAAGTTAACACGCCCCCCTTGAGCACCAGGACACGTTCCCCTGAGAGGTAAAACACGCAACAAAATTGTTGAGGAGAATATGAGAAATAATTGAGTGTTTTAGTCCTGGTCTCTGTGTTTCTCCTATTCTCGTCAGTCTTCTTGCCGCGTGTTTTACCACTCATGGAAACATATCCCGGTGCTTAGGGGGGGACGTGTCCCGGCATGTTCACGTCGGAAAGTGACGTCAATGCATACTCACGGGAGAAAAAGCTCACACGGTCACCCTAATGTTGACACATCTGTCGAAGTTTTCCGGGGTTCTTCATTCTGCTGCCTGTCGGTTTATATTCTGTGTTGGCTTGACTTCATAAACACAGAGGAAACGGCTCAAATAGAAAAGCCATAAAGCCTTTGATCATAGTTCTGAGGAAAAGATGAATTGCAAACACTGCTAGTTTAGGGCTTGCCTTGAACGACCTCAGACTTTTTTAAATCGGCTATTATATGATAAATGTTGTGCCGACAAAAGGAATGTTCTGTTACATGATATGAAGGGTGTGCCGTGCGAGCAATGCAGCACCTCAGTGAGTCAGCAGCCAATGTGAGAAACAAGATTACACATTACGCAATAATTGCCAGGAGTATGTCCAAAATGACATCGGATGCGTCCTGCATGCAGTTTTCTTAGATCAGTAATCGCTCTTCTTAAAGCTACATTTCCAAAAAAAAGACATGACCCGCTGCTAGTCAACATCTAGCTTTAAATGTCGCGTCAGAGCATTAATGACGACTTGTTGACTAGTTCGTGCAACGCCTACGCTAGCTCAATATATTTTAAGTGGTTTTATTGGCCATATTACTTTTTAACCCCAATGCTGAAGTTTGTGTAGTCACCGCTGTGGTTATAAGCAATCTTGAGATACGGCTGGATGATATAACGTTAGACGGTTTCAAAGTGACAACATAAACAAACTGTGCATGTGCACGTTCGTGGGCTGCACTTAACTTGGGGCAATCGTGGCCTAATGGTCAGAGAGTCGGACTCGTGACCAGAAGGTTGCCGGTTCGATCCTCAGGGCTGGCAGGTAACGATTGCGGTGCCCTTGAGCAAGGCACCTAACCCCTACACGCTCCCCGGGCGCTGCACTGATAGCTGCCCACTGCTCCGGGTGTACGTGTGTTCACCACTTGCTGTGCGTATGTTCACTAGTCACTGGATGGGTTAAATGCAGAGGTCACATCTCGGGTATGGGTCACCATATCTGACAAATAGGTCACTTTCACTTCACTTCCGGTACACATTAACAAACAATAAAGCACCTATA
This sequence comes from Triplophysa tibetana, assembly GCA_008369825.1. Taxonomy (NCBI): domain Eukaryota; kingdom Metazoa; phylum Chordata; class Actinopteri; order Cypriniformes; family Nemacheilidae; genus Triplophysa; species Triplophysa tibetana. The sequence continues at coordinate 1,744,971 of CM017893.1, forward strand.
GAATATTTCTGAGTACAAGCAAACGAAACCGAGGGGAACCGTTGGCTGAACTCGTCTCTCTAATATTTCGTATTACACTGGGATACCAAGCTTAACCGCGAGATGTCATTTTACCATATGGTTTCTTCAAATACGACCACTACGGGACCCATTAGACAAATAGTTTATGTCATAAATTGAAACAAAAAATTCAACAAATCGTTTATTTAATAAAATATTTTTCAAAAAAAAAAAAACTTAAATTAAATATAAATAGTAATATTAGTAGACTCTAGCCAAACACAGACAGGAGTTAACTACAATCCTGATGGAACGGTCTTTAAAGATTATTAAATAATATCAAGATCATTGTACTGAAGATATGCAATTACAGAGTATAGATTATATATAATAATAGGAACATTATGTTTAATGTGGCAGACACATCATCATAGCGCGAAACATCACTTCGAAATGATGAAATATGAAAAGATGCAAAAAGAGAATCACAACAACCATCTTTTCATCAACAAATTCACATTTGTTCGGTGAAGAAAAAGTAGTGATTGGTCCCTGAGTTTACATTTTTACATTGTATTTTAGAAGTCTTGCTTCTTTTAACTGGGACGAAAGAAAATGGCCTGTCTTACTGTTTTTGAGCAAAAGTAAACTATCATTTTTTTTCAAAACTAACTTCTCTGTCTCCATTCCAACAGTTTGTGATTTTGCTTCAGACTAGATAATGTTCCAAAATAGCCAACACTTCCTTAAATAAACAAATTATATATATATATAGATATAATCTATTTGAGTGAATCTGTTTGTTTGGCACCAATCGTTATTTCCTCTGTGGTCTCTTTACAGGCTACAGATATTACCCAGCATGCACTGAACGCATTAGCGGGCAGCGGCGTCCGCAGGGTCCTGATCGTAGGCAGAAGAGGTCCTCTTCAAATAGCATGTACAATCAAGGTCTGAGATTATTCTTGTTCGTTATTTACACACATGCAGCCCATTAAAAACATCGCATCAGACGGGAGACATAAATGCTGAAATTGTATTAAATATGTTTCATTGAGAAACCACAGATGAGTTTTCACAAGTCACCCATTTCGCAAGACTTCACTCTGTATTAATTCAGTGATGGAGACGAATCATGTTATCATGTCTGTCATCTTTTGCTTAAAGCGATCTACTGCTCTAAACGGCCTTCAGGTGATTGAAAAACCATTTGAGTGACAGGTTGGAAAGTGAAGGGTTCGAAAAAATATGCAATGGAAAAACTCTCTGACTGCTTTAGGGCTCACGAAATTATTTGTTTATTTTCTTTTGTGTATGAATTAAGATGTGAAAGTGATTGTGAAATGTCTTTTTAAACCCCCAGGAACTCAGAGAACTGGGGAATCTGCCCAACACCCGGCCAGAATTGCTGCTCGGTGACTTGGAGGGAATTGAAGAAACTTTAAAAGGTATACAAAATGAAGCAATATTTCAGCCTAAAAGTACATTTCTGCATTGATTTGACTATGTTTTATAAGTGTCTGGAGGTCAGACCCTCATATTATTGTAATAAAGGTTTCCCTTGTGGTTTCCCAAATTAAAACCTGTGCGTACACTGTAAGTAATGAAAACATTACTCATTTCCTGTTTTTTATCTAAAAAATAACATTTCAGCCGCTTAAGTAAATAGCCTACACTCTTAAGAATAAAGGGGCGTAATAGGTTGTACACAGAGATGCCATTGACAAACCATGTTTGGTTCTACAAAGAACCATTCAGCCTAAGGTTCTTTAAAGAGGCATCTGTTTCTTACTCTTTTATAATCTGAAGAATCTTTTTTACCACCATAAACCTTTTGTGCGACAGAAACATTCTTTAGATGTTAAAGGTTCTTTGTGGAACCAAACATTTCTTATTTTGCATCAACCTTTTTTAAGAGTGTTTATTTTGATTGTCACCACAATTGTGAAACATCCTCAAAACAAGACAGAAAGAAGTTTTTGCTGTGTAATGACTTTTAAGGCTGAAAAGATTTCTGAAGTAAACCACATTTTGGTGTACCAGGAATAACGGGTCTGCATGTTTTCAGTTTTATTTTGCAGTAAGGATATTTGATGGCCTCTATAATTGGTTTTACTTTCTAAATAAATAAAGCGGCAGAGTTTAGGAGTATAAAAACCACAGTCATTTAGACTGTTTACTGTGTTTAAATGTAAATCATCGTTTCAATATTCCAGAGAGTTTTCCATTGATTGTGCGTGTGTTCTATGTTTATGAAAAATTCCCATAAAACTTTTGTCGAAATGAGAAACTTTGTATAAGCATATATTGTATTATTGTTCCTGTATGACATATCGCTTGAACTCTCTGGTTGTTGCTTTGGATAAAATGACTTTATATGTAAAACAACAAAACACATATATGTGTGTGTGTGGTAGACCTCCCCAGGCCGAGGAAAAGACTGACGGAGTTGTTGTTGAAAGCGGTGAATGGAGGAGATAATAAAGCTGAGAAGTCCTGGAGCTTCCGCTTCTGTCGGAGTCCCGTGGAGGTTCTTGCAGGGGCTGATGGGAAACGAGCTGCAGGAATCCGATTGGCTCTCAATAAACTCGAGGTAAATGTAGAAGCTGTGAATGATGTGTTTTGCAGTATATCCATCTGTTGGACTCATCAAAGTTAAAATTGTGACAAAATAATATATTTCTATTTTCTAATTTTCTAATTTTTTTTAATAATATAGTTCATATTTTATAGTATATTTAAACGTTATTTATACAATTGCTTGTGTCAGTGTAAATGCATCTTTCATGGTATATTCAGGATCATACTATATCAGAAAATGATTCACAACAAATCAGCTCAAGGTGGACATTCTAGAGGTAAAATCATCTGGATTTGAGGAAATCTGAAGAGAAATTATTGAGTTTATTTATGAGATCTTCAGTAATATTGACGTTTGTTTGCAGACTTGAGAAATCTGAGCTCAGTTTGACACATTGTTGACATCTCTTCTGAAACACTTATGCCAGCCATTTCTGATTTTTTCACCAGATGAAATATCTGAGACACACGTGATGTGTTCTCTCTGTTTAATCTCATTGTCAGTTTGGAAACACATGAATTATAAAAAAATGAATCTGTGATTTTTTATTTTCTTATTGTATCTGTTTATTGTTCTTCCACAATGAATGCAAGACAATAGAGTACATGGCAAACATGAGCCACGTGTACCATAAAAAGCACAACAAAACACACAATACAGAATATGAGTTGACAAGAGATTAAAGTTATAGTTCACTTAAACCAACTCCTTGAACTATTGTTCTTGCATTTAGGGTGAATGTATTTATACATGAAAAGCTCTGAGCTCTGTTTGTCTTGTTTGTCTTGATCTCATTCATGCAATCGCTGTTGTTTAGACAGAAAATGAAACATGATAACAGTATAATGATAGTGAGCGATTCAAACACTGGTCACTCTGTATGTCTGTGTTTGGCCATGGCAACTGCCACAGAAAGACTTTTATTGTAAGGCGTTTTTTTCCCTCCACATTTGACTGAATGTGGTTCTCATGACCTTGAACATTTTTCCAGACACAATCTTGTTTTGTGTTTGTCGATTTTATCCATTTTCTTTAGATTACATTTTACGTTTCATTTATTTTTGAGTTTTCCAGATGTTTATCCAGACGTACATATTCAGATGCACTCAGGACTGGTCTGGCTCAGTGTATTCTAACATTAAATGTCTTTATTTATTTTCCTGTAAATACTTTTAGTGCCTTAAAATAGAAGCCTTGTATAGGTTTGAGTTGTGTCATTTCAATTAATTTCAAGGTTTTATTAGTTATAGTTTTAGTAAACCGATATCTCTGACCGAGACGCATGAAAAGTTGATTAAGAATGAGGATTATTTCATCGAATATTACATTTTGAACTCTTTGTCAGTTCATGTGCAAACGTTGTTGTTTTGTTTACAAATAAGTTTGAACTTGCAGTATTGTTTGGTTTTTTTTGTGAAGAGTAACTGGTGTATTTTACAGTTTGATGATTTAACTCTTATTCTTAACTGTGAAATAATAATGTAGAAGTCTGGAGTGCTTTCATCTGATCTATTAACCTCATTAAACATGTTATTTTTTGTTTAGTTTAACCATATTTTTTTAATACGGTTCAGATATATTCATAGTATAATATAAGTTTATAATGTAAACTATAGTGTAATAGAGTCCGATGAGGTCTGATGTGTTTTTGGTCAGATGTGACGTGTGTGTTTCTGCTGTGTGTTTTACAGGGTTCGGGAGAGAACGTGCGGGCCGTACCAACAGATCAGCTGGAGGATGTGAACTGTGGTCTGATCATCAGCAGTATTGGATATAAAAGCATTCTTATTGACCCAGCGGTGCCCTTTGACCCCCGTAGGTCTGTGGTGCCCAATGACATGGGAAGAGTTCAGGACGCACCAGGTGGAAATCCCCGACACAATAAAACACACCCATTATAGCACAAAGAGCACGCAATATTCATTCAGTTGACAAATCTGTTGTCACACCCCTTATAAAGATGTACAGTGATTTTATTATAGTAAACGTGAAATTGTTTTTGGTTTGTGCATTGATTAGCATCTCTTAAGACACAGTTTTACTACACAAGGTCAAGGTTAAACTATTGCTCATTTGTGCTTACCATGCTTCGACTCAAATAAAACAGAAACTACACAGTTACAAAGGTAAACCATGGTTAAGGAAAGTGTGTTCTCAAAATACTAAACTAAACATTATCTTTCTGTGATGAAGTTCAGAGCGTCTTTTTTCGTTGTTGAATTGTAGTAAACACCTTTAGTTTTAAGTTCCTTTGGGAAAACATTTGGTTTAGCTTTCAAGACTTGCGGGACCAATTATCTGTGTTGTGTGTGTTTGTCAGGCCTGTATTGTAGCGGGTGGGTCAAACGCGGACCAACGGGAGTGATCGCCACCACCATGAATGACAGTTTTGATACGGCACATGTTATACTGCAGGATATGGAGTCGGGCCTGCTGGACCTGTCAATCAAGAAACCGGGCGCACAGGCCATATCTGGTCTCCTTCAAACACGAGGTCATGCCAACACACACACGCACTATTTTTATTCCTCCTGCTCTTGTATTCCCCCCCCGGCCACCCTCACACGCATATTTCTGTGATGTTGCAACAGTCAGATTCTGTGGGTGTATTGTGGTACTGAACCACGACCTGATTTGTATTAAAAGTTAATCCTGGCTCAAGCTAAATGTGTTTTTGTGAGATCTGAAACTGGTTTGTTGGAAAATAAACCCGTCTCATCGTTATCTCTGATTGCATTGCAGGTGTGAGAACAGTTTTATTTTCCGAATGGGAGAAAATCAACGCCGAGGAGGAGCGGAGAGGAAAACCCCACGGAAAACCCAGAGAGAAACTTCTGGACGTAGAGGAGATGCTGCAAATCGCCTGGTCGTGAGATCAGCTGCGCCTGGACTCTGTTTGACATGCTTGAACCGCCGCCCAGGATGACTTAATGCCATGTTAAGTGGGCTCTCAGTACAGACCCCAAGGGTAAAACCTCTTTTGCGCAAGTTTGTTTGCTAAGAAATAAAAGTTCGGTCCCTGTTTGCACATCCTCGTGTTTTTACAAACCCACAAGCCCATAGTATTAAACAGCAAATGCGAAAATTACAAAAGGTGAATGACATGTAAATGATAGAAAAGATTGCATATGAACAATTTCAACTGAAATCATGTTTTCTATGCCTTTAGAGGACTTGAAATATAGAGTAACGGATCACACGGGGTAATTTTATGGTGCTTTTAACATTTACATTTATGCATTTGGCAGACGCTTTTATCCAAAGCGATAAAACGAGGTGTGATCATTGTGTGTCCGCCTCACCAGGGTTGCCAGATCTGCATAACAAAAACAACCCAAGGCAACAATATACCCATACTAAAAATGTGTCACTTTACACAAGGAATAAATTGAAAGTCGCATTCAAAAACGTAGTCGGTCTGCAAGAAATTGATGGACTAGCCAACCTTTGACACCACCTTTGTGGTATTAAAAAAGAAAGTCTCGCAGACAAAATAACTTTCAATTTGGATGAATAATTTCTTTGAAAGTAGGTTTTTAACCTATTGTGCTAAATATGATGAGTAAGGACTTTATTTTTGAATGTGCATTGAATATGCTTACAGTATGCGTCGCTTTTTTAATTTAAGTCTATAAATACGTTTCATAGAATCGTGTAACTGGAGCTTATAATCATCACTACTGTTTCCTGTAAGCACTACTGATTCCATCTGACAGGTTAAACCTGTTAAAGATATTGAAGATATATGTTGTCATGTCATTTTTATGGCTTCTTGAAAAGCTTTTTTTATTTTAAATAAACACATGTCAGTACTTGCTGGAATGAGTATGGGAGGAGGCATCCATTGCGATAAACACCGAGTAAATAATGTTGAAGGAACAATCCACATTCAAGTTTATTTTTCTGGTCCAATTGACAGATTGTTTTATATTTTTCAAGCACGCTAACAAGATGTTAGATCTGTATACTGTAGGTGATTTTTCTTCTTGAATATGAAGACATTTGTACTGGCATAAAGACACATATTGACAATGTAAGATGATTAAAATATTTTTTGCATGTGCTACTGTTGAGTAATGTTGAAGCAGGATTAGTGTGAAACACCAGGTTGTCTCTGACGGTGCCGAACACATTATCGCTCTACTTATCTATTTATACAAATACGAAAAGGGTTTTATTTTAGAGGACTCGAACTACACATACGAAAATAATGTCTACAATGTCTTTGTTGTCTTCACATGGTGATGGTTTATCAAATGTTTAACAGTCTGCAGATCGTTAATTCATGAACTCTTGAAGTTTTTGACTTAACTTCATTCCTGCAGTCAAATCTCCAGCTGGACTTTCCAGAAATTAGGATTTCACACACAGAAAGGGAAGTTCAGGAAGGGAATGAAGTGATGTAATGACCAATCTCTTTCCTTTACATCACAGTGTTTATAGGGATGTTAAGAGTGTAATGGCTCCTCTTTTAAACAAAGTGCACATGAAGTTACACAATATGAAAAGCAAAGCAGCAACTCTACCCAGTTTTTTATTGTTTTTCAGGTTGATAAACCCAAACCTGTTTATGAATTTCTTTAGTGGAACACAAAAGAAGATATTTTGAGAAATGTCTTGGTGGTTTTGTGTTCATACAGTGGAATTCAACAGGGTTCAGTGTTGTTTGGTTGTTTACGTTCTTCAAAATGGTTTCTTTGTGTTCGGCAGAAGAAAGTCATGCAGGTTTGACGACATGAATAGTTGAGGAAGTGACAGAATTTGCCTTTTTGGGTGCAATGACCCTTTAAGCCCAAAGTATTCTTCAGTGTTATACTGCCGACTTTCACCATTAGCTGCACCGGAAACGTGAAGAAGTATAAAAAGACATCCGTTTTGGCATCAGTTGCACAGATATTAAATGAAGTTAAAGTCGGGGCTTCCAAGACAAACCAACTGAGTAACTCTTGAGGATTGAAAATTACATGCAGGTGCCGTTTATTACACTTGGAGCCAACTAACAAAACACCCACAAAGCATCTTTTCTCAATAAACCATTCACAAACAACCATCAATGAATAAACCGACGCCTGTGCGTTATGACCCTAAAAAACAAATGTCTTTAATTTTCTTGTAAACGCTGTTTTGTAATCATTTATTGATTTACTTAAGTTACTTTAAAGCAGGTGCAACACACGGGTTTCTGCCAATCTCATATTAATCTTGAGTACCTATAGCGTAGTATTGCATACTTCGTATCTTCGAAGAGTATATAGTTTGATCACATTTATAAAAGATAAGATACAGCTTTACGTTTGTTCCGAAATCATACGGTGCGTGCGGGGGGGAGGGGCAGACTGAACTAAAGCACATTGTAAACCAAACACAGACACAGAGTGTTTCACTCACCACATGGCATGCAGTTCATATCCGGCATTTTTTAGCGCTAGGACGGATCCATATCAGCTTCAAAAGATCTTCAAATCCAGCGTTATATCCACCGTTTATATAACATTCTTCACCCAAATGCAGTGAACGAACAAACACCTGAACTTCGCAAACGTATGCTCTCTCTCTATCCTGAACACAAGTGAAAGTGACGTCTGCGCAAGCTCCTTCTCCAGCTCGCCTTGCTGTCGCGTGGCCGTGTCGCGTGCTTTTCCTGGAGAATTGTCCAATAAGGGACTGATAAAAGTGTATCCATCATCTTTATGACATCCAGGACACTTCTATCGGTTTTGTGATTGGACCTCCGCAAGGAATTCTGGGTTGGTAGTGTGTGGAAGTGTGTGGAGCCTCCAGCTTCGCCGAAGACCGCATCAAGGGTGCAAAGGGGGTGCTGATGACCACTCTTCAGAGCCTAAAAATGACAGATGGGACACTCCACGGACTCGTGCACTGAGCGAGAATTTAAGGCCACTAGACCGCAAGTGCACATGAAGTGCGGCCTTTGCGACAGGTCCTAAGAGATCAGCGAATCATTCATAAAGTATGTACTTTATATAGCTATTCTGTTAGAATTGTGAGATATAAACTCACAATAATGAGAAAAATGGGTGCGTTGTGATATTTTACCTCACATTTGCAATACAAAGTCAGAATTGTAATAATGACAAGTCACTACTACCTTTTATGGCCCATATATTTTTTAATTGGTTTTCAGAAGGAATAAAGCTTCCATGGTTGATTTACTATTAAGAAGCATATTTCGTACATCATGAAAATTAAAGGGAAAAATTAACAAAAGCATTAATGCTAGAACAAAATCACAGTAATCCTGAGTTCTTAAAACCTCTGCTCACCAAGCCTGCATTTATTTAACCCAAAATAAACTAAAATCACTAATATTGTGGAATATTTTTACCATTTACATTTGTTTTTCAACTATATACATACACTTTGCCTCATTTTTCAAAACTTTACGCACAAATCCAAGAATTGCACACACAAAATGATTTACTGCATAAACCTAGCAAGCCTAATATTTATGGGCTAATTACATGTATATAGCCCAGTGACATCCAGAAGAAAAACATATTTCCCTGCTGAAAAAAACAATACTCAAAACACAACAGTCGCCCTTAAGGGTAACACATTTAATGGTTATGATGGGAATATATTGGATTCTATTTGTGGGGTGTTTTCTGGCAGCTGAGATAAGCATTAAATCTGAATAGCCTAACGCCCAATACACAACAAAAATGCACTTTTGTAATTGGTTTAATGAAAAAATCTAATGGTTCATAATTCTAATGAAAACCATTACAATTTCTGAGATGCTTTCTATTGCTTTTATACGTTTCCCAAAATACAAAATCATAACGACTGTAATGACAGTAATGAGGTCATCTAACTCTTTAATAGGCCTTTAATATGAGAAAAAGACACAACAAGATTCATATCTTTTTTAATAATTAAGTGAACATTTATTGTACGTTATCATTTAAATAACATGAATGGTTTTAGACTTACTTCCTTTTTGTAACAGAGGCAGCCCAGCAGAAGCAAATTCATCCCACGCGTCCTCCATCAGACGTCTCGACCACGCCCCCTTGCAGTGACTATTCTTCACTTTCTCTCCGTGCGTCATTCGGGCGGCGTTGTATCTGACTAGAAGTAAAACGGCCAATTAACAATGATTTTTTTCCTATTTTTTTAATGCTCTGCGTGTTATGGCATTAGACGAATTTATGTTGGTACAATAACGTTGTCTATAAAACTCATTTTTTTAACATGCATCTCTGAAGACTTGGGGAGATCTTGCATGATCTTTGGTGAAAATGTTGACGTAAGTCCACACAAATGACAAACACTGACACATCAGGCTTTTATTGGGCAATCCAACAACCATCTGTTGCGCAATATCTGGAGACGTGAGTCCTCTGGTCATTTGAGAACTGATCGACTTAACTTTTCTCTCTAATGCTTCCCATAACTGCAAACATATAGCAAATATGTGCTTTTGGCATCATGTCTTGTAAAACTTTTTATAGCAGGATGAGCACTGAACAATCTAACACGAGATGAATAATGCGCACCTGCGCAGTCCTGTATTTAAATTAAGGTAATAAACGCAACACACTTATCCAAAGTCTCTCAGAATATGTGAAATAGATGCTCATATATAAGATATACGAAGTGCTCTAACACAAAGCTACAAGATTATCTAAAGGGAAAGACAGTTTAAACTCGACAAATATGGTAACATATAGTGAGTTTTATGAAGTGTGTACTTGTGTTGTGCAGCTATGGGGCAGTGTTGAGTTGATCTCTCTGCTAAACATTCATGAGAAAGACGCTCAACATGAGACGATATTTTTTAACTCTGCAGTAGTTTGAAGTGAAAGTTAATTTTTTAAACGCTCGTGCGCGTTTGCGATCGTCAATCTCGGCAGTGTGAAGACAGACAGTAAGTGAAAAGAGCTTAAATACAATGTTTTAAAGAGTTTTGCTCACTATAGGGTTTATTCTCCTTTTTTGTCATAAGCTGAAAGAAAACCATCAGTCCTTATTTTAATAGTGCTCTCAATGTTTTATTATTGAGCTTTGCTTTTTTTATTGGAATCTCTTAAACTTTTTATTAAATGTTAAATGTTGTGTGACGACGCGCTTTTCAGCAGGACATAAAAACTCATTTCGACGTGTTTGTGCGCTCAGTGTTTCGAAGTGACAAAATTCATTTGAAAAAAAACTTATATTGAATGAAATGCTTGACATTTAGAATTCATGTTTTTGACTTAACTTTTTTATATTGATGTATGTATAATGTTCTTTGATTCTTCATTACAGGATCATGGGTGATGTCAATGTTTGTCTGATGCTTCTTCTGCTTTGGACCCTCACAGCTGTCTGTAAAGATGACGGTAATTCTCATCTCTGAAACCCATAGCCTGCAATTTCTTTACGGATGAAAGTTCACAGGTTGCTTTTCTAACTGCGTGGGAGCCTGAAAACACATCCGTCTGGCTGGGGAGATATCCTATCAGATTTTTATATGATAAGATACAATCTTAATTGTGTGTAAAGTCCAATCTGAACACATTAAGGCTTTGGGTGAATGTATTGCATTAATTATAGCTAAATTCAGTCTTGTGTGTGCGTGTGTGTGTGTGTGTGTGTGTGTGTGTGTGTGTGTGTGTGTGTGTGTACGTGCGTGTATGAGATGATGAAGTGATGGATCATGATGAAAGAGATACAGAATTCAGTGATGGTGCTTTTATTTGCTTGTGATGCATCATTGCACATAACATTAGCCTATGTGATGAGTATATAAAAAAAATATGTAAAGCATACAGTCATACTTCAAAGGTTAAATGCATGTTGCTAAAAAAAATGTGTTTAGTTGCTGTTTACAGTTTATTAAATAGCTCTGTTCTATTACAGATATTACATGTGAAGATGTGACCGGACATTTGGGAGAAGAATTAACTCTCACCTGCAGAATCTCTTATCAGAGCCACACATGCTGCATGATGATGTACAAGTTTATTAATAAAGACGAAATCTACAGAAAAGAGTTTAGAAGTGATCCCTGCACACATCTGACCAGCTTTTCATGTCCTTACACTGCAAATGAAGTCACGACAACAAAAATTAAGTTCTTTTCACAAACAACATGCGGAGCAAAAACAAGAGAATTCACTGTGAACATAACAGGTAAGTTTAACTGCATTTTACATTGATTATTATGAAAATAATGTTTCCAGTTGTACATCATGAATCTATTAATAGTGGTTTTATAATCCTTTACAGATGCTGTTAAAGAAGAAGAAACAGGTATTCAATCGTTCAATATTTATTGATCGCTGATCACTTAGAAAATACTGATAAACTCTGACATTCATGCTAAATATTACATTGTTTTATCAATAATGGAGCCATATATAAACATTAGTTGTTGTATAATTTTTTTGTTTATTAAATTCAGTAGGTGGATCGAATAGAATCGAAGCTGAATCTGCACCTGAAGAGAAACCTCCTGTACAAGCAGGTATTAACTTCTACAAGTTATCATTGATCACTCTCGTTGGGAAATAAATCATTTTAAATAGTCCGAATAGTGACAATGTTTATTTCAGTTCACCCTATATTAAGTTTCTGATACAGTTGCAGATGTTCAACATATTGGAAATGTCCAGCCCAACATCCTGAGGCTGTTTAAACAATGTCATCATAATCACATTTCTACTTCTGTTTAATAGGGTATGGATCAATGCTAGCTGTCATCATTTCTGTCCTGAGTTGTTTTATCATCATCGTCATGGGATTCATTCTCAGAAAGAAACGCAAGACCACCGACACTCCCAAATTCCAGAAGGCTGAAGTGTGTGCGTGTAAACATGCCGATAAGCATCCAGTGTAACATCAGCAGTATAACAAAATACAGCAGAAACAATTTGTGTTTCTTTTTTTAAAGTAAAGCTCGTATAGTATCATGAGTTTTAAAAGTAAGACTGTAAAAATGATGTGATCAATAGGTCATGTCATGTCATGATTTGACATTCCCAGCCAATTGAAGGCAGTTTTGTTGCTGCACAAACTCCATCACATGTGCTGGTCACAATAATAGTCCATAGAGATATACAATAACTGTTGTGTATATACAGACCGAATATAAGTAACTGACTGTTGAATGGTGAAATGTTTAAAAGCGTGGTTAATGGTTTGAAAGGGAAACATAGGCTACTTTAACCTACTTTTTGATGTCTGTGAAATAATAATCTTATTCATTTGTATGATCAGTGTATATCTTGAAAATTAAAATGCTTATTGTTTTCTCTGAGCATTAACTTGAAATAAAAAATATTTTAGTAATAACATGTTATAGTTGTATTTGCATATGAAGAGTTTGGTTCCAAGATGAGAACTCATTGAAAATCATGTTTGTTTATTGTGCATTACAATTAGTATCATCAAACTGCAGTTGGTTTGTTTTTAGTTAAGCCACAAGAACTACAAAAATACAGCTAACTAACACAATAAAGCCAATAGAAACAAGATAACAAGAATTTGAATTTTTTTTATCTCATTTTGTAACCAAACTCTTCATTGATAAACTATCATGAGAAAATACTAAGATGCACGGATAAGGAACTATGTTTGTCTATTATTGATTCTTTCCATTGTATGCTGTGTATGCTGTTTTTTGCTGTTTTTTGCTGTGTGTGTGTGTGTGTGTGTGTGTGTGTGTGTGTGTGTGCGCGCGTGTCACTTACTATCAAGATTATTTTATTACACAAAGTTATAAAAGGAGGTTCGTTGTCATTATAAGTAAAATATTTGTGACACTCTGTGCTCTTTTTACTGTGTCTAGTTGTTCTGTATTGTAAAGGAAATGATCACTTGGTGAATTAAGATGAAAACAGCTTCGGTTTCTGTTCTGATGTTTCTCTGCTGGTGTCCTTGACTTTAAAAACAATCTTTCAAGTGTGTCTGTCCCTCTGTTAATGATATTTGTGATCTGTTGCGATTTTGTCAGATCATAGTGCATTATTTCTAATGCTTTGCAGCTTGTGTTGGATCTTAATGGGTGATGTATCCTTGTAGACATGCTGTCTGACTTTTTCTGCTGTTGATTAAGGTCGACTGAATACAATAATAGCATACGTGGCGGTATTTGCTTGTTTTCCCTGCTACAAATCCAGACGGAAAGAGGAAATTGAAATGACCAGTTGAGCTGGTAATTCATGTTATCTGAAAACCTCTGAGAGGAAAGTTTGTTTTAAAATAACCCTCCATGTATGTACCTTGATTTAAGTTTCACTTAAGCCTTAAATTATTCTTCAATTGTGTGTCTGTGGATTGTTATTTCAAAGTGAAAGTTTACTTTCCATTAGCCACAGAAACACTGGGCAGGTGTAAATTCCAACATACTTGGCAAGGAACACATCTACAAGTAAAATCTATTCCCAGGTACATTGTAATGTCTGACAAATATATAGTATATAAATTCAGTTTCTGGTGTTATTAAACGTTCTAAATCTCTACGGAAAAAATCCTTATCATCAGCATATACGATCTATAATGCTTCTCAAGGTGGAATTTACTTTAAAAGTTACACAATCTTTAAACTTACATGAAGAGTGAAGTGCTGCATGTAAAACAGTGAGTCTGTTCACAGGACTGTGTGTAACATTGCATCACAGACAGGAAACTGCTTCCAGATGTGTTGTGCGGCTCATGGACAATGTGAGGCTTGTGACTCTCCAGTGGGTTTATATTCATTCAGGACGCACATGAGACGATAAAAATCATTATGTCACTTTGAGTCATATTAAAAGTGAAAGTTCAGTGTTGAAGTAGTCTACTCGTGCGCTGCTGAAGAGGATCATTGTGATCTTGAATCTCACAGAGTGAAGACAGACAGACAGTAAGTGTTCACTACTGTAAACTTTAACAAAACTATAGAACAATCGTTACATTTACTAACCGATATTCATCTATATGCATGCTTTCTGGTTTTAAAATCTTCGAATTAAATGATTTATGGGATTTGCATCTTTAATTTTAAGTCGCTTTTAATATTCTGTTACAAATTTCTCTGTCGTTATTTCATTGATGGTCTCAATGTTTTGCACATTGACCTTTGCTTTTATTGATGTGTTGTGTTTGACACCTGCAGTGGTATTTTTTTGGAATCGCTGGATTTCATTGATCTAAAATGCGATTTATTCTGAGCTATAGTGCAGTAAAGTGCAGTTAACTCATTCACCCGCAGTCTGGTGATGAAGGTCAAGCGCTTTTTCTATGATAGATGGAGGCAAAACAAGTGTTTAATGTGGCTGAACGTGATTGACAGCTAAACAGATTCAGAAAGTTAAACACAGAATATAAAATGGAGACAACGGGAGTTAGCTCGAAAAAGAAGTGTTTGGTGTTTTACTTTTAACATCATTTAAACATGAATACAAGAAACAAACGCAATGCAAAAGTCAATCTTTTATTATTATTAAATGTATTTTGTGTGGTTATGATTAAAGTGATATTTGCTTTGCAAATTAATTCCAAATAGGATCAAGTTTTAATTGTCAAATCTCTTTCTAACAGGAGCAGGATCATGGATATTTTAACGTTTCTGGTGCTCCTGTTGGTTTGTGTCTTCACAGCTGCTGACGGTAAATTCTCTATTATCATAATTTTATGTGTGAAGTGTATGAAAATGCTCAGTTTGCTGGTCTAACACTGTGACCTAGATATCGCTTCTGTCAGCAATCAAAGAGTTGAAAGTACATCGGTACACAGATTTACTTCCTCCATTGACTAGTCTAATCAGACCCAGAGTGTGTATAATGTACGGTCTTTTCAGATCAGATGGTAAATATTGAGGAGATGTGTAATTGAGAGAAGCCTGAAGCCTGAAGCCTTCATGAGGAGAGAAGGAGTGAGTGATGTCCTGTAGCACTAGAAGCTGGTCTGGAGTTATTCTTGTGTGTTAAGATGACAAGATTTGTCACGATTTTGCAAACTGTTAAAGTAAATATCACACAAACATTTTTAGGAAATCCCATTAGAAGAAATTCCGAATAAACTTTGAATTCATTTTGGAGGACACTGATGCTGCACATTAAGGTTGCGATAGCGTGTTACACATAACATTATAAATGATTTATGCCTAAATAAATGTTTGTCACGTTTACCTTAATGCAGCATTTACCATTTAGTTGATGACAGAAAGCCTAATTGATAGAGTTTTTCATTTACAAAATAAGTCTTTGTGTGTTTATTTAATTTAAAACCTTTAGACAAAAAAGTTTTTTTTTTGCTGTGCATTTTAAAGGTTTAAAATATTATAATATATTCTTTCACAGATCCTCTGAAAATCATCTGTGAAGATGTGACTGGACATATGGGGGTTGAATTAAATCTCACCTGCAAAGTCTCTTATAAGGACAAAAAAAGCTGCATGAAGATGTACAAGTTTACTAATACAGACAAAGACACAACAATCTGTAGAAAGGACTTCACAAGAGATTCCTGTGTACAGTTGACCAGCATCTCATGTCCTCACACTGCAAATGAAGTCATGACGACATTCAAGTTCTTTATACAAACCCCACATGAACCAAAATCAGCAGAATTCACTGTGAACATAACAGGTACAGTTTAACTGCATGTAACACTGTGTATTATGATCTTTTCAGTTGTACATCTTATCACTAATCTATTAACAATTTTTCTATTATCTTTTACAGAGTATACTGCAAGAGTTGAAAAAATAGTTAAAGCAACTGCTGCTTATTCAGGTATTGACATATTCGATGTTTATGTCACTGGTTACTTTTCATACTTTAATCAATCATTTAAAAGAACGCATGTCTTGAAATTTCAAAGAGTGTAAAGGAAAAATATGATAGATTGAGAAGGTTTACTTTATAATGACAAATACTTGACACTGACTCAGATTGTTCTATTGGCCCTGCACGCACTTTAATCTTTAAACACAGGTCTTGTATAAATATAGTTGTATGGAGTGATATGGGTTTTTAATTGTGGTTTTAAAATCTTAACAGGGTCTCCAGAAGAAACTCAAAAAGGTATTCGACTTATTCAAATAATTATTGGTCGCTGGTTATTTCGGTATTTGAATCAATAGAGAATAAATAAAGTAGTTCTACATTCTAGTATATACACATATGCTCAATAAATGTGTATGTTTGAATCCATCTATGACTTACATTTCTTTTATCTCAACAAGTTAACACAGCGCTTGCTGTGACCGGTATTTTCATCTGCTTGCTCATCATGGTTCTTGCGGGAGTCATTCTCAGAAGGAAATACAACTGCACCAACAATCCTAATGGAGTTGGCGACCGTGAAGAAAACAACATCAGTGACCATTTAAATACGTGTTAATTAGTGTAACAGCAGCATGACTCTAATATTCAATATTCAGGTTTCAGATGAAGCTCATGCAGGTTCATGAGTCTTAAAATGGTGCAACTATGTTAGATCTTCTGATGGATTAAAAGATTTGTGTGTCCAGAGAAAAAATTTACTGTCTGTTGAATAGGTAGCATTGAATTATAAAACTGTGCTTTTTTTAAATCACTAAAGCTTTATTTTTTGGTTATTGATCTCTTGATCAGAGTGAAAATACTGCATATATATATATTTGTATGTGCATAAATGTGAACAGCCGTATTGTTTTCCCTCAACATTAATGTGGACTTTTGGCCTGTATATGATTTTAACATTAAGCCCATAAAAGAAAAGCAATACTCGTTTTAAAGAGACTTTATTCTTTGCTTTTTGGTATGTGACCTTATTCATACACTTTTAAACTATTGCATCTTTAAGCTAATTTTTGTACTTTTATAAGATGTACATGTTGTTTATTGTTGATTAATTTGTTTAATTTACTGTAATGAAATAAATAAAGATTATTATAATATCTAAGGATTGATGTCTGTTATATTCTTATATCTTATCTTATTATTATCTTAATATTAGAAATTATCTCATGAGACGGTTAATTGGGATGAACAACTCTGTTGTACTGTGTGTTCTGATGTTTCTTGTCTTGCTTGAGAATGTTAATATCAGATGTGGAGAACCAAGAAAGCAATAATGTTTGATGAATTTTTCCCTTAATAACTGTAATAGCCCATCATAAGGATTGCAGTAACCAGAAACCAAAATCATTGAAATTATTTTTTTCTTTAAAATGTCAGTAAAGACGGCGATAAATTCCAGACCTACAGTTCAGTTTGAAGGTCTGGCTACGGGAGACTAACAAACACCTGACCTCAGTTTCACTGAAACTTTCACCTATTGTGTTTTCTTTTGTTCTTATTACCAAAGAAAAGATTATTTAGCCGGAAAATAAGACTTGGTGTGATTTCTAGAGATGATGAAACAACTTAGTGGGGCTTTTTCAAGGTATTGGGACGGACTGGTAAATAATGAGTTGAAATTTCCATCTTACTTTACCAAACGTGGCAACCGTCCACAGAATCCCACTTACAGCAGAAATGAGTTGTAGCGTTTTTGTTCTCATGATCCATTTCAGAGGGGGAACATCTTTTTAAGGTTACCATTAATTGCCTTGAGAGAATTTTTGCTTCAATACTTCTCGTTTCTTTTTTCAAAGTTCTGATCCCAGACATTCCTCCTTGCTTTTTAGAATATGTATCTACATGTGTGAACAGCAGCCATAACCACTCTTTATGTCGACATTAAAAATAAAGATTTAGTCTGTGTAGAGTATTCCTGCGCATTGCATTTGCACAGCAGAGGTTGGGAGTTTTTCTCAAACTCATGGCTTCTAAACAACAAACCTATCAGCTCACTTCCTTGGAAAAATCTTTATCAGATTTCTGGTATGATTCTAACTGAAACAACAACAACAAGGATACATGTTGACTTATTCAAAGTGACTTGTAATGACTTGTTCTCGGGCATCATATTCAAGGCCACCATTCAACCATTAATTGAAAACACACATGTGATGTTCTTACCATCCTTGTGAGGACCTAACAACTGCACACACTTTAAGTTTCTATAAATTGTGGGGATTTTTCATTGACTTACAGGTTTTCATAATGAGCTTGATTTTATTACATTTACAAGCATGTTTTTAAATCAAGGTGGCGGCACATACTATCTAAATATTAAATCTTGAGAACAAATGATGTCGATTACATTCACTTTCTTTCGCTAAACACAGTCACATAAATTCCATATAGTTACAGAATATTACATCACTGGATCCCACATAGTCAGTGCCCAAAATGAAATCAAGTGAACAGACCCATAAATCACTGTTTACCACGCTGACTGAACTCAGTAAGCAGCTTAAAATTTAATAAAAGGGCTTTTGCTCAAGTGGAACAGAAACGAACTGTTTGAATCGTGCATTTTATCTCTTGGAGATGCAGAAGATGATAATCAACAGCGTAAAAATGTTTGTGGGCAGGATAAACGGTTTGGCATGCGCTGCTGGTAAGTGACATTTGATCCTGCTGTAAAGTGGAGTTAAAAACACAAAAGTTTCTAGGAAATTTACAACAATATTTAATACTGCTGTCTGCAGTATACTGCACAATGGATATTGTTTTTCTGTTCTCATGTCTTAAAAAATATTGTGCCAATGAGTTATCAAACTGAAGGAGATTTTGATCATTGTCAACCACCGCCCACCCAAATCCCAGTTATAGGCTCACATGCAAAACAAGTATACTTTAGTATGTACTATAGGTAGCTGTAGTAAGTTAAAGTGTATCGCCATGTTTGCTATGCTTAATTGTTAATGTACACTTTAAAGTGATACTTCACCCAAAAATACACTCTCTGCGAAATATCTTCTTTTGTGTTCTGCGTAAGAAAGAAAGTAAAAAGGTTTGAAATGACAGGAGGGTGTGTAAATGATAACAGAGTTTTCATTTTGGTGTGAACTACAACTTAAGCTATATAAACTGTTAATACTGTAGTACACTTTAATATTTACTATAGTAAGAGACTAATAGTATTTCAGATATCAGAAATGCAGTTCTTACTGGTAAAAAAAACAGCTAAAACTTTGACCATCCATAACTTTTCGAAGAATTAAATCGCTCATTTATCGTTAACCATTGCCATATATATACAGCCCTATCTGACATGCAATGTTTTATAACCATATTTGGTCATTATGTGACACCCTGGACATATGAGAACTTCCAGTTATCTTCTGGTACCATGTATAAAGACGTGTTGTTTCTAAGATAAACACGCTCAAAAGCTTGATGCCTCTCTGTGTCTTGTCTTTGAGATCTGCAGAAAATTTCTCTCACAACTTCCAACCTATTTCTGATTTGATTTAAAGGGTGATCCAAAACAGAGAAAGAAACTTAGTGTTCATAAGTCAAAGAAGTTGTCCACTGCTCACCACATGATCACCGAGGTCACTCAGGGATCAGTGCTTGGACCACTGCTTTTTTCCATTTACACGACATCCTTGGGACCCTTCATACGAGTACATGGCTTCTCGTATCAATGTTATGCTGACACCACCCAGAACTAAATCTCGTTTCACCCAGACGATACCACTGTAGCAGCTCACATTTCAGCCAGCATTGAAAACATCTCAGCTTGGATGAAAGAGCATCACCTCCAGCTGAACCCGGCCAAGACAGAACTACCAGTGTTTCCGGCACACCCAATGGAGCAACAAGATCTCACCATCCAACTTGGCAATACCACAATCACTCCTTTCAAAACAGCCAGGAACCTCAGAGTCATATTTGATGAACAGCTGTATTTCAATGATCACATTGCAAAGTCAACATGGTCAAGCCAATATGCCTTATTCAACATTAGAAAGGTTAGACCCTATATCACTGAGACAACTCCTTGTCCAGGCCCTGATAATCTCAAGGTTAGACTACTGCAATGCTCTCCTTACTGGTCTTCCTGCAAAGGCTATCAAACCGGTCCACTTGGTTCAGATGACAGCAGCACGCCTCATATTTTCATCCTGGTGGAACATTCTTCATAACTCGGTCAACCACATCTCTCACAACATTTAAAATGTACTGAAAACCCATCTCTTCTGCGAATACTTGACAGACAAATGAGAAAAAAAAAATTATAACCCTTGCTCTTTCTCTCAACAGGTAGTGGTCTAGCTTTTGTTGAAACCAGTAACTTTGTATAGGCACCTTTTGCATTCTTGCTCCCATATGACATATCGCTTATTGCTCCTTTTACTCTTAGTCAGTCGCTTTGGATAAAACGGTCTGCTAAATTACTAAATGTAAATGTATTCTTCTCACAGTTTTCCGCTGATTTAAAGCATAATCTGAGTTAAAAACGCTGTTGTTTATGTGTTGGTGACGATGTCTAGTATCTGCATATACATTGATACAGTTATTTTATGATGAAAACAACATCTTAAATATGTTTATGATACGATGCTCACGGGTGTGTCTATTACAGGTGCATGTCATTTAGAAAACATAACCAGATAAATCACCACGGATAGCTCTTAGGCAGTCTTTACATTTTTGTGTGCCTGTTTATTAGACATTTTTACATGAGGTTATAAACATGCAATGCATTTTTGCATTTTTCAACTTTGCAGAATGTTATAAACATGTTCATACAGACGGCTCATCATGAGCAATGCAGCATCCACGGTAATGTGCTGGCTGTTGAGCAACACGTTCTATTGGGATTGGCATCATTCAAACTGACGTACTCTTGCTGTTCATTCATCTGAATACAACCGCAAGAGCGGTTTGACTTTATCTCGCATTAAAACAACAGGAGACAAGTTTGCTCATCATATCACGTTCCAGCTCAGTGGAAAATTTTCAACGGATGCGTGGTTCAAAAACAAAAGTATTTACATACAAAAGTATTTTTGTTTTGGGCATTGCTTTACAAGTTCGCCTGTGAAGACATATTCCTGGCGTTTGGCCAAAGAAACGTGAATTAACAAGATACACACCTTGACAAAGTGATGCAATGATCTGCCTCACCTTGTGGAAAATATAAAGCGTGTTTATTAAATAAAAAATATATATTTGACTGCGTTTTGTCTGCATTTATTAGGCACATTATGTAGTCAATTTAGTGTCCACAAATAAATTTTCAAAATCAAAAGTTATTTCTGTAGACATTATGGTTAATGCACATTTAACTAAAATTAATAATAATTGAACCATTAAACAACTTTGTATAAAGATGAATAAACTAACCAAAACTACATCGCTCATTGTTTGTTCATGTTAGGCATTACGACCTTGTTGTGAACCGTTGATTTAAAAGGAAACTTTCCTTCTCACTAATGTGATTTCAGATAGATAATGAAGATTATCCTTGATGTTAAGCCAGTGTTGACAAAGCTCTTTTCCGTCCAACAAATGCACAAGGGCTTTCAATCTCCCAAAGGAAGTTAAAACTATAAAAGTCCATGCTGCTTACAATATTGCAAAGAAATTGTTTATCTGTCTAGCCTATTTGGTTTCAGAACTTTCTTTTTTGTGTGTTCATCTATGTATTCCAGAGTTATGGAGCAGAAGCAATCCAGCACATGGGAATTCCTGGGGAAAAGGTATCCAGGGTTTTTCAGCCCAGGGGTTTCTGCCAATAGAGAGGATGTGTTTTTTGTAAATCACCTAGTGTGTCTTGTTAGTTTGTGACGGCTTATAAGACAACGTCAATATATTTATAAACCTAATGCAACAGATGCTTATCATAGTGGACTTACAAACGCAGCACCTCAGTGACACATCAGCCAATATAAAAAACAAAGTAGGATATATGATTCCCAGGAGTTTTACAGATTCCCGCCAAAGCCGGGGGGAATGAAGAACATCAAATGTCCCGCGTGCAAGGGCCGGTATTCTGACAATAACATTTGATAGGGTAGCATAAATTGGCAGAACACTGGCTGCACAAGCTGTGCGTAAGTTACAACTTTGCTCCCTGAACTCTTGGCGCTTTGGATAAAAGCGTCTGCTAAATGACTAAGTGTAAATCAACAACAAAAAAGTTGTGTGTGTGGTAGACCTCCCCAGGCTGAGGAAAAGACTGACGGAGTTGTTTTGATCTGTGTAAATGTATCTTTTCATGGTATATTCAGGATCATACTATATCAGAAAATGATTCACAACAAATCAGGTCAAGGTGGACATTTCAGAGGTAAAATCATCTGGTTTGAGGAAATTGGAAGAGAAATTATTGAGTTTATTTATGAGATCTTCAATAATATTGACGTTTGCAGATTTAACAAATCAGAGCTCAGTTTGACACATTGTCGAGAGCCATTTCTGATTTTTTCACCAGATGAAATATCTGACACACGTGATGCGTTCTCTCTGTTTAATCTCATTGTCATTTTGGAGACACATGAATTATAAAAAAAAATGAATCTGTGATTTTTTATTTTCTTATTGTATCTGTTTATTGTTCTTCCACAATGAATGCAAGACAATAGAGTACATGGCAAACATGAGCCACGTGTACCATAAAAAGCACAACAAAACACACAATACAGAATATGAGTTGACAAGAGATTAAAGTTATAGTTCACTTAAACCAACTCCTTGAACTATTGTTCTTGCATTTAGGGTGAATGTATTTATACATGAAAAGCTCTGAGCTCTGTTTGTCTTGTTTGTCTTGATCTCATTCATGCAATCGCTGTTGTTTAGACAGAAAATGAAACATGATAACAGTATAATGATAGTGAGCGATTCAAACACTGGTCACTCTGTATGTCTGTGTTTGGCCATGGCAACTGCCACAGAAAGACTTTTATTGTCTTTAGGGCGTTATTTTTCCTCATTTGACTGAATGTGATTTTTCAGACACATCTTGTTTTGTGTTTTATTCTATCTTTCATTTTACATTACATTAGGTTTAATTTATTTTTGAGTTTTCCAGATGTTTGTCCAGATGTACATATTCAGATGCACTCAGGACTGGTCCGGCTCAGTGTATTTTAACATTAAATGTCTTTATTTATTTTCCTGTAAATGCTTTTAGTGCCTTAAAATATAAGTTTAAAATGGAAGTTTTGATCTCTTTGTCAGTTCATGTGCAAACGTTTGTGTTGTTTTTCATACAAAAAAATTTGAGCTTCAAGTACATATTTCTTCAAACATAAAGTCACGCGACACACACACTCACACTTGCACTGTTTTTATCCCTTCTGCTCTTGCATTTCCCCCCGCCACCCTCACACGCATATTCTTGTGATGTTGCAACAGTCAGATTCTGTGGGTGTATTGTGCCACTGAACCACAACCTGATTTGTTGTACAAGTTAATCCTGCCTCAAGCTAAATGTGTTTTTGTGAGATCTGAAACTGGTTTTGTTGGAAAATAAACACGTCTCATCGTTATCTCTGATTGCATCACAGGTGTGAGAACAGTTTTATTTTCCGAATGGGAGAAAATCAACGCCGAGGAGGAGCGGAGAGGAAAACCCCACGGAAAACCCAGAGAGAAACTTCTGGACGTAGAGGAGATGCTGCAAATCGGCTGGTCGTGAGATCAGCTGCTCCTGGACTCTGTTTGACATGCTTGAACCGCCGCCCAGGATGACTTAATGCCATGTTAAGTGGGCTCTCAGTACAGACCCCAAGGGTAAAACCTCTCATGCGCAAGTTTGTTTGCTAAGAAATAAAAGTTCGGTCCCTGTTTGGACATCCTCGTGTTTTTACAAACCCACAAGCCCATAGTATTAAACAGCAGATGTGTAACTTACAAAATATGAATCACATGTAAATGATAGAAAAGATTGCATAGGAAAATGTGCATATTAAATGATGTTACGTGTGGCATTAGAGGAGTTGAAATGTACATTACAGGTCACATGCGGTTATCTTATGGTGCTTTTTTATCCTCTATGGAGCTTGAGTTCACAACGGGCTTTATTTGATAGAAAAGCTTAGCGTGATTGTTGTGTGTGACATCACCAGGGTTGCCAGACCCGCATACCATAAGTAGCCAAAAGCAACATTATAGCCAAACTCAATTTGTGTCACTTTTAAACCTAAATTAGTTCACAGCCTTCTTTATGCATTATACAAACATGTACGGAAAGTCACTTTGTAGTAATCAAAATGTAGTCGGTTCTGCAGGAAAACGGTGGACTTGGCAACCCTGCACATCTCCTTTGTGGTATTAACAAAAGAAAATCTCACAGATCAAAAAACTTCTTTTTGGTAGAAAAATTTCTTTAAAAGTCGGTTTTTAACCTATTGCAGACCTGCCAACCTTGGAATATTTTTTTGAGTACCATCAGCCGAAGAGACAGACCACCGGTTTTTAACGTGTAACATATTGGTTGTGAAAAAAGCATCGCAGTCACAACTTTAAAAATAACTTTTATTATTGAACACATGTATTTAAATTTAAGAAACATTTGTGTATATTGTGTGAGTAAATAATATTCAGTGAGATACCCTTGATGTGTATCAATCATATTTACTTGCAGTGGCTCTTGACTGCTTTGTTTCATAGGTCACTGATTTGGCCTTTCTGAGCAGAGCATCAGTAAAGCTTTCCATGTGGCAGGAAGGCTGTATGGAGACAGCTTCATTGCTTCTGTAATGCGCACATCATCATTCCTGGGCAGGACTTTTACTATGGATGCTGTCTTGGTTATGGTACAGCAATACTCAGGAAACATCTTCCTAAAAAGCAGTCCAGCATGGTCTGCAGCAGCTAACGACAAGTTGTTTTCTAAAATAAATGTAGTGAAAAGGGTTTCTGCCCGTATTGGCCTCAAATCTTGTGATTGTGGGGAGAATGCTTTAATTTTAGGGGTTGAATCTGTAGCAGCCGCAATTTTTAAATGTTTTTCCCTCTATGTGACGCCGACAGTATGAAAGACACACATTTATGGGAATCAATATTAATAGACAGTTAACTATTATTTTCAATGTTGACTAGCATCAGCTGTACAATTTAGTAAACTAGCCTCACATATCTCTAATGAACATGTTAAAAAATAAAAAAATTGTTTTTATTATCTCCACAATTTACAAGTTTTTCTGACATTCATAATAAGCATTCTTTCGATTTTTAAATTTTATCCGCTGTTATGCAGTTGGGGGCGCTGTTATACATATCATAAAAAGTACCGCTTTCAAGCGTCAAAACAAGTATTTTTGATCTATTTGTCTAATAAAGATAGAATAATATTGCTCGTTTTTTGTTTGTTTAAAAGCAAAGGGAATGTTTTCTCATTTTACAGAGCGCATTCAATCCGCTCCGCTGTCAGGCGGATTCCATTTTCTGACGGAGAACGGGACTTCTTTTTTATGTCACCAAAACTTGATACTCTCTCGCAAATATAAATGCACGTTATTGAGTGTGAGAATCCACCAGCGCAATCGGTGCCTATGGTACTTGGTAAAATCATGGTAACTTTTCGTGAGCGCTCATTTATAAATCAGAAATAATGTAGCGCATCTTCCGGGAAAGTTCACGTTATCAAATGAGCCCGCGAGATTATCGACTGCATAGGATTAAGCTAATTCAATATTT
The DNA here is from genome assembly GCA_008369825.1 of Triplophysa tibetana. Taxonomy (NCBI): domain Eukaryota; kingdom Metazoa; phylum Chordata; class Actinopteri; order Cypriniformes; family Nemacheilidae; genus Triplophysa; species Triplophysa tibetana. The sequence continues at coordinate 1,771,011 of CM017893.1, forward strand.
CAACTTTCCACATCCACCCGATCCATTTGCCTTAGAGTTCAGAAGACGTCTTGACTCTTCGTTTAATACAACACGTCAGAACATGTGGGTGGAAGGGGATCACGAAGGATATCGTGGTTTTGCTGATTTGCTGAATCTTGTTACTGATTGATAGGCCATAGGACATGTCAATCATCGGCGCTTTCGTTTTGGGGGAAGAACTCCGTGCTATGATTGGATATTTGATGATTGTTTTCTTTTTTCCGTTGCTTGTTTTAAGTACTGCACGCAGCAGCCATCAGGTTTTTGCGTAGTTAAGAGTGACAAATCGTACCAGCGTACTTTGAGGTAAAAATGCGTACCTGCTACGCAAAATCCGTACAGGTTGGCAGGTCTGCTATTGTGATAAATATGATGAGTAATGAGTTTATTTTCGAATATGCACTGAATATGCTTCCAGTATGTGTTGCTTTTTAATGGAAAGTCTCTAAATATGTTTTAGAGAAACGAGAAACTGGAGCTTATAGTCATCACTACTGTTTCCTGTTAGCTGACTCTGATGAACACATTTACGCCCTGTTAATGTTGAGCTGCATCCAACAACATATCCGTTCATTAAGATGAGAATGTATTTCTTTTTGAGTAAATTTCATTCCTGCAGTCTAATCTCCAACTGGATTTTCCAGAAAATAGGATCTCATCAACCGAGACGGAGGGGAGTTCAGGCAGGGAAGGAATGGATGTAATGACCAATCTCTTTCCTTCACATCACAGTGTTTTTAGGGATGTTAATCTTGTAATGAGCTCATCTTTTACATTAACATTTATGCATTTGGCAGACGCTTTTAAAGCGACTTACATTACATTATCCTACACATTTATACACAGGTATCTGCAATCCCCTGGAATCGAACCCACAACCTTGTGTTGTTGACGCAATGCTCTTACAACTGAACTTCAGGAAAGCTGTAAACAAAGTGTACATGAAGTTGCACAATATGAAAAGCAAAGCAGTTTTGTTTTGTTGTTCACGTTGATAAACCCAAACCTGTTTATAACTTTCTTGAGTGAAACACAAAAGAAGATATTTTGAGAAATGTCTCAGTGATTTTGTGTTCATACAGTGGAATTCATCAGGGTTCAGTGTTGTTTGGTTGTTTACGTTCTTCAAAATGGTTTCTTTTGTGTTCGGCAGAAGAAAGTCATACAGGTTTGACGACATGAATAGTTGAGGAAGTGACAGAATTTTCCTTTTTGGATGCACTGTCCCTTTAAGCCCAAAGTGTTCTTCAGTGTTATACTGCATACTTTCACCATCAGCTACACCGGAAATGTGAAGGAGTAGAAAAAGACATCCGTATTGGCATCAGTTCCACGGATATTAAATGCATATTAAATCACATGCAGGTGCCGTTTATGGCACTTGGAGCCAAATAAAAAAACACCCACAAAGCATCTTTTCTCAATTATGGCACGGCCACATGTGACATTTCCACTTGTATCCTTCAGACTAGCTCCAGCAGGGTGTATAAAGAAAACATCCATGTCTATTTACACAAACCATGAGACCCTTACAATTACATCTTTGTTGTGTTGCCCAAGTGTTGCGTGTCTGTACAGATTGTCTATTCCAGATTGTGGGACTAAAGACGTCTAGTGAAAGTTCAGTGACTAAATGAACTGATTGTTTCAAAGGCCATATCATAATATTTTGTCTGTTTTAGAAGAAAATTCTTCCATATTTCCTGAAAGGAAACCCATTTGATGGATGACTCGCACAAGTCTTACTGTAATTTTTCTTTTTTTTCAGTACTCAAGTCAGTTGCTTGTGGTACTTTGTGTGGCATGAAATGCTTTTAGTCTGACGCAGACATATGGACACATTCAGTGGCACATTTAGTTTATTAGAAAAAGAAACATACAGTGAACATTTTACACACGTGTGGATTTAATAAATTCCATATGTGTGTTCTGTTCCGTTCCTGTAGCGGTCGAGGTATCTGAGAGGTTGTCCCTGAGGGTATTTCTTCTGAGCCGGGTGATACACTGGTGGTCTTTCATATTCAAACACAGGCTCTCTCATAGCTGTAAATGAAACAAAAAGATCATTCAGCAGCAGGCCGTTCTTCTGTCATAAAAGGTTAATTGGAATCTATTCTAAAAAGTCAACTTTGGCCCTTAGAGCAAGTTTACTGCTCTTGTAATAAATAATCAGACTTTGCTCCAAAATATAGAAATAGAAGTTGATAGGGATGAAATGCTCACTTAATAATTGATGAAACGTGTCTGTCACGGACTGGTCCCACTGACTCTGATGGAAGGCCAGACCGGCGGGAGTAATGACATCCTGATGTTTCCTGTAGAAGTCCAATGTTCGGAAAGTCCGCTGCTTCAGACAATAACTGCATACACAATTTATGTCCATTTAGATTGTTGCCGACGTTCAAACATCTTTTCATAACACTTCCGCTTTAGTATGAAATAATTGACTGCTTACAGTACTGTGTAGTAGAAAGATAAAACACTATCTCACCACGGGGCTGTTCGCTGGTCGGTGCTGAAATCCACCAGGCCGTCTTGTTTAAACAGGATGAAGATAAATCTGTGAAAGCCTGTTCCTCTGGTGGGAAATGGACTGATGTAATGACAGATCTCTTCTCCTGACGTAACCGCATTTCCAGGGATATTCCCACTGTGTATTCAGACGTGTATTTGACAAGAAAAATAATGAAAGATATTAAGTTTATTCATGCATAAGACGTCTTGTCTTACACCTAGACACGGCCAAACATACATTGGGTACTTATTAAAAAGATAAACGTAATTCAAAAATTCATTCAATTCTGCCCTAATTGACTCATTCAATTATGACTTTCTTTCTTCCGCAGAACACAAAAGAAGGTAATTAGAAAAATGTTGATAAAACAGCGATGGCAGCCATTCACTTGCATTGGTGTTGTGTCCACACAATAGAAGTCAACGGGTGCCACCGCTGCTCGGTTATCAACATTCTTCAAAATATCTTCTTTTGTGTTCTGCGGAAGAAAGAAAGTCAAACAGGTTTAAAATGACAAGAGGTTGAGTAAATGGTTTAAATTATGTTGAACTATCCCTTTAACAATAGCAGCGCCGGTTATCTAGGCAAACATCAATATTAAAATAAATATTTCTAATGAACGAGATAAGAATTAACGAGAGAGACAAAGCTCTACCCAGTTTCAGGCGGTTTTGTTGACCAAGTGACAGTTTCAGATTGATGTACTCTGACATTTGAAACATGACTGTTGACTTTCAGAAGTCGCGATGCTTTCACTTCCCAGAGAGAATGGGAAGCGTGAAACATGTAAATCTGAATAGTTAACATTATACATCAAGGTTCAGGAGGTCACCGCATTCAGCTCTAGGTGTGTCTAAATAAACAGTTTATAGGTATATGTTAAGTGGTTCAGATGAGATGACACTCACACCAGCCAGTGGAGATACTCCTGCTCACTGTCCATCAGGTGTTCATCTGCACAGAACAAACACAAATCTTACTTTCTGTCTCTGTCGCCCTCTTGTGAATCATCTGAGTAGTGTATTCTACTCATTTCCAGACTGCAGTACAACATTTTTTTCAACCAGACAGACAGAGATCATAATCAGTTTATCCTCTGTTAAAAACACTTCTCTGGTGTTTTATTATTCATCTATAAAATGTGTTAAAATCACCATGTGATTGACACTTCTAGTTTGGGATATTTGAGTCAAGATTTGCGTGACATTTTGGTTGTACCTGGGCTTGTTAGTAACAGCGTCCAGAGAGAATTCTCCTCCGCTTCATAACTGATCTGAGGTGCATGTGCTGCCTGAGATCACCCAAAACAGACCACAAATCAAAGTTGATTCAGTTCATTTCAGCAACAAAAGATATGCGTGGAATTCGCTTGGACCGGCTCACCTGAGTTGGCGTTAAGTGATTCCCATAATGCACCACTGCATCACTGTTGTCTCCGTAAGTCACACGCAGCATCACCCGAGGCACAAAATACGCCATGGGAAACAGATCTTTATAGACGCCGTAGTGTTCAGCGACCCTCTGGAGGTGGTACGGGCCGTTTGACTTCTCCCATTCCGCTTTTACTTTGTCCACGGATATTCGAACTGTAAGCCAGAATAGCTGACATTAAACTCCACTGCTTTACAGGAGTGCACACACCATGAATAGCTGAAAAACTCTTGCAAAACTGATTTTTTTTTAAAGAAAGGCTCAGTGATCTTTCCACAGTCTTGGAATAAACAGATAATATTGATGGAGGTGGAGTCACTCACAGTCACGCAGGCGATCGGCTCTTTCCAGCTCAGGGTTCCTTTTGTTCTCCATCATCAACCTCTTCCTCTCTCTCACCTCGGTCTTTCTGGACGGACGCTGATACGGAAGACCAATGTTAATCGGCTTAACGGCTGCTCAGACACAATAAAAACAAAACGAAAGAGTTACATACAGGTTCTTATTGGCGTGTGTGTTATGTTCTATATTTCCTCATGTCTTTTTTTCCCTTTGGTTTACCTTCCTCCGTCTCTTCCTCTCTGTGTTTCCTATAGGTCCTCCACCACACCTCCTTACGGTCGGCCTCCTCCACTGCAGTCACATAGCGCGTGTAACTCCGATATTTCTCCAGAGAGTCCAGCTGACTAGAGTCAATGTCCTCATTAGGCATCGGACCCAGAGGGGGTGACCGGTGACCCAAAACAGCTGCAGATCATTCACAGATGCATAAATAAGGGATTTATTATCATAAAGCATAATGATAGAAAAAAGGGCAATCAAATTCACAGAAACATCTTAAACACTGTGACTCTCTCATCATTATAAAGCCCTGAAACACCACGAGATGAGCGAAGAAACAAATCCAGACTCAGTGGACATAGAATCACTATAGAGACAGGCGGACAAAGTCAAACATGCCTGCCACGGGACCAGAGACTGTGACTGACCCTGTTCGGGGGCTGTGTTCTTTGAAGGACCGTTTTATAACATTTTTAAAAGCATTTTAAGACCGATTCCAAAGGCTGTCACGATTCAAAGTTGCTTCAAATGCAGTACCAAAATGCGACCTTATTTCCGCGGGTTTTTAAGGATGGAACGAATGTTTCCTTCACAGCTTTGGCTATTCCGAGATTCTTTTAGCGTCTGTCACGGCTTGAAATTTTTAAAGAATCATTCAAAACTTTAGTAAAATCAAAGTATGTAATTCACAAAAACGGTCCATTTCAGTGTTTGAATATTATATGCGATGTTGTCCATTAACATTATTGGTGCATTAGTTGTATTTTAAATTTCTATTTTTTAAATCTACATAAACATGCAATATCATTTTTCTTGCTCTGAATTTTTAAAAAAAAGTCTGAAACATCTCTGCTGTGTCCTTCTGAGGTCACCAGGCAACATGAGGAGCAGGTGACGCAATCATAAAAATCCTCTGCGAGGATAAACCGTCTCATTTCAGTTCGGTTCTTGGACTTTTTTTAGGCTGCATGCTTTGAAGAACAAGTCTTCGTTTTTAAGTCCCGACCTTAGAAGGTTGCAGCCCCCAAATTGGGACACAGCTTGTGTCCACACTGTGATCAAAACAAAATGGAGACGGGACTCCACTTCCAAACAGAATGCACTAAATACACGGATATACAGACAATGTTTAATGGACAGTCTCGTCCATACACCAGACGTTTGAAAGTCTGTCAAACGATGAGAAACTGACGTATCTGTTAGGAGAACACAAGGACTGGTCTGTGTTAGCTGCACAATATGTGTAAGCCTGTCACAACAAAAGAGAAAACAATCAATCTGACCCGATGCTTCCAATATATGTTCATAACATTATATTACTGTCGAGCTGGTTTCACAGACAAGGCTAGTCTGAGACTAAAACCAATGTGTGACCTATCTTAACTGAATATAACTTGCCCAGAAATATCTTAAAATATATCAGTGCCCCTGTTTTGTCTCGAGATGCACACAAGTAATGAATTCTGCTTTTTTATAAAAGCGAAATTAATATCTTAATTCAAGGCATAGTCCAGGCTTAAGATAAATCGTGCCTGGTAAATCGGACCAAAATTACTTTATTCTGCTACTTAAATGTATTCTAGCTGTTTTAAATCTTTATTAGAACTAGAACTAATCTGATTTCGTATATTTACATATGAAGAGCTCTTTTCCAAAACGCATTAAACGCCAAATTTATGCCGTTTTGCTGTGTACTAAACCTATTCACTGCTCCATCAATGTTTTCTATGCCAACTCGCTATATTTCCTTGTTTAAAATGTACTGCAAGATGCAGTTTCTTTCCAAAACGCTGGAAGTCCCAAACCTGTTTTTACCTGCAATATGTCCTCTCGACCAATCAGAATTCGCTCGTTAGTGGTATTGTTGTTAGTGGTATGTGTTATTTCTAAATTATTTGTTGTATGTGGTGGAAAATATTGAAACATGAAATTGAAAATATTTATTTTATTTTCCTATTAAGTTTGTTACTATTTATTTTATTTGGCTGTTATTTATTAAATGCATTTGCATTTATTTGATTTATATTAATTTTTAGTACGAGTCCCTGATGTCATGTTTCATGTTCTCTTGTTTGTTTGATTTAAAAATAAATAAACCAACATTTTTTGAAAAAAATAAAAATAATATTTGAATGTATAATCGACAATATTGTTGTTTCATTTAACAATCATTGTTTAACATGTTCAGACTGAGCCAACAGACCATTTTAACAGGATAAATTGAATATTGTAAAAAAATGTATGTGTCTAGGTAAAAAATTGTCATTTTCATGAAAACTATTAAAATGGATTTATAGCGTTTTGGAAAAGAGCTCCTCATATATTATAAAACACTTTAATGTTGCACTACATACATCACACTTTTATTTATTATACAACTATAATTATCTTACGTTTCGTTTGTTTACATACTTGCACTATTTGTACGCAGCCCAGCTGCAAATGCTTTGGCAATACGAATTTACTTCTTGTCATGCCAAAAAAGCACACTTAAATTGAAAAAATATACAAATAAAGACCAGAGATGGACAGAGAGATAGATCTAGAAAGAGAGAGCCATTGAGCGGAAATCAGAGGTCATTCGCGCCTGTCATCCACACACATACAGCACAAGCAGAGCCTCTATTGCTCATACACTCATTATTAACGCAGTTAAACATCTCGAGACCTGTCCAACGTGGTCTCGTGACCCCTCACCTGTGGACCGAACCCCTCTCGCATGGTTTTTAAAGCCCACATCCACCGCAGTCCGCAGCAGAACACACGCAGCACCGCGCAGCGCCATGATGGAACGGTTACGCCAGCACGCAGAACGCGTGACGACATGCGCCCGACGCAACAGCGTCGCTGGGTTTCACCGTCACGTGACTTCCGACGAGTTTTGCCCATGAGAAGATCCAGCGCGCGAGATCTTCCTCACATTTCCACATATTTGATGGGTAACGTTAAATATTTGTTTGAGTTCATTGTACGAGGAGAGTGTTTGTCGTTTTATTAGTCCGCTGGCTTTTTAAAGCGTTTAATTTGACGGCGCGTCAGTTTCTGTGCCGTGTTTTGATGTTTACACAAAGAATTAACGCAAATAATAATGACAGAAACGTTATTTTACCGGGTGTCGCGTCTGTTTTGGGTTCATAATAGAGAACCCTGATAAATAATGACTCGTTTTCATCCATTAGGTCATCATCGGTCATGTTTCATCCATCCTTCAACTGTTTATTATGTCCAACATTCATTCATTCATTTTCTCTACATTATCCACCCGTCTCTCCCTCTCTCCCTCTCCCCCCCCTCTCTCTCCCCCCCCTCTCTCTCCCCCCCCTCTCTCTCTCTCTCTCTCTCCCCCCCTCTCTCTCTCTCTCTCCCCCCCTCTCTCTCTTACTCTCTCTCCATCCGTCTCACTCTCTCTTGCTCTCTCTCACTCTTTCTCTTCCTCTCTCACTCTCTCTCCCTCTCTCTCTCTTTCTCTGCCAAAGCATTTGGATCTGGCTGCGTACAAATAGTGCATTTAACATTAAACAAACAAAAAGAATGATAATATAACAGTAATAAAAAAAAAAATGTGATATATGTAGTGCAACTTAAAGTGGTTTATAATATTTATGTAAATATATAAAAACAGAAATAAATTATAGTTTAAACAATGGTTTACGAAAGCAAAATAAACATTTAAGTAGCAGAATAGAACAATACAGTGTAATATAATTTATTATAATCTCTCTCTCTCTCTCTCTATTAAGTTTAAATGCAATTTATTGACTTTATTCTTTTACTTTTACCAAATATCCATCATGTTTATTTGTTGATTTATATGTTCCCCCCTCTCTTTCTCTCTCTCTCTTTATTGTAAATTTGCATCGTCACCATATATAACAATAAAATTGACTTTTGTTGAAAAATTGTTTATTATTTCCCTACAAATGTCTTTATTTTTATTGCTCCAAAAGTGTTCATCATAACATTGTATAACTTCACTTTTGTCTTGTCAGGTTTGTGAGTGATGGAGGATCACACGCAGTGCACAATCTGCTATGAACAGTTTAAAATCCCAGTGACCCTCCGGTGCGGTCACACCTTCTGCAAGGAATGCATCTCGAAATTCTGGGATGGCAAGCAGAGAAATGATCAGGTCCTCCAATGCCCCATGTGTAATCACATCTTTGAGACGAGGCCTCAGCTCAATCGGAACGTGTCTCTCTCTGTGATAACCGAGGCGGTGGCAGCAAGCAGTCCGGTTAATAGAGATGTTACTACAGGAGCATCCGTTCACACGGAGCCGGAGGAGCTGTGCAGACGTCATCAGAAGCCTCTGGTTATTTACTGCAGGAACGACAGCATGTGTGTGTGCTATGAGTGTTCGGTGAATGAGTGCAAGGGCCACGATCAGATTTTGGTTGAAGAAGAGCGAAAGAACAGAGAGGTACCAACACACACATACGTCCTCACGGTTTGTACATGCATTGTGTTTGAGACAGTATTTATTATTGATGTTTTCGTTGGCAGGCAGGATTGAAAGGGAAGTTTGAAGAAATCGAGAAACAGCAAGAAGCTGTTGAGAGATGTTGTCTGGAGCTCAAGGAAAACATGGCAGAAACAAAGGCATGACATGAAAGAATAATAATTCAGCTCATAATTAAAATCTGAACTGAGGAGTGAAATCTAACGCATAATAAGAAAGGACTTTATCAAAGGATGCGTGTTGAATTAGAAGATTACTATAGAAACATGTAACCATTTTATAATCTGTGGCTTGTTTCTCTTCCAGGTGTCATTACAGCAGACGTCTGAATGGGTGATAGGCAAGTTCTCTCATCTGATAAAGGTGTTGGCAGAGAAACAGGAAGTGACACAGCGTTTTCTGGAGCAGCAGCAGGATGTGACCGTGCTGCGGGCTGACAAGAGGCTGGCTATGCTGGAGGAGAGACAGAAGCAGCTCGCAGCTCTTCAGCAGGAGATCACGAGTCTGTGTTCTCTTCCTCACTGCCAGCTCATCAAGGTTACATCACCACCGCACTTGAATTTTGCTGCCGTTTAGTGTTTTAAGCTATTCTGAAAAACTAGAAGTGGGCATGTGTTACACAAGACTAAACCAAAATAGAAATTCATAAGTAATCTAGATTTGCTGTGGAACTTCATACTGAAACTCTCAATACTTCCTCTCCGTTGAAAAAAAAGACAACGTCAGATTTTCACCACATTAAGACATTTATAACTTTCATCCGGTGTGTCATCCGACTTTGTCACGGTGAGGACAAATCTTATCAAACAGTGAGAAGCTCACGACCAATCAAACAAGTTTGATCGTATCAGTTTGTGAGGCACATTTTAGTACAGATTATTTTGTGATACTGTCAAAATGAAACATAAATTGACTTCTTGAAACGCTGAAACGCTGTGTTTTATTACATGTGGCAGAATGGAAACCTTAAAAGCATTAATTGACCATTTCAATACTAGACGGGATGGAAAACAGTCTGAAAAATTACATTCTAAACAGTTGTCATGCAATTACCTTAAATTGAAGATGAAAAACATTTTTTTTTATTTAGTTGTTCTTGCATTCTTCTGTAGGAGTCCAGGCTTATAGATGTCCCACACTTCAATGAAGTTCCTGCGGATGTAAACGCATGCCTTCAGGAGAAGCTGAACCCTGTCACAGACGTTCTGTCTCGCGTCTCTAAGCTGGTGTGTGAAGATCTGGAGAGAGCCGTGCAGGCGTTTGCAGGACAGGAGAAGGAAGGTGAGAATATCTCTTTCAAAACCGATGCTTTTTTTGTGTACAGACCTCTTTCATCTCCTTGTCATTCTTGTAGGTTCTCCGCATGATAAGAGGCCCATTCTTGCTGTCGTTCCCAGTCCTGTATCCTCCTCATCATCATCGTATCCGGCTGAGAGGGAGGGCCGTAGAGCATGTAATCTCTCATTTATATTCTTTATATAAGACAACGATACAAGATTCACACAATCACGGAAAAGCATAAATATAGCAGTGATTTTCCACTCTGGAAATATTTCCTAACAATCCATTAACAATAGAAACATTTCTGAAAAGTTCTTTGTTACAAATGATATTTGTGCTCTTTTTTTCTTAGATCGTTGCAGCCTGACCTTTGACCCTCGCACCGCCAACGCTCACCTGCGTCTTTCCCGTGGTAACCGTAGGGCGGAGCACCTCACCTCCGGGCCCCGCCCGGTCCCCACCGACAAGTCGCGCTTCGATCACACGTGGCAGGTGTTGTGTTTCGAGAGCTTCAAGGAAGGTCAGCATTACTGGGAGCTGGAGGTGTCTAAGCCGTGGGCATACGTGGGCGTGACGTACCCCAACATCCCACGCAAAGAGAAGGGCAAATGCTGCATGGTGGGCATGAACGAGCTGTCGTGGAGCCTGCAGCTTGACGAACATCAACTGAGCGCGTGGCACGCCGGATGCAAGGAGCCCGTCGCAGGTCGGCTGCAGCCGAACGCGCGGTCGCTGCGCATCGGGATGCTGCTGGACTACGAGGCCGGAACGCTCACCTACTACCAGGGACAGGTGCGTCTGCACGCCTTCCACTGTGCATTCACACAGGAGCTGTTTCCAGCGTGCTGGATCGGGGAAGGTGTCACTGTTACGCTCTGCGAACCCTGAGCCTGAACATCTTTGTTGTTTTGTGACCCCCAACCAGATTGAAGAAGTGAAATTTCTTGCTGAACCTTTCGTGTTTTTGAGCCGTGGTGAGATTTGTCTTGGGAGAATCACGCAAATGTTGCACTGCTATAACCTCTCTGGTAGTCTCGTCAATACATACATTTGTATGTCGAGTTCAAGAGAGATCATTGTCTGCTGTATCTCCTTAAAGATGTGCGAAGCAATTTGTACATTTATTATCTGACCCTATGATCACACAGATGCCCGCTAGCGATACCAAGACCTTAAACTAATATGCACTGTAATTCTCTTTGGATAAAAACATCTCTCAATGCAAATGCAGTCTGTGTTTAAAGATCTGCTGTCGAGGATGCTCATGGTTATTTTGGGTAGATTCTGGTAAATGTTTTTCCACTTGTTCTGTTTTAGTAACATTTCGATTTTTTTTATATGGAGTTTATCCATATCAGTGCACACATCCTATTGCACACTTATCGAGTATTAACATCTGGGTTAAAAATGTCAATTCTTCAGTTTCAATAACATTGATTAAAAGGGAATACAAATGCACAGCCAACTGTACTGTACTACATTACCACTACATGAATTCATGTTTAATTTAAGGAGTCCATTTATAAATGGTCACTTGGAATTTTGGCCTATTTTTCAGACTTTTAGCAGTCTGTTTAAAAAGTAATGCACAAAATTAACAGTTTATTTGTCACACTGAAAATGATTTAATGTTGAAGATCAAAAGCACATTGTATTGTGGGATGCAGTATCTCATACTGTCTGCTGACTGAAGAGTGCAGCCCGTGTAGTGAAGTGATATTTTATAGCTCTCAATTATACTTGAACGTTAAATGACAAAAAAGTATGTCAAAATAAAGAAAAAATGATACATTACATATTGACATCAGTTGCATTATTAATAACAGAATGTTGCCTTTTATTCATAAATGATTTAAAAACATTCTTGTTTTGCAGACATGCGTATTTATTTCACAGATTATTACAGCAGATCGAAATGTGCAAAAAAAGAGATCCAATTTATGCTAATTTCAAAAATGACTATGCCAACAAGTCAGAGAAACACAGTACCATATCAAAAACTGTAAACAGAGACAGAGAGAAAGGTTAGTTATTCTTTAATTACTTAAAGTGATGAGATTAATTGGATTTCCTGATTTCTGAGTTCATACAGTAGTGAGTTTGAAGGAGAGTTCTCTGAGGTTTCAGGAATCAAAATGCCCGCGTATTTATAAGTCATTACTCATTGGTATCATTCAAAAAGCTCATGTTTTTTTTACATGTTTTATCCAGTCTACAATGATCACTATGACATTGGCCATCAGAACTGCAAGTTGTCACAAAAGCTCCTTCGAACAGCTTTGCTTCATTTATTTCAATCGTTGGAGTCGAGTGAAACTGAAGTAACACACAAAATGAAAATGTTAATGATGATCCTCGATGTTCTAAAGAAGTCCAATTAAACTGTTGTGATGAAATAAAGAAAAAAAGACAATGTAACACTGAAAGCAGACTCGCCTCTAGTTGGCGTGGTCTGTTCCAGATGGACTTGGGACTGGCTTAGGCACATCTGACTCAGGTCTGTTTGATGGACTTGCAAAATCTATAAATCATGACATCATCAATATTACATCATTAAAGGCTGGAATTTAAAGTCTTGAAACATTTGATTTAAAACTGTTAGACAAATGTGACTCTGCCTGTGAAAATCCAACTTATGACATTTTGTGTGATTTTCTACATAATATCGTTACACAAGAACATTGCGTGAACATCTAACCTTGATTTCTTTAATATTGACCGAGCTAGATGTCAAAGATTGAAATCATAGTGAAATGAATGCTTGAAAGAATACACGCTTACCCTTGGATTTGCTGAAATCATCGAGATAAGGGATGTGTTCCTCACAGCCAGTGTGCCATAATTTCAGGGTTCCGTGATGACACACTGATATTCTGTGACGTCCTCATGAAATAGCTACGCCGTGGTCAAGGGTGTGCTTCACCCCATCAGATTTGTTTAGACCATAATTTTCTTATGTATTTATATTCCAACCAAATCCTTTACGTTTTTGCGTGTACTCTCATCAATCAGATTATACTTCTACATAGTAGGTTCTTTCCCTGATCCTTTGACCTTAACCCAATACGTTAAGGAATGCTTTAGTCTTCTTAGGCATAAAGGAAGTTCTTCAGTTTCCACAAGTAATGCATTAACAGGAGTTGTTTTAGTAGCATCAATATAAACGGAGTCTAAGAGCTCTGGACTATATTCTGTCATGTTTCCCAAGAACATTCTGAGCTGTTGCCCCATATACCATATACCCATAGTCAATACCGGTTCCTAGTAAGGTATATCCAGTAAAGATATATTTATCTGCACCCCCGTCATACCCTGAAACTGCTCTGATAAGATACAATGCTTTATTACATGTATTTCCGACCCGTTTAATATGTGTCCTCCATAAACATTTCTCATCTAACCATAATCCTAAATATTTAAACTTTGTTAATCTTTCCATGTTTTGACCATATAATTTAATCTGTATATTTCCTTACTTTCTCTTTCTTGTAAAGAGCTTGTAACATGGTTTATTAACTACCATCTTAAGTCCCCAGTCACATGTCCATTATTCTACTTTTATTATAGCACTCTGAATATTATTCATCACTTGTCTAGTATTTTTCCTTCTTTTCCATATGCCCCCATCATCTGCATAAAGTGAAGATCTAATACTATTGACAACCTTCTCAAATATATAATATATCATTATATTAAACTGAATTGGGCTAATGATCCTACCTTGTGGAATACCATTTATTATATCGAAGGCATCTTCACTTTAACACGAAATGTCCGATTTGATAAGAAGTCAAAAATCCAGTAATACATCCTGCCTCCAACACCCATGTTATGTAGTTTGATCAGTAATCCTTAACTGAAAGCGCTCAAAAAACGCGTGCGCCTTTTATCGAGACACGTAACAGTCGAAACAGAACTTTTGGATTCTCAATGACACGAAGGTGTTTCATGGCGTGAAACGAGGTCAAAGGCCAGGCGCTGCAAGAAAATTGTAAACAACACCATTTGGCCAATGAAATCTTTATAATCACAGTTCTTTATTCATAAATGTAGGTTTTTGTAGGTCTTGAAGACCCCTCAACTCTTTGCTTATTTTCTAATCGAAATTAAACTCTTGCATCTTTCCTTTATAATAAATTGAAAAAATGATAAATCCTGCAAAAGCATTAAATGGTTTAAGCTCTTAATAAAACAATAGTGTGTCAACTCACATCACAAATACGTTGTGTTATCCATTTGTTTCAATGTTATTCATTTATTTTCTTTATTTATCTAGTTTTTATTTTGTTTAATTATTTATTTACTTATACTCTTTTTTTAAGTGATTTATTGAATTGCTGTCTACCTGTTGTCATTATGTTTTTGTTGCCAGTTTGTATGGGAATGTGTGTAAAATTTAATAGATAATTATATTACAAAATGAAAGAAATCTCTCTTAAATTGATTCATAAGTGTTACCAATAAAAGCCTTTTTTTATGCACAATCATTATTTTATTTCAGCAAAGTGGATAGAATAGAATCAAATATATATCAATCAAGACTAGTTAGATGCTATTTGCTCATTAATGTAGAAAACACATATAATAACAGATGATAAAGCAAACGTTATAGTACAGAACCTCTGGAAATTAGAAACCAAGTGAAACCATGTGTGTCGAAAAGTCCTAAAAGATGATTCGGGCATTTAGGAGTGAAACCAGCAGTATTATCAGGCAACCGCACAGACCTGAAGCTCCTGACTTTATTACTGTTTCTGGACTCCATGCATCTGTGAACAGTTCAGTGCAAAATTACAAGACACAAATGAATCAGATTATAAAGCTGATATAAAAATAATAAAGTATAAGCTGACCTGAGTTTCCTTCAGACCAGACCAGAGGACCCATGGATATAGAAGAACTGTCGTA
Source organism: Triplophysa tibetana (assembly GCA_008369825.1). Taxonomy (NCBI): domain Eukaryota; kingdom Metazoa; phylum Chordata; class Actinopteri; order Cypriniformes; family Nemacheilidae; genus Triplophysa; species Triplophysa tibetana. The sequence goes on from CM017893.1 coordinate 1,786,187, forward strand.
AAAGTCCAGAGACCTGCCCATCCTCTGGTGAAATCCAGAATAACAATCCTAAACATTTCAAAAGAATCAGAAAATTGAAATCAATAAACATCATTTGAGTGCAACATTTCTCTCCAATCACCGCTGATTTCTCTCCAACACTTTGAACACATAATCTTACACAATATCTATAGTTAAGATCATACCCATCACATCATTCTACTTGACATTCTCGTGGCATTTAAATTCGAATACAAACCAACGTTCAGCTCCAGACAAAAGTATTGTTGAGTGTAAAACATGTTGAAGATTAACTCACCGCTGAACAGTGATTGTTGGTCAGAAGACACAGATGAACAGAACAGTGCAGGTAAACTTTAGTGAAGTTTGAGCTGAAGATAAACATCCTGAAGGAGAAACGGCTGGATGTTGAGACACCATTCTGAAGAAGCTCTACTGTGTTGTCTTGTGGATTTGGACACCTGAAGATAAAGATGATGATTTATTGAACTCAAACACGTCTTTAAACATGTTAAGAAGCTCAAAGTGATGTTTTGTGTCTTACTCTCCAGTGATGAGATCCCAGCGCAGACTGTTATCTGGATCATTCACAGGTGTAGCCCAACATGTGTCAATCACTGTAGCAAACTGACGACTGTCAACCCCGTCAACACCAACCTCAACAAACATCTTCTCATCGATCCCTGAATCCACATGACCAGTGAAGGGCTGAGAGAACTCAGAATCCTGATATGGAACCATTCTCACCTGATACCTCCCTTCACCAGAAGGAAGATCCTTGTTCACACGGCTGATAAAATAAACACATCGTGTTAAAAATGATTTCTCTTAATATTCAGGGTTAAAACTATTTATAAATATCAGATTTTTATCTAAAATATATATGAAAGCTGAACTGAGTCTCACGTCTCCAGTGGGTTGATGTCTATCATAGAAAGTGTTTGTGTTTGGGGGTAAATACAGCTGAAATTTAGCTTCAGTATTTTCTCTCTGCTGATGAGACCTGCGCCTGACTCTGGTGTCCCCAAAATAAAGTTCTCATAGATGATATGAGTGCCATTGGCCTGTGGACCGCACAACATATTAGTTAACAGATATTATTCAAACTTCACTTAAAGTATGTTAATATTGAGTTTTACCACAAGCTTGGTGCCACAGATGTGATCATTGTTATCAAAGTGAAAGTGCACTCTTCCGTTCTGGATGGTTCCTCTGCAGCTGGGTTCATTGAGATGAAGAACATGAGCTGAAAAACCAGCTTCAAACAGCTGACAGCGAGACAGAGATATAGATCCTGAACTACTCTCACAGGTTTCAGAGAAATCTGAGGAAAACACAGATTGTGTGCATTAGGAAAAAGTAATTTGGCCGCTCTGTTAATTGAATTATTTAGTCAACTGATCTTACCAAAAGAATGAGGTTCAGATCTGGTTTGGTTTTCATTGCAGAAACATCCATAAACACCATTTTTCTCTCCACACCGTTCATCTTCAGTACAGCTGAGCACAGTACAGGGCTCTCTTTCAGCTAAATATGAAGACAGAGTTAGATGAATTAATATTAATTTGATAGATGACAATTTGTTTTACAGTTCACTTCTACTTGTTAGCAGAACAAGAACCAAGACAGTAATGGCGGCCTCTGTGGGTTAAAAGGAGTATTACATGTTGAGTTTTTCTAAAGTTATACAAATATTTAAAGTGTTTCCAACAATGAATTTTAGAATGTGAAGGTAATTTTAATGTAGTAAGTCTTCATAGTCGCAGAGCCCTCTAACAGAAAGTATTCATCGAGGCAGGTGAAGTTTTAATTCTTCTTGTGTGATGATGTGAGATCTTGGAAGATATTTTCTGCAGATGTACATGAGAGCTCAAAGGAAGCAAGACAACACTTTACCAGTGGGTGTGATGGGGGGAGCAATACGTTCTGTGGGCGGAGTCTCTGTTGTCTGTGTAGTTGGAGTCAATGTAGTGAAACCTGTGTCTTCTGTGATCACATCATATTTGTATCAATCTCAATCATTTAAAAAACAAACTGAAACATGAGGATTTGATTAAATTCTCTACCTGCACAATAAGCAGCACATTGCAGTGGTTTGACAAACTCATAAACATAATAATCTCCTGGACAGGCTTTGACTTGTATGGAGTTAGATTCAGAACTACAGCAGCCGTTCAATCCGGCTATACAGACGTGTCGTGTAACCACTCCATCTTCCAGCTGTGGATGAGGGTCTCTGAGATACAGTGGGTTATAAGTGCCACACATCCCTTGACTCACACATGATTCTGACATCTGAGCGCTCTGACCGTTGATGAAGAGTCTGTACCAGCCATTCCACTCAACATTATAATCACACATGACATGGTCGTTGTAATAATGATCAGTGGATCTCCAGGGTTCATCCAGACTGGTGTAGCTGTCACAGGGGTCCACACTTGGAGAGTTGAAAGAAACTATATTGATAGAAAGAGAGTGTTTAATAATGTACATTACATTCAATTACATTCAATGCATTAATTATAATTTAACATGTACAGTTTATGCAATATAAGTCATAATAACATGTAAAGTCTATGAGCAAAAGTACCTGCACAATATGAAGGAGCTGGGATCGCTACATCTGGTCTGGTCAGTTCATAGACATAATAATCTCCAGGACAAGCTTTGACTTGGATTGGGTTTGATGTGAAACGACTGCACTGTCCATTATAAGAGCCGTAGACTTGACGAGTAACAACTCCATCTTCTACTCCAGGATGAGATCCACCAAGATACAGAGAACTGACACCTCCACAGTACATGTAACTAAAACACCACTCGGGCATCTGAGCACTCGATCCATTGATGAAGAGTCGATACCAGCCGTCCCATTTCACACGCGTGTCATCATGTTTATCAGAATAATAATTCATATTCCAGTCACTGTGTGTGTTCCTCCTGTAGTCGTCCAGTATGTTGTAGTTTGAGCACGGGTCACCTGAGATTAAAAAAGGCGTTCAAGGAAAGATTAAACAACATCAAAATTTTAGGCACAAATGTTAGAGGGCATGAAGTTGATATGCTTCACATGTTAAATGTAAGTCCATGAGACAAAACCTTTTATAGAAATACATCAAAACTCATAAAAACTACAATTTTGACAGAAAAGACAGTTTTAAGTTTCGCTGCAGAGTTTAAAATCTCTTATGGAAACTTACTGAAGGTGACACTGGATCCAGTGATCACAGCTGGAATTGTTGTGGGATCATTTGGTGTTATAGTGCTGACATCTAAAGAAAAAAGACATGACTGAAATAATTTGATACATCTACAAAAAAATCATAAACGAAGAAAAGCTGTACCTGTGCAGTATCCTGAACACCAGTATTGTGGTGGTTTGACGAGTTCATAGACATAATAATTTCCAGGACAGGCTTTTACTCTGATGGGTTTTGATTTGTAATCACAGCAGTTACCGCCCCAATAATACCCCCCACAGACCTCCTGGAACACCAAACCCTCTTCTATCTGAGGATGAGGACCGTTGAGTGACAGACCTACGCCTGAGTTACAGCTGTACCCATTAACACAGGTCTCTGACATCTGGATGTTCATCCCATAATGATAAAGTCTGTACCAGCCACTCCAGGAGAAGGATTCATCACAAATGTACAATCCACTTTCATTTGTTGCTCTCCAGGGACGATCCAGAGACTCATAGTTGTAACAGGGATCATCACTGATGCTGCTGAAAGAAACTGTCATGGAGAAAAGAGATGTTAGTAAAGACCAATTCATATACTGTATGTACACGAAAGATACTTTACAACATCAAAGTACTGTCTCATAAACACACTCTCCAGATCCTTCAAAGTGATGGCAAACATATATCAAATTAGTTTTTCCATTTTATCTTATAAGTATTTACAGAATTTTGGTCAAATCAAATGAATCGTCTCCACTAAACTTCTATGGGATTATACTTTTACTTTTTTACTTTCACAGAGAAAAGGAAACACAACAAAAAAGAAAACAAATAAAATAATAATACAGTATGGTATTCCTTTGCACAGTTTTAAATTATTTGGCACCTAAATGTATTTAGATAAGATCTTTATCTTCTATTTTCTGCATCCTCATATTCCTTCAATCTTTTCCATGAATTAAACTCTCTTCTGTTTTTTCAATCTCAGTGTAAAGGAAAGCTGTTCCATCATAAACTGTATATCTCAGATATAATTCCTCTCAGTCTTCCATAGTGAGTGAAACACGTTGAAGCCTTTTTGCCACAATTAATAATACACAATAATACTATCTATAAATATACATTTTGAGTTTCTTAGACATTCAAATTACCAAGATATAAGAATTTAAATTGGAATTGAATGTTAAATTGCAGCCCAGTCTCCAGTGTTTTATGAACATCTTTAAAAATATACATCTTCTAATGATGGTTGACAACCTTGAATGTTATTTTTGTTTGTCTGACAGAAAATAAAGTGTTGGTCTTGGTAACTATTCAAAAACTGATCATGTGATAATGTGAGCATAACATTCATATGACATTCTGAGAGGTCTGTAATTTCATTCATATCAGGAAGTCACGTAAAGGTCCAGTGTATGAAATGAAACACCATCTAGAGGCGAGAATGGAATCAACGGCTGACTCCGCCCCTTCCTCTGTCAAGTGTAGCGGGTAAAATCCAAAAGACAAGAAGAGGAATCCAAAGCAGGGACGAGTCACGGACGTGATGTTGGAGCCAGGAGGAGATAACATGTATTTTAATGTGTATGAAGTTCAGAAACGGTCATTTAATTCATATCGAATGTCATTTAATTTGATATCGAATGTTTAATGTGAAATCAATTTTAATGCCGGTGAAACGCAACAATGAACTCGTGCTTTATCTGCACCACGCATGCGGGTGTAAACACATTAAGACTACTAAAATATAATCTAAAATAAAACAGTATCAAATATTTGTTGAAGTTCCTGAAGGAGCTTGTTCTGTTCTTGTGACAAAGACCTCAATTTCGCGAGAGTTCAAAGAGTTTTTTAATAATCTATATTATATTAAATTTCATTCAATGCATTATTTATAATGTTACATGCGGGCCGTGCAGAGACCTTTAAAGGGGCAGGTGCTCAAAGTGTGAAAGGGGCACATGGATCAAGGCTTTAAATAGGGCTGTGCTCAAAACATCAATACATTAATACTGTATGTCGTGATGAACTCATTGCTGATACGTGTATCTATATGAATGTTTCTGTACTGATAGAGCACGAAATGCTGTGATGCAGTTTTGAAAAAGAAACAGAAAATACCATTCTAATGTTTAAACGTTTCTAAATATATTGGACTAGAAACTGAATTGATTCAAATTGCCCAAACCTTAAAGGGATAGTTCACCCAGAAATGTAAATTCTGTCATCACTTACTCACCCTCAGATTATTACAAACCTGTGTTAATGTTTTTGTTCTGTTGAACACATATTTGGAAGAATGTCTTTAACTAAACAGATCTCATCCCCCATTTACTGCCATAGTAGGGATTATAAATAGTATGGGAGTCAATGGGGGATTAGATCTGTTTGGTTACTCACATTCTTACTTTGTGATGAGCATAACATAGAAATGTAAACAGGTTTGAAACAATCTGAGGTTAATAAATGCGACAGCCGTGAACAGTTTGTATCCTGGAAAATTAGCTAAACTACTGAAGGCATCTGAACGTGAGGGGTCGTTCCAGATGAGGTAGACAGGTGAAAGGTCATCACGTGGGTCATTTTATGTAGGGTTCAATTATTAATAAATCAATTTACTAATAGTAAGATTGGGCAGGCCTTCAAAAAAGGGCCTTTAATTACAAAAAATCTTATTTTTTTGCCTCCACAAAAGGCCACTTTCACCATTTAAGGGCCAAAAAGGCAGGTTCTCAAGGACCCTCTGCACGTGCAGTATATACAATATAACTCATAATAACATGTAAAGTCTATGAGCAAAAGTACCTGCACAATATGAAGGAGCTGGGATCGCTACATCTGGTCTGGTCAGTTCATAGACATAATAATCTCCAGGACAAGCTTTGACTTGGATTGGGTTGGATGTGAAACGACTGCACTGTCCATTATAAGAGCCGTAGACTTGACGAGTAACAACTCCATCTTCTACTCGAGGATGAGATCCACCAAGATACAGAGAACTGACACCTCCACAGTACATGTATGTAAAACACCACTCGGGCATCTGAGCACTCGATCCATTGATGAAGAGTCGATACCAGCCGTCCCATTTCACACGCGTGTCATCATGTTTATCAGAATAATAATTCATATTCCAGTCACTTCCTGTGTTCCTCCTGTAGTCGTCCAGTATGTTGTAGTTTGAGCACGGGTCACCTGAGATTAAAAAAGTGTTCAATGAAAGATTAAACAATATAAAACTTTTCGGCACAAATTCTAGTGGGCATGAAGTTGATGTGCTTCATATATTAAAAGTAAGTCTATGAGACCAAAACCCTTTAATAAATATACATCAAAACCAGGTGCGTAGCTACATGGTTGCCGTGGTTGGCCACGGCTACCTCTGAATGATGGATGGCCACCTATCTGGCCACCTCTGTTGTGCGAAGCAGTTTTAAGATGTGTTTGAGTTTACGGAGTTCTGCGCAGATAATTTAATGTATAGACTGAAAGTGATGAGAGAACATTACTCTCGTGTTAATATGATGTCATACGCTGACGCAAACAGTCTGAGCGCTATAGCTGAAAAGCTCCTAACCGCTTTGTGACAGTGTACTGTCTGTGTACTGATATTTTGTCGAAATGCAATGATGTCATTTGATTCATATAATTCAGTTCCGTGTTGACTTGCAAAGAATTAATGTGTTAGATTTTTCTTGATTTAAAAAAGTGCATATACAGCAGTGTAATATATGTGTAATTGATAAAAGAATGTACATGTGGTTAATAACAAAAAATGACTTTAGTTTCTTGTTTTACACACTTTGTTTCATTTAACCCCTTGCTAATGTTCTTGTAATTTGTAACATCTTATCTTTTTGTAATGTTCACACAGTTATCTGTTTGTATGGCAAAAAAATAATTAGCTAAACAAAAATCCAACACGTTTAAGAGTAAGCAGGAAAAGACCTATGAAAGCTTTTCAAATAAAATGTTTACTTTAAGTTCTTTTTGTATGTTTTTGACCAGCAAACTATGTGTAATGAAGAATTGGTGAAAAAGGTAGAAACGAAAGAATTTCTGTCTGTAAGGATTTTTTTTGGTCACCCTATTAAATCACTGGGTCTTACCTGGCCACCTCTAAAAAAATGTTCTGACTACGAACCTGATCAAAAGTAATTACAAAGACGTTTCAATCCAAAGACAGTTTAAAGTTTCGCTGCAGAGTTTTAAAATCTCTTAAGGAAACTTACTGAAGGTGACACTGGATCCAGTGATCACAGCTGGTATTGTTGTGGGATCATTTGGTGTTATAGTGCTGACATCTAAAGAAAAAAGACATGACTGAAATTATTTGATACATCTAAAAAAATTATCATAAACTAAGAAAAGCTGTACCTGTGCAGTATCCTGAACACCAATATTGTGGTGGTTTGACGAGTTCATAGACATAATAATTTCCAGGACAAGCTTTTACTCTGATGGGTTTTGATTTGTAATCACAGCAGTTACCGCCCCAATAATTCCCTCCACAGACCTCCCAGACCACCACATCATCTTCTATCTGAGGATGAGGACCGTTGAGCCACAGACCTAAGCCTGAGTTACAGCTGTATCCATTAACACAGGTCTCTGACATTTGGATGTTCATCCCATAATGATAAAGTCTGTACCAGCCACTCCAGGAGAAGGATTCATCACAAATTGTCAATCCACTTTCATTTGTTGCTCTCCAGGGACGATCCAGAGACTCATAGTTGTAACAGGGATCATCACTGATGCTGCTGAAAGAAATTGTCATGGAGAAGAGATATGTTAGTAAAGACCAATTCATATACTGTATGTACACGAAAGATACTTTACAACATCAAAGTACTGTCTCAAACACACTCTTCAGATCCTTCAAAGTGACGGCAAAATCATATATCAAATTAGTTTTTCCATTTTGTTTTATAAGTATTAACAGAATTTTTGTCAAATCAAATTCATCGTCTCCACTTAACTTCCATATGGGATTATACTTTTACTTTTTTACTTTCACAGAGAAAAGGAATCACAACAAAAGACGAAAACAAATAAAATAATAATAATAATACAGTATGGTATTCCTTTGCACAGTTATAAATTATTTGGCACTTAAATGTATTTAGATAAGATCTTAATCTTCTATTTTCTGCATCCTCATATTCCTTCAATCTTTTCCATGAATTAAACTCTCTTCTGTTTTTCAATCTCAGTATAAAGGAAAGCTGTTCCATCATAAACTGTATATCTCAGATATTATTCCTCTCAGTCTTCCATGGTGAGTGAAACACGTTGAAGCCTTTTTTGCCACAATTAATAATATACAATAATACTATCTATAAATATACATTTTGAGTTTATTAGACATTCAAATTACCAAGATATGAAAAATCTAATTGGAATTGAATATTAACTTGTAGCCCAGTCTCCAATGTTTTATGGACATCTTCGAAAATATACATCTTCTACAATTAAATTTACATTAATTCATTTGGCAGACGCTTTTATCCAAAACGACTTACAAGTAGGGTGCAGTGGGCAGCTATCACTGCAGAGCACACAGGGGTAAGGTGCCTTATTCAAGGGCACTTCAGTCAATTCCTGGTGACACTGAGAATTGAACCAGCGACCTTCTGGATACAAGACTATCTAACCACTAGACCACAACTGACCCCAGAGCTTCTAATGATGGTTGACACCCTTGAATGTTATTATTTTTGTCTGACAGAAAATAAAGCGTTGGTCTCAGTAAATGTGAGGACTTCGGCTAATCGTTTTGCCTTCTAGAAGCAGCTCCAATTATTGGTCAATGATGTGCACCTGAGTGATCATCAAGCTCCTCTTTAAAGACGTTCCCAAGAGGCTTTGGTAGAGTCATTTTGGGAGACATTCCTTTTTGGGCAGGACCATCATCTCAAATTCAGAGGTTTGTTTTGTGTAGGGCGTTTTGCAAATACATTTGTATACACAACATCTTATTGCGTTCTCAACCATGTATTTAACACTATGCACTGACCTTATACTGACTGCTTCATATATACAATAGACTTTAGTTGAATATTGTTTTGCTTTGCAATTTTTGTCTTTTCTGTTAAAAATAAAGTTTTGTTTTAAGCCTGATACTTGGTTCCCTTTCTGTCGGTCTCTCGACGTTGTGTCGAGAACGACAGATGGGGTTCGCCCTTGAGAACCAATCAACTCTGACTACTATAGAAAAGGCCAATGAAATTTGGCGAATGAAATTTGCATGCCGGGCTCCGCCCCCGGATATCCGGTATAAAAGGAAGCCGGCGTGCAGCATTCATTTACCTTTTGTTCTTCCCGCACTGCGGGCAGATTGTCATTCAGAAAGTTGCGGTCACGGGTGACTGTCTTCCTACGGGAACCAGCCACCATTTCGTTTGCTACACGGGCTGTGACATTGGTGGCTACGGCCCCAAAGTCCACGACATCGGGGCTACGGCCTCGAGGTCTGCCTGTATTAGCAGCGTTAAGTGATATGGGGAACTCTGCAAACGTAAACCCGCCAGCCAAGTGCTCACGGGCCGATCGCACCCCGATTCGCTCTTCTGAACGTTCCCTAACCGGCGGTGGCATACCGTCCGGATCCTCAGCCACGCATTCGGAAACGATGTGTGACATAGATGAGATGTCGCTCGCAGCATCGGAGGGAGACTGGCATCCGACTCTGACGAATCCGAGCACCACCCCCAGCGGTCGAGTTCAGGACGAAGCAGAAGTGATGTCATCCGTGCTAACCCGGGGATACGTGGTTCCTGAGGTCGGAGCGCGGTGCAAACCGCGCCCAGCCCTGGTGCCATGTTTTTCCCGGAGGTGCACGAGGAGCTGTGTAAAACTTGGAACGCTCCACTCACGGACCGTTTCAGTGAAACCAGCTCCGGCTCCCTTACTTCCCTCGATGGTGGGGCAGCCAAGGACTACGTCGAGATCCCCCGGGTGGAACGTCCGCCCGCGGTGCACATGTGCCGCGGACGGCTACCACCGGGGGGGAATCGGCCACGTCTACCGTCCAAAGCGCGTAAGACTTCGGCATCACTGGTGTCGAAGGCTTGCGATGCTGCGGGCCAGGCTGCCTCCTCTCTCTATGCCATGGCCATCCTGCGGGCGAAGGCGTTGAGAGAGCCCCACGAGGGTAAGGCCGACCCGGGTATAATGCAGGATTTCCGTGCCGCCGCTGACAGCGCTCTACGGGCGACCAAGGCAGCGGAACGGGCCCTGGGTCGGACGATGTCCACGGTAGTGGTCCAGGAGAGACACCCCCGGCTATACCTTGTGCAGAAGAGTGACACCAAGGAAGTACGCTTTCTTGATGCACCCATCTCGCAGGGTGGGTTGTTGGTATCACCGTCGAGGACTGCGCTCAGCAGTTTTTGACGGTGAAGCAGACAGTGGCAATTAGCCACATTTTTTTCACGCCGCGACTCGGCCGCCTACAGGCCTCCGAGATCTCACGTGACGTCTGCTTCCCTGCAACCCAGGACCCCTTCGACATCGGCTCCGGTTCCTGTGCCCCCACAGGCGGCACCCCGGAAGCGGAAATCGAGGGGGAAACCTCCACCCCGTCAGCAACCTTCTCGCGAGAAGGGACACTGACGGGAAGACCCCAGGGAGAACAACATCGGGCCCGAACCTTCACAGCCACGGCTCTGATTGGTCGGTACGGGACGGCTCCTGCCTCGTCACCAAAGCCGGACCCTTTTCAGGGCCTGGCGCCCACTTACTCACAGAGTTTTTCGGTTCTTCCCGGGTGTACTTGCAGCCGATCGCACACTCCACTGGACTGTGCCCGGCAAACCCGACCTCACGCCCTGGCGAGGCGTAGGGTCGTATACACACGACAGCTGCTACCACTCTCAAACCGACAGTGTGTGCAGCTGTCCCGCTAGGCAGGTAAGTAGGCGGAGCCAACCTTTTCTCCGGGGACCACCCGTGACAGATGGTTAGCTCCGCCAGCCGACGAACCACCCCCCGTGGGAATGATGAAGCAGACCGTCCCCTTGGTCACCCTGTACAGTCCCTGGGAGCTCGAGAGCTGCCCACACTGTCTCGCTGACTAATGAGGGCGGTCCGTCTTGGTTACTCGATCCAGTTCGCCAGAGACTCTCCCAAAGTTTGGGGCATCATCCCTCCCTCGGTCGAGGCAGGGACGCCTCCGTACTTCGGGTAGAGGTCACCACCCTTCTGGCAAACAGGCATCGAGCTCGTCCCTCAAAACCAAGATGTTCAGTGGGTCACGACCCGCACTTCATCGTTCCCAAAAAAGACGGTGGGTTGCGCCCAAAGGTCTGCGTACCCGGAACAGAGCACCTTCACAAGCTGCCGTTCAGGGTGCTCACACAGAGGCGCGTCCAGACATCTATCAGGTGTCAGGATTGGTTCGCGGCAATCGACCTGAAGGACGCTTACTTTCATGTCTCGGTCCTCCTCGACACCAGCCGTTCCCACGGTTCTCGTGCGAGAGGCGGGCATATCAGTACAGAGTCCTCCCTTTCGGTCTGTCCCTGACCGCCCTTTCTCCCTTAGGGGAAGAAGGCGAGCGGGTACTAAACTACCTCAGCGACTGGCCTACCCTGGCACACTCGCGAGATCTGTTGTGTACAGGAAGGGACCTGGTGCTCCGGCACCTAGATCGATTGGGACTCCAGGTCAACCAAGAGAGGGGCAAGCTCTCCTCAGTGCAGAGCATCCTCTCTCTTGGTATGGAACTCAACTCTGTCACCACGGCGGCGCTACTGTCCGCAGTTGCGCCCAACCAGTGTTGAACTGTCTGAAATGAACATTTTAGACAGACAGCGGTCCCCCTGAAACAATTCAGAGGCTCCTGGGACACATGGCGTCCTCGCGGGTTGATAACCCTCGGGTTGATGCACATGTGACCGCTCCAACACTGGTTTCAGAGTCGAGTTCCGAGGAGAGCGTGGCACACTGGCAGCAGGAGCATGGTGATGCCGCCCTGCTGCCAACGCACCATAACCCCTAGTCTTTATGACTTTTTTGACGGACTCAGGTCCCTCCGGGCAGGTTATGAGGCAGGTCGTGGTGACGGCTGACGTCTCCCTGTAGGGGTGCGGTGCAGTGTGCAACGAGCACGCAGGTGGGGTGTTGGACGAACCCCCGCCTGCGCTGGCATATCAATTGCCAAGAGTTGTGGGCTGTGCTACTTGCACTGAGCAGGCTACGGCCTCTCGTGTAAGACATGCACGTGCTGGTCCGAGGACAGCACTATAGCTGTAGCGAACACAGATCGTCAGGGTGGCGTTCGCTCACAGCAGCTAACACAACTTGCTCGACGCCTCCTCCGGTGAAGTCAACATGTGACCCGTTCCCTGCGGGCCACACACACCCCAGGCAAACTGAACTAGACAGCCGACGTGCTCTCTCGCCAGTTTATGCCTCGTGGAGAGTGGCGACTTCACCCCCGCGCACCAGCTCATTTGGAGGCTGTTCGGGTAGGCCCAGGTAAACCTGTTCGCCTCCCGCAACACCACCATTTGCCCGCTTGATATTCCTGCCCTCGGCACGGATATCCTTGCGCACAGCTGACCGCGGGATGGGTGGAAGCACACCTTCCCCCCCCAGGAGCCTCCTTGCACAGACGCTGTGCAAGGTCAGGGAGCAGGAGCACCAGGTGTTATTGGTTACACCGCACCGGTCTAACCGCACTTGGCTTCAGAGCTAATGCTCTGGACAGCGACTCCCCCTGAACCATTCCCCTGACAGAGGACCTGCTCTATCAGGGGACGGACACGTTCTGGCATCCCAGATCTGACCTCTGGAACACCCATGTCTGGTCTCTAGACGGGACGAGAAGATCCTGAGATGGCTACTCCCCCTCTCGGCAGAGACCATCACCCAGGCTAGGGCCCCATCTACTAGGCGGTTACATGCCTCTAGACGGCGCCTCTTCTCGTCCTGGTGTCTCTCTCAAGGAGAAAGACCCACTGAGGTGCTCGATCAGAATTGTGTTTTCCTTCTTACGAGACTGGAGACTAACATCTCCCCTCCACGCTGAATGTTTATGTAGTCGCTCCTGCCACTCATCACGACTCAGTCGGTGAAAAGTTTCTAGGGCAACACGACCTGGTCACCAGGTTCCTAAGGGGCGCGAGAGGGCGTAATCCGCCTCACCTCCGCTCCATACCCTCTTGGGACCCTAAGTGGTCCTGGGGAGCCTCAGGGCCCCCCAAGAGCCCCTCGGAGGTTCCGATCTTCCTCACTGAGTAAGACGGCCCTCCTGACGGCGCTCACTTCCTTCAAGAGGGTAGGGGACCACCGAGCATCCTCCGTGTCCCAGGATTGCCTTAAATTCGTCCCTGGAAACTCTCACGTTAGCTTGAGACCCAGGACCGGATGCGTGCCCAAGAAGTTCCCACTACTCCCTCCGGGGCCAGGTGGTGAACTTGCAGGCGCTCCCCATAGGGGAGGAAGACCCAACCCGATCAGTGTTGTGTCCAGTACGTGCTGGACCGCACGCAGAGCTCTGAAGCTCTGACCAGCTCCGTGTCTGTTGGAGGACAGCAGAAGGGGAAGGCTGTCTCCAAACAGAGGCTGGCGCACTGGGTCGTGGACACCGTTACGACGGCATCCCGATCTCAGAGTCTCCCATGCCCATTGGTAGTGAGGGCTCACTCCACACGGAGTTTAGCCACCTCCTGGGCACTGGCAGAAGCGCCTCTCTAGCAGACATCTGTAGAGCTGCGGGTTGGGCTACGCCCAAACACCTTCACAAGGGTTAAAAACTTGTGTAAACCCGGTGTCAGCCCACGTCCTGCGTGGCGACATGTAGGACTGGCATCCGGGGGGGCGTATGCCTGCGAAAGCACCTTTCCACCCTCTAACAGGTTGGGTCAGTGTGCTATCTACCTTTTCTTCTTACCCAAACACATGGCTAAGAAACTGGTACCTCACCTACCTCCCTTCTTACCCAGACACTGGTTAAGAATAGGCATTCCATCCATCACCAAACAAGCACCACCTGGGGGCTGGCTGGGCAGAGCAGCCTTCCCCCTTAGGCCGGGATACCATGTGAGCTATCACAGATAGCTCTAACCGGACCTAGTGCTACCGGACGTATGTAACACCCCCTCCGTGGGCTGTTCCGTCTGATGTATCCTCATGAGTATGGTTCCCACTCCTGGTAACCCATGAGCTTCCCTAGGTGGACCTCCACCTCGCGGTTAACTACTCAGTCCGCACGTTCCATGCGTTCTCCTCCAAGGACGAGACCATACCTATATCCACCATTTTCCTCCCCACGGGCAGGAGGTGGCCTCTGCAGCGCATTCCTGATTAAGGAAGTGGCGCTTACCCGGTGTAAACCCGAGCCGGCCTCTCGGCTGTAGAGAGCTAAGGCCCCGTCCGTGAAAGGTTACCGGTCAGGGCTGTACCCATCTTTCTCTTAGAAAGCTCTGGAACCCCCCGACCACCACACTGGAAGGTTACAGTTTCGCGAAAGCATCGAGCTGACACGCCCAGGCTTGTTACCGTCGCTTCGCTAGAGATTGTGACGCGATACAGCGTTGTGGCGTTTTCCATAGGCAACCCCATCTGTCGTTCTCGACACAACGTCGAGAGACCGACAGAAAGGGAACGTCTTGGTTACGTATGTAACCTCAGTTCCCTGATGGAGGGAACGAGACGTTGTGTCCCTTGAGCCACAAACACGTATCGTATTCTGCTGCAGTCGTGAGAGGCTCTCAGGCTCTTCAGAACAAGAGGTAAATGAATGCTGCACGCCGGCTTCCTTTTATACCGGATATCCGGGGGCGGAGCCCGGCATGCAAATTTCATTCGCCAAATTTCATTGGCCTTTTCTATAGTAGTCAGAGTTGATTGGGTCTCAAGGGCGAACCCCATCTGTCGTTCTCGACACAACGTCTCGTTCCCTCCATCAGGGAACTGAGGTTACATACGTAACCAAGACGTTTTCATGCATCCCTTCTATTTGTTACGTCCTTTGTGCCATGGGTGGTAACCGTAACAAGTCAAAAACTGATCATGTGATAATGTGAGCATGACATTCATATGACATTCTGAGAGGTCTGTAATTTCATTCATAATAGGGCTGTGCTCAAAACAGCAATACTATATGTCGTGATGAACTCATTGCTGATACGTGTACCAATATGAATGTTTCTGTACTGATAGAGCAGGAAATGCTGTGATGCAGTTTTGAAAAAGAAACAGAAAAGACCATTCTGATGTTTAAACGTTTCTAAATATATTGGATTAGAAACTGAATTGATTCAAATTGCCCAAACCTTAAAGGGATAGTTCACCCAGAAATGTAAATTCTGTCATCACTTACTGAACCTCAGATTATTCCAAACCTGTGTTAATGTTTTTGTTCTGTTGAACACATATTTGGAAGAATGTCTTTAACTAAACAGATCTCATCCCCCATTTAATGCCATAGTAGGGATTATAAATAGTATTGGAGTCAATGGGGGATTAGATCTGATTGGTTACTCACATTCTCACTTTGTGATGAGCATAACATAGAAATGTAAACAGGTTTGAAACAATCTGAGGTTAATAAATGCGACAGCCGTGAACGGTTTGTATCCTGGAAAATGAGCTAAACTATTGAAGGCATCTGAACGTGAGGGGTCGTTCCAGATGAGGTAGACAGGTGAAAGGTCATCACGTGGGTCATTTAATGTAGGGTTCAATTTTTAATAAATAATTTTACTAATAGTAAGATTGGGCAGGCCTTCAAAAAAGGGCCTTTAATTACAAAAAATCTAATTTTTTTGCCTCCACAAAAGGCCACTTTCACCATTTAAGGGCCAAAAAGGCAGGTTCTCAAGGACCCTCTGCACGTGCAGTATATACAATATAACTCATAATAACATGTAAAGTCTATGAGCAAAAGTACCTGCACAATATGAAGGAGCTGGGATCGCTACATCTGGTCTGGTCAGTTCATAGACATAATAATCTCCAGGACAAGCTTTGACTTGGATTGGGTTGGATGTGAAACGACTGCACTGTCCATTATAAGAGCCGTAGACTTGACGAGTAACAACTCCATCTTCTACTCGAGGATGAGATCCACCAAGATACAGAGAACTGACACCTCCACAGTACATGTAGGTAAAACACCACTCGGGCATCTGAGCACTCGATCCATTGATGAAGAGTCGATACCAGCCGTCCCATTTCACACGCGTGTCATCATGTTTACCAGAATACATATTCATATTCCAGTCACTGTGTGTGTTCCTCCTGTAGTCGTCCAGTATGTTGTAGTTTGAGCACGGGTCACCTGAGAATAAAAAAGTGTTCAATGAAAGATTAAACAATATAAAGCTTTTTTTAGAGGGCATGAAGTTGATATGTTTCACATGTTAAATGTAGGTCTATGAGATGAAAAACCTTTAATAAAACCATGTTTTAAAATATATCAAAACTCATTAAAAAATACATTTCAATGCAAAAGAAAGTTTTAAGTTTCGCTGCAGAGTTTAAAATCTCTTATGGAAACTTACTGAAGGTCACACTGGATCCAGTGATCACAGCTGGAATTGTTGTGGGATCATTTGGTGTTATAGTGCTGACATCTAAAGAAAAAAGACATGAGTGAAATTATTTGATACATCTAAAAAAAATCATAAACGAAGAAAAGCTGTACCTGTGCAGTATCCTGAACACCAGTATTGTGGTGGTTTCACGAGTTCATAGACATAATAATTTCCAGGACAGGCTTTTACTCTGATGGGGTTTTTTTTGTAATCACAGCAGTTACCGCCCCAATAATACCCTCCACAGACCTCCCGGACCACCACACCATCTTCTATCTGAGGATGAGGACCGTTGAGCCACAGACCTAAGCCTGAGTTACAGCTGTATCCATTAACACAGGTCTCTGGCATTTGGATGTTCATCCCATAATGATAAAGTCTGTACCAGCCACTCCAGGAGAAGGATTCATCACAAATGTACAATCCACTTTCATTTGTTGCTCTCCAGGGACGATCCAGAGACTCATAGTTGTAACAGGGATCATCACTGATGCTGCTGAAAGAAACTGTCATGGAGAAAAGAGATGTTAGTAAAGATCAATTCATATACTGTATGTACACGAAAGACACTTTACAACATCAAAGTACTGTTTCAAAAACACACTCTCCAGATCCTTCAAAGTGATGACGAAAACCTATATTAAATTTGTTTTTTCATTTTCTTTTACTTTTTTACTTTCATAGAGAAAAGGAAACACAACAAAAGACGAAAACAAATAAAATAATAATAATAATACAGTATGGTATTCCTTTGCACAGTTCCAAATTATTTGGCACCTAAATGTATTTGGATAAGATCTTAATCTTCTATTTTCTGCATCCTCATATTCCTTCAATCTTTTCCATGAATTTACTCTCTTCTCTTTTTCAATCTCAGTGTAAAGGAAAGCTGTTCCATCTTATACTGTATATCTCAGATATAATTCCTCTCAGTCTTCCATAGTGAGTGAAACACGTTGAAGCCTATTTTGCCACAATTAATAATACACAATAATACTATCTATAAATATACATTTTGAGTTTCTTAGACATTCAAATTACCAAGATACAACAAATCAAATTGGAATTGAATGTTAACTTGTATCCCAGTCTCCAATGTTCCCTTTCGAGAGCGGTCACTTCGACATTGCGTAGAACCGCATATGAAACTCCTCCCCTTTTTCACTTTTCCTGAAGTCTATTGGATAACGGCAGTAAAAAAACTGGCCAATTGTCGCAAAGAATGCAACGGTATGCAAACACTGACGAATCCAGACAGTATAAATACAGTGCATGTGACGACAATCCTCAGAATCTTCTTTTTCACGCTGCCATCATTGAAGACGCAACTGGATACTTCTTCACCGCATCCGATGGCTTCTGTCTGTTGTCTTTGCGCGGGTCCCATTGACCCGCAGGATACGCACGAGCACTGCATTGCCTGCCTGGGCCTGGCTCAAGCGGAGGCTGCATTCTGCGAGTCCGATTGCGCGCACTGTGCGGACCTGCCGGCGCTTGTCTTGAGAACTCACAGGAACATCGCTCGTGGAATAATAGGGTCGAGGCTCACTGCCACCAACGAGTCGCTGGTGAGTCTACCCATTCCAAGGGGGAGTGGCGACGACACGGCTCCGGGCCGCCGTCCTCTGCCGTCACCCCATTCCCCAGTCTTCTACGTAGACGAGAGTCTTAGTCCCCCGCCTTCCGTCGCGGGCGCCGTTTCCTTCGGCGCTGAGGAGGACGATGACTCCATGTCCATCTCAGCTTCGGACAAGGACTGGGCAGGATCAGAGCGGGATCGCCCCGACCTAGAGAGCACCCCGGACCTCCACGAGGAGTTCATAAGGGTCCTCGAGAAGGCCGTCAGCGAGCTCGACATCACCTGGAGTTCACCTGAGGAGCCGGCAAAAAATAAGCTCGACTCGTGGTAGCTTCAGGCGGGCCGACGTCAGGCCACATCAAAAAGGAGTGCGCCATTTTTTCCAGATGTCCACGAGCACGTGGTGAAATCGTGGTCTGCTCCTCAGTCGGCGCGCGTTCACGCTGCTACGCAGTCCATGTTCGCCCACGTGGTCGGAGCGGAGGCCCACGGTTACGTGCGCATTCCACCCGTAGAGGAGACCCTCGCCGCTCATTTGTGCCCTTCCACCACCTCGTTGGGCTCGGACCCAGGCCTGCCGTCGAAGCCGTACAGGTTTACCGCCCATCTCGCCGGTAAGGCTTACGCATCCGCCGGGGAAGCCGCTTCCGCTTTGCACGCAATGGCGGTGCTGCATGTGTTCCAGGCTAAGATCCTTCAGTCGCTGGATAGCGGCAGCCTGGAGGCGGACGCCACGAGGGATCTGAGGGCAGCGACCGACTTCGCTCTGATGGCTACGAAGCGGACCGCACAAGCTATCGGCCGATCCATGGGGTTTATGGTTGTCCTACACCGTCATCTGTGGCTTACGTTGGCGGACCTAAAAGACGCTGATCGTAAGTCTCTTCTCAATGCCCCGATCACTCCCTCCGGCCTCTTTGGTGACGTCGTGGAGTCGGTGGTGGAGCGCTTCGGGGAGGTGCAAAAGCGCGCCAAGGCCATGAGTCACGTGCTCCCGCGACGCTCTTATCCACCGTCCTCCGAGAGCCCGTTCTTCATCCGCGACGCACTCCACGCAGAGGCCGGCCAAACAGCACGCTGCTTCCGCTCCGGCTTCTCGGGACGTGAGCCCTAAACAATGGTCGGGCCCACCTAAGAAGAGGTACGGGCCAAAGAGAGGACCTCCGCGCCACAACGGCCGAGCGTCATCATCTGCCAAGCCGTCGTCCTGACGGACCTATAAAGAGGAGGAGAGAGTTTGTGATCGTTCCGGTGGCCCCCAAACGCCGCTGTTTGCATCAGTTTTCCCCCGCGGTTGCGGGCGAACATTGCAATGTTGTAAATGTTTGTGTTAATGCAATAAAAACACATACTTGTTCACAAAAAGAGCTCTTTCCCCCTCACCCAGCCAATGCTGCGTTCCTTGCCCTGCCACGGTGCAGAGCGAAGCCTCAGTTAATCCCGGCTATAACCAGCCTTCCCTCGTCCACGGTCTGACGGCCGGAGTCTCAGGCACGAGCCATTTCCCCGCCAGTGCAATTAGCCTCGCTGCACCAGCGTGGTTCCCTAAACGGTCCGCTAACGGTAACGCCCGAAGAGATTCTGCCATTATGTCTGTTTCTGGACGCGTGGAAAGCCATTCCGGGCATTTCTCATTGGCTACTAAATGTGATAGAACACGGGTACACCCTGCAGTTCTGACGCAGACCTCCCCGCTTCAGCGGTGTGGTTCCGTCGCTTACGTCAGCGCAAAATGCGCCTGTGTTGAGGCAGGAAATTTGCAGCCTGCTCGCGAAAGGAGCGATCGAGCGTGTCCCTCCGAACGAGAGAGAAAGCTGGTTTTACAGCCGGTATTTTGTAGTGCCCAAGAGAGATGGTGGTCTGCGTCCGATTCTGGACTTGAGACCCGTCAACCGAGCCCTTCACAAGCGAGCGTTCAGAATGACAACTCTAAAACAGATCCTGGCACAAGTGCGTCCCGGGGACTGGTTTGCATCCGTAGATCTGAAGGATGCGTTTTTTCATGTTCAGATAGCCAAGCGCCACCGAAAGTTCTTGCGATTCGCTTTCGCGGGTTCAGCGTACCAATTTGCTGTACTCCCGTTCGGACTGGCATTACCTCCGCGCACATTCTCGAAGTGCGTGGACGCGGCGCTTTCCCCTCGCAGAGCGAGCGGTATGTGCATTCTGAATTATCTGGACGACTGGTTAATTTTAGCCCATTTACGGGAGGCGCTATCCGGTCATACGCAGATGCTGCTTCGTCACTTGACATCCCTGGGGCGACGCATGAACATGCAGAAAAGCAAGCTCACTCCGAGTCAGTCTATAACGTAGCTGGGGGTATGTTTCGACTCAGTGGAGATGCGCGCTCGCCTCTCTCAAGAGTGGACGGAGTCCATCTCTTCAGCTCCACATCTGCTCATGCCGGGTCGGTCTGTTCCCCTGAGGGAGTTTCAGAGGCTTTTGGGTCTCATGGCGTCAGCCTCGGCGGTCTGCCACCTGGGTCTTCTGCACATGCGACCACTACAGTTTTGGCTGAAGGCTCGGGTTCCATGAAAAGCATGGTCCTCGGGTCGAGTGCGAGTCCCGGTTACACTCAGTTGCCTCAGTGCCCTGAGTCCGTGGCGCGACCCGAGCATGTTCAGTCGGGGAGTTCCCCTGGGGCTGGTTACGAGACGCATAGTCGTTACGACGGATGCTTCGTCCTCGGGATGTGGCGCGGTGTGCGAGGGCATGCCGGCATCCGGCCTTTGGACACAGTCACTGAGAAAATGGCATATAAATTGCTTGGAGCTGATGGCGTTGTCTCTAGCTCTCTATACTTTCCAGTCGAGGCTGGAGAAGAAACATGTCCTGATTCGCACCGACAACATGTCCGTGGTTTCGTACATAAATCGCCAGGGAGGAGTCCACTCAGGAACTCTTTTCAAGCAGGCTGCGAGTCTCCTGCTGTGGGCAGATCGGCATCTACTCTCTGTCAGGGCAGCGCATATCCCCGGTCGTCTGAACTGCGGAGCGGACATGCTTTCGAGGGAGGGTCTTACGCACGGGGAATGGAGGCTTCATCCCGACTCAGTGCGGTCAATTTGGGAGCGCTTTGGGAAGGCGGAAGTGGATCTATTCGCGACGAGCGAGAACGCGCACTGCCCGCTGTATTTCTCGCTGACCCACTCCCCCATGGGGAGCCACGCTCTGATGGTGCGTTGGCCGGACGTTCGGCTTTACGCGTTTCCTCCGGTGAAGATTTTACCCCTGGTGCTGTGCAAAATCAGAGAGGAGACGGCGACGGTGATCCTCGTCGCTCCGTTTTGGCCGAATCAACCTTGGTTTCCGGACCTAAGCGAATTGTTAACGGAACCGCCGTAGCGGATTCCCCTCAGGAGAGATCTGTTGTCCCAAGCGAACGGCACGATATTTCGCCCCAGCACGCAGCTGTGGAGCCTTCATGCCTGGCCTCTTCGGGGGTTTTAAATGCAGTGCCTCAGCGTGTACTTGACACTATTTCGGAGTGTCGAGCGCCTTCCACCAGGCGTTTATACGCTCTCAAATGGGGGGTGTTTGTTAAATGGTGCAGTAGTAACAATATCGACCCGATGTCCTGCCCCGTGTCTGATATTTTATGCTTCCTGCAGCACAGGCTGGACAACGGCGGACTCCCGTCAACACTGAAGGTTTTTGTGGCTGCTATCGCCTCGTTTCGTTCCCCGGTTGATGGGCAATCGATTGGAAGGCACATGCTGGTGGTCAGATTCCTCCGAGGAGCGAGGAGACTTTTTCCCCCGCGATCCCCTTCGGTGCCGCCTTGGGACTTAGCGCTGGTGTTGAAGGCTCTCTCTTCTCCCCCATTCGAGCCTTTGGACGCGGCTTCCATAAGAGAGCTCACTCTAAAAAACGTTCTCCTTCTTGCCCTTGCTTCGGCTAAGCGCATAGGGGATTTACAAGCGCTCTCAGTCGGCGCTGATTTCATTCGTTTTGGAACCGGCGACTGCAACGTCACTCTCCGGCCGAAATCGGGTTATGTGCCAAAGTCTATGTCTACCCCATTTAGAGCACAGGTCATTTCTTTGCCCGCTTTGTTTTCCGAGTCGTCAGACTCGCAGAACGCTAACACTCAGAGAGTGGTCTGCCCGGTAAGGGTTCTACGGGCTTACATTGATCGCACGGCAGGTTTTCGGCAGTCTGAACAGCTCTTCGTCTGCTTTGGTGGGGGAACTAAAGGTCGGGCTGTATCAAAGCAGAGGCTCTCTCACTGGGAGGGGGACGCTATTACCTTAGCGTATGAGAGTCAGGGACAGAACTGCCCCTTCGGTATCAGAGCTCATTCAAGTAGGGCTATAGCCTCTTCGTGGGCTTGGTCTAGGGGCACATCTATTCAGGACATATGCTGTGCGGCTGGCTGGTCTTCGCAGAACACTTTCGCCAGGTTCTACAGATTGGACGTGTCCTCTTTGTCGTCTCAAGTCCTCTCGGTGAGTGCTGATCACTCTTTATCTTCTACCTTGTAATCGCTTATGTTACACAGTTGTTGCCGCGTAGCTGTTTACACTGTGCTTGGTGTACTTTTATGATCTCTGTTATATCCGCAGGGAATCCGTGCTGGCTCTTACTGTTGTGGTGTCTGCCCTGTTTCAGCGCAGCCCGCTGGATTTGTTGGGTTTGGATATGCAAATTTGGCAGGAACCCGATCTAGCAGCTCATTGGGCTGTTCAGTGATTTAGCAGTTCATTGGCCGATTTAAGCCAATCAGCTGTTGACGCGTAGGGCGACCTCGCGAATTGTTAAAATTGTATGCTTCCCATGCTTGTGTGTTGTAACCCAGTTACGGCAGGATGGTACTACAGTTCCATATGCGGTTCTCCGCAATGTCGAAGTGACCGCTCTCGAAAGGGAACGTCTCCGGTTACTTTTGTAACCTCGGTTCCCTGAGAAGCCGGAACGAGACATTGCGTAGATCGCCGTTTTCGCCGCTCATCACCGTGCAGGCGTTCTCTCATAGATTCTGAGGATTGTCGTCACATGCACTGTATTTATACTGTCTGGATTCGTCAGTATTTGCATACTGTTGCATTCTTGCAACAATTTGCCAGTTTTTTTACTGGCGTTATCCAATAGACTTCAGGAAAAGTGAAAAAGCGGAGGAGTTTCATATGTGGTTCTATGCAATGTCTCGTTCCCGCTTCTCAGGGAACCGAGGTTACGAAAGTAACCGGAGACGTTTTATGAACATCTTTGAAAATATACATCTTCTAATGATGGTTGACAACCTTGAATGTTATTTTTGTTTGTCTGACAGAAAATAAAGTGTTGATCTTGGTAACCAGTCAAAAACTAATCATGTGATAATGTGAGCATGACATTCATAATACATTCTGAGAGGTCTGTAATTTCATTTATATCAGGAAGTCACGTAAAGGTCCAGTGAATGAAATTAAACACCATCTAGAGGCGAGAATGGAACCAACGGCTGACTCCGCCCCTTCCTCTGTCAAGTGTAGAGGGTAAAATCCAAAAGACAAGAAGAGGAATCCAAAACACTCGGGTGTAAACACATTAAGACAACGTAAAATATAATCTAAAATAAAACAGTGATCGAATATTATTTGAAGTTCCTGAAGGAGCTTGTTCTGTTCTTGTGACAAAGACCTCAATTTCGCGAGAGTTCAAAGAGTTTTTTAATAATCTATATTATATTAAATTTCATTCAATGCATTATTTATAATGTTACATGCGGGCCGTGCAGAGACCTTTAAAGGGGCAGGTGCTCAAAGTGTGAAAGGGGCACATGGAACAAGGCTTTAAATAGGGCTGTGCTCAAAACATCTATACATTAATACTGTATCTCGTGATGAACTCATTGCTGATAAGTGTATCAATATGAATGTTTCTGTACTGAGAGAGCAGGAAATGCTGTGATGCAGTTTTGAAAAAGAAACAGAAAAGACAATTCTAATGTTTAAACGTTTCAAAATATATTGGATTAGAAACTGAATTGATTTAAATTGTCCAAACCTTAAAGGGATAGTTCACCCAGAAATGTAAATTCTGTCATCACTTACTCACCCTCAGATTATTACAAATCTGTGTTAATGTTTTTGTTCTGTTGAGCACATATTTGGCAGAATGTCAGTAACCAAACAAATCTCATCCCCCAAAGACAAAATAAATAGTATGGGAGTCAATGGGGGATTAGATCTGATTGGTTACTCACATTCTCACTTTGTGATGAGCAGAACATATAAATGTAAACAGGTTTGAAACAATCTGAGGGTAATAAATGCGACAGCCGTGAACGGTTTGTATCCTGGAAAATTAGCTAAACTATTGAAGGCATATGAACGTGAGGGGTCGTTCCAGATGAGGTAGACAGATGAAAGGTCATCACGTGGGTCATTTAATGTGTTCAATTATTATTAAATCAATTTACTAATAGTTAGATTGGGCAGGCCTTCACAAAAGGGCCTTAACTTACAAAAAATCTTATTTTTTTGCCTCCACAAAAGGCCACTTTCACCATTAAGGGCCAAAAGGGCAGGTTCTCAAGGACCCTCTGCACGTGCAGTATATACAATATAACTCATAATAACATGTAAAGTCTATGAGCAAAAGTACCTGCACAATATGAAGGAGCTGGGATCGCTACATCTGGTCTGGTCAGTTCATAGACATAATAATCTCCAGGACAAGCTTTGACTTGGATTGGGTTTGATGTGAAACGACTGCACTGTCCATTATAAGAGCCGTAGACTTGACGAGTAACAACTCCATCTTCTACTCGAGGATGAGATCCACCAAGATACAGAGAACTGACACCTCCACAGTACATGTATGTAAAACACCACTCGGGCATCTGAGCACTCGATCCATTGATGAAGAGTCGATACCAGCCGTCCCATTTCACACGCGTGTCATCATGTTTATCAGAATATATATTCATATTCCAGTCACTGTGTGTGTCCCTCCTGTAGTCGTCCAGTATGTTGTAGTTTGAGCACGGGTCACCTGAGACTAAAAAAGTGTTCAATGAAAGATTAAACAATATAAAACTTTTCGGCACAAATTCTAGAGGGCAAGAAGTTGATGTGCTTCATATATTAAAAGTAAGTCTATGAGACGAAAAACCTTTAATAAAAATACATCAAAAACAGATGCTTAGCTACATGGTGGCCATGGGTGGATACCCCTGAATGATGGATGGGCACCTATCTGGCCACCTATGTTGTGCGAAGCAATTTTAAGATGTGTCAGAGTGTACGGATTGCTTTACAGATCATTTAACATATAGACTGAAAGTAATGCGAGAACATTACTCTCGTGTTAATATGATGTCATACGCTGACGCAAACAGTCTGAGCGCTATAGCTGAAAAGCTCCTAACCGCTTTGTGACAGTGTACTGTCTGTGTACTGATATTTTGTCGAAATGCAATGATGTCATTTGATTCATATAATTCAGTTCCGTGTTGACTTGCAAAGAATTAATGTGTTAGATTTTTCTTGATTTAAAAAAGTGCATATACAGCAGTGTAATATATGTGTAATTGATAAAAGAATATACATGTGGCTAATAACAAAAAATGACTTTAGTTTCTTGTTTTACACACTTTGTTTCATTTAACCCCTTGCTAATGTTCTTGTAATTTGTAACATCTTATCTTTTTGTATTGTTCACACAATTATCTGTTTGTATGGCAAAAAAATAATTAGCCAAACAAAAATCAAACACGTTTAAGAGTAAGCAGGAAAAGACCTATGAAAGCTTTTCAAATAAAATGTTTACTTTAAGTTCTTTTTGTATGTTTTTGACCAGCAAACTATGTGTAATGAAGAATTGGTGAAAAAGGTAGAAACGAAAGAATTTCTGTCTGTAAGGATTTTTTTTGGTCACCCTATTAAATCACTAGATCTTACCTGGCCACCTCTAAAAAAATGTTCTGACTACGAACCTGATCAAAAGTAATTACAAAGACGTTTCAATGCAAAAGAAAGTTTTAAGTTTCGCTGCAGAGTTTTAAAATCTCTTATGGAAACTTACTGAAGGTGACACTGGATCCAGTGATCACAGCTGGAATTGTTGTGGGATCATTCGGTGTTATAGTGCTGACATCTAAAGAAAAAAGACATGACTGAAATTATTTGATACATCTAAAAAAATTATCATAAACTAAGAAAAGCTGTACCTGTGCAGTATCCTGAACACCAGTATTGTGGTGGTTTGACGAGTTCATAGACATAATAATTTCCAGGACAGGCTTTTACTCTGATGGGTTTTGATTTGTAATCACAGCAGGTACCACCCCAATAATTCCCTCCACAGACCTCCCAGACCACCACATCATCTTCTATCTGAGGATGAGGACCGTTGAGCCACAGACCTAAGCCTGAGTTACAGCTGTATCCATTAACACAGGTCTCTGACATCTGGATGTTCATCCCATAATGATAAAGTCTGTACCAGCCACTCCAGGAGAAGGATTCATCACAAATGCTCAATCCACTTTCATTTGTTGCTCTCCAGGGACGATCCAGAGACTCATAGTTGTAACAGGGATCATCACTGATGCTGCTGAAAGAAACTGTCATGGAGAAAAGAGATGTTAGTAGACGTACCATAATGGATTGAGAATAGTAACTTGACTTGCGGGTCGACTACCTTTAATGTCTTATTCTGACATTTTACATTCACATCTACATACACATTGAGCAGACGCTTTGATCTATAACGACTCACAAATGAGAGGGAGTTTAACATTCACTACGTATACACGCACACCAATAATGTGATTATTTCCAATCCTCAAGGTATGGTCTTATATTTAGATCCAAGAACTATGTTAACATGAGGTAAAGTGTAATGTCAATATTGCCCAAATCTCAATAGTATCACACTACGAGGGTGCATGTAAACAAAGTCATTATTTCTCTCATGTCTGAAAACAAAAGTCCGTAAATCTCCCAGAGCTGAGCATTCCAACACCACTCCTATTTTTGCTTGAACTCAGTGCTGCGTTTGACACTATAGATCATGGGATTCTTTTGTTTGCAGAATTACATCGGCTTCCACAGTCTTAAAAATAAAGATGCTACACGATGTCATAGAACAGGGGTCCACAGGCTCGGTCCGGAGGGCCGTGGTCCTCCAGAGTTTAGTTCAAACACACCTGAAGCAGCTGATCAAGATCTCACTAAGAACAGCAGAAACTTAAACACAGCTGTGTTGAGGCAGGTTGGAAATAAACTCTGCGGGAAATCGTTTGGAGACCCCTGCCATAGAAGAAACATTTTGACTGAAGGGTTGCATAAGGCAGTGGTTCCCAAATCTGTTTTCAGGGACAACAAAAGCTTATTTGTGATAGAAATAAAAAGGAAAGCACGAAATTGATATCATAAGAACCTTTGACTGAATGGTTTAATGCGTTTGTAGTGGAGTAGGCGGGGCGAGACCGTGGTTCGAGACCGTCGAGAAATTGTGAATGAGCGCCAGCTGTGCGCACATTGGGCTCGAATCACGTAGGAGATTGGGAACATATAAGAGACGGAGCGACCGACCATCGAAGAGAGAGGACCGGGCCCGAACATGTTTTAAGTTTGTATTTATGTTTATGTTATTTCGCCGGTAGTCGTCCGTGAGGGGCCGCCGCTGTTTATGTTCTGTTATTATTTGATTAAATGTTTAAATTTCTTCCGGTTCCCGTCTTCTACCTTCCATACTTTGAATCTTTCTACAGCATTTAATAATAATGGCATCTATATTAAGAGAGCAGGGACATGCACTGGGTTGCTTCAGATCCTATCTGTCGTACTTTTATCACTTTGCTCGATTAAAGAGAGAATTATCTAGTAAATTATGGACTGCCAAAAGGTTCACTAGGCCCTTTTCGGTTAACATGCTGCTTTTAGACAATAGAATTAGAAAACCTGGGATTAGCTTCCACTCACTGATGGTAATCTACAACCGGGAAAGTCCAAAATGCAGCTGGTAGAGTAAAATATGATCATATAACCCCAAATTTATCATCTTCTGCATTGAGTATAAAATATTACTACTGGCTTATAATGCTTACAACGTTCCTCTGGGATAGTCCACTAAAAGGGTTAAGTCTTTTTGTATTTGGCACCTCATCTCTGCAGTAGAGTTTCTGACACTGTTCGGGCAGATTTTAGAAAATCTATTGCTTAAATTGCACAAGAAAGGTGCTAACCGCAAATGTTAGAATGTATTCTGTCCTAGCCCTTCAACAACTAATCTAGTGTTTTTTATTATATTGAAACAGATCTAAAGTTAAAATGTTGCTTTCTTAGTTTAAAGGTCAAAGAACATCTGTCAAAATGCCAAAAAAATGACAAGTGAACGCGGAAGCAAATTATACAAAAATATTTGCATGTCACACAAAGAAGAACTTCACTGTAAAATGTTG
This sequence comes from Triplophysa tibetana, assembly GCA_008369825.1. Classification (NCBI taxonomy): domain Eukaryota; kingdom Metazoa; phylum Chordata; class Actinopteri; order Cypriniformes; family Nemacheilidae; genus Triplophysa; species Triplophysa tibetana. Next base: position 1,814,896 of record CM017893.1, read on the forward strand.
CTGTAATTTCGCAACAGGTTTGCCAGTAACTTACTCTAGATTTAATGTACAATTAAATAGTTGAGAATAAACTTACCCAGTTTATATATTTTTTTCATAAAACAAGACTAAATATCTTGGGTCACTTTTTTATTCGTAATTTAAGAAGTTTTAAATATTTTTAAAGAAATCAAGAGATAAATGCATCAAGAGATGACGCCTACCTGTTCAAGGACTCATCTGTTCTGAATTATCAAATAAACTGACAGATTTTAGAAATCTATAGAAATTTGCTAACCGAAAATGTTAAAATTTATACTGTCCTCTTAGCCCTATAACCTAGTTTTTTTATAATTTTGAAACAGACCTAAAAGAAAAAATGTTTCTGTTCATTGAAATAAAATAAAACATTATTGAAAAAACTTACACTAAATAAAATTGAAATGGTGCCTCAAAAGTAATTTGAAATAATTTTAAAGCACTAAAATTATAATGATTAACAAAAAATAAAATGTATAAATCTTATATAGCAACAAATAAACAGATAAATTACATGACAAAACCATACACAAAAATTGCGCAAACTTTAACTTTAACTTAAAATAAAAATCTAAAAATAAAATCTTATATAAGTCATAAGGTGACATTCACAACTCTTTAAAGAAAGACACAACTGATGATATTACAATAACAACACAGTTATTTCTTACTATAAAACACATTTTGTCTTGGGACCTGAATATATTCACAACGGAGAAAGTTGAATATCGTTTAGCCCTGAATGCCCAAAGATCACTTAAATCTGTCAATTTATGAGTATAATTATTTGATATGCCCTATTCTCATGTGTGACACACTAGAGACATGAACACACAGCCTATGACTGTAAGGATCTTCAGGCTATAATACCATGATTATGTATGTAAGCAAGAATTATTTTACCTGTTACATTCAAAATATAATCATAATAATTTGGAAATTATTGTTCACATGTTGTTTAATTTTAGCAGAAGTCAGATTCTTCAGGTGAGAACGTAAAGATGTGTTAACACTCACCATTAATAAGCAACAGAAGACACATGGACGTGAGGAAAAACCTCATTGTGACAAACTACCCCTCTTGCCCCTGCAAACACATAATTCATATAAATCATGTGAATATATTTATATGTGTTATATTAAATTTACTTTTTGTTCATTCAAATTCAAAGCACATTTTTTTCCAAATTACTTTTGCTCTTCAAAAAAGGAAAAGTAAAGTTACCTGAGATAAACTGCTGCTGCAAGGCAAAATCTGTGAGATCGTCTCTTCAACAATTGAAGCAGAATGATGATGCTGCTGATATGAACATCAGTGTTTATATTGATAAATGTGGGCAGAGCTTTACTGGAACCACAAGAAAACACTCCAAACCAGTTTTTCTTCATGTGACATGAACATATTTGGTATTTGAACAATTCACGTGTCACTCAGACAGAAGTTCTTGGAACTGTCATGAAAAAATCTGAATGGAGATCATAATTAAAATGCCACAAACAGCTTTCTCACTGCACACCATCAGGTTATTTTTCAATTATGTTTTGCAACACACTCTAGAAATGCATTAAATGTATTATTTTGTTTTTCTCTCAAATATGTTTTTTATAATTATTGTTCCAAGACAGCTCGGGTGCTTTTCATGTGAAGTAATAAATAAATTCTGGCTTCTGTTCTGTTCAGCCTGTTCATTTTTAAACCTTTCGTTTATTTATCTTTTATTTAGCAGGTTGGTCATAAATTTTACCCACAGATTTCTGCCTGATTCTGGCCCAATAGTCATCCATTTCCTGTTGAACAGAAAATATGTTTTCCTGTAGCTCAGTGGTATGAGGTTGTGGGTTCGATCCCAGGGGAATGCAATTAACAATGTATAAACGTTTATATTTCAAATTGATTATATAGTTTCATTCTAAGGTACCAAGGTACAGAAAACTGTACCCGTTTTCACAGTTCTGGAACAACATCCTATGGACAGATGAGACCAAGATCAACTTGTACCAGAGTGATGGGAAGAGAAGAGTATGGAGAAGGAAAGGAACTCCTCATGAACCTAAGCATACCACCTCATCAGTGAAGCATTGTGGTGGTAGTGTCATGGCGTGGGCATGTATGGCTGCCAGTGGAACCGGTTCTCTTGTATTTATTGATGATGTGACTGCTGACAAAAGCAGCTGGACGAATTCTGAAGTGTTTCAGGCAATATTATCTGCTCATATCCAGCCAAATGCTACTGAACTCATTGGACGGCGCTTCACAGTGCAGATGGACAATGACCCAAAGCATACTGCAAAAGCAACCAAAGAGTTTTTGAAGGAAAGAAGTGGACTGTTATGAAATGGCCAAGTCAATCATCTGACCTGAATCCGATTGAGCATGCATTTCACTTGCTGAAGACAAAACTGAAGGGAAAATGCCCCAAGAACAAGCAGGAACTGAAGACGCTTGCAGTAGAGGCCTGGCAGAGCATCACCAGGAATGAAACCCAGCATCTGTTGATGTCTATGCATTCCAGACTTCAGACTGTAGTTGACTGCAAAGGATTTGCAACCAAGTATTAAAAAGGGAAAGTTTGATTTATGATTGTTATTCTGTCCCATTACTTTTGGTCCCTTAACAAGTGGGAGGCACATATGCAAACTCTTGTAACTCCTACACCATTCACCTGATTTGGATGTAAATACCCTCTGAAAACTGTTATACAGTCGGTTTTACTGCATTTGATTAAAAAATGAGAATTAAAGTTTCAGTACCTGACATTGAGGAGATTCTCTTTTCCCCAGTTGAATCAGAATAGTGATGCTGCAGGTGATCGTTTGTGTTTTTATGATTCAATGTGACTGCAGCTTTACTAGAACCACCAGTAATCTCTCATCCATCTGAACTAGTTCTTCTTCATGTGACATGCAAATATTTTTGGACAGTTTGCTTCCGCGTTCACTTATCATTTATTTGGCATTTTGACAGATGTTCTTTGACTGAGTAAATCTGCTTGTACAGTAGATGACATGAATGAATAAAAATACTTGTTTCCATACAAAGACCAGCAATTGTTATATGTATTAAATATGATAAACTTTAACCTCAGCAACAAGTTGTACAGAATGTACAGAAAGAAGAAAATGAAACTAGAACATTCCAGAAATAGCTTTTTTTCAGAGTGAAGTTGTGCTTGTGTCGGAGTTAACTGGTTAATCAAGATTTTTCTGGACAAAGTTGACTGTGTCAGAGTTTGTTTTATGTTAGACAGCAATCTTTGGTTTACTAGTCACAAAAAATGTCCTTTGGTTGATTTTCAGAATATCAAAATCCTCTAAAGGTGGTAGATCATTTACTGCCTCTAAACTGTGAAATAACCAATCCCCGCTTGTTCAGGATTCAGACACAGTTTTTGAATGTTCTGAAAGCGATTTACACCTATCAGCCAAATGGCCAGAATGCTTTATGTGTAATTCACACCAGGCCATTATTTGGAGATGAAACTTTAAAAACTTGCTAAACGCCGTGATGTCACCATTGACACAAATGATTTTTTTGTTCACAAAATATATTTGCTCCCACAGAGATGATAACTGCTTTGTTTCTTAAAAACAAACACATTGAACGTTTGTAGATTCAGGCCTCAAAATCTCTCTGATTTTATGAATCTTACAGGTTAAAGCATTTTATCTCCCACAGCTGAACAGTGATACTGCAGGTATCAAAATCTGTGTTTATAAAACATTAAATGTGGCTTTTATCATCAGTATCACTCATCAGTCCTAGACACTAGTTTTTCTTCACAATCCAGATTTGTTATTTGGACACCTCATCGTTCACTTGCTTTTAGAAAAATTTTTAGGTTGTTCTAATGGCTTAAATCTACAGTCAGGTCCATAAATATTGGGATATCGACAACTACATTTTTGGCTCTATACACCACCACAATGGATTTCAAATGAAACAAACAAGATGTGCTTTAACTGCAGACTGTCAACTTTAATTGAGGGTATTTACATCCAAATCAGGTGAATGGTGTAGGAATTACAACAGTTTGCATATATGTCTCCCACTTGTTAAGGGACCAAAAGTAATGGGACAATTGGCTTCTCAGCTGTTCCATGGCCAGGTGTGTGTTATTCCCTCACTATCCCAATTACAATGAGCAGATAAAAGGTCCAGAGTTCATTTCAAGTGTGCTATTTGCATTTGGAATCTGTTGCTGTCAACTGTCAAGATAAGATCCAAAGAGCTGTCACTAGCAGAGAAGCAAGCCATCATTAGGCTGAAAAAACAAAACAAACCCATCAGAGAGATAGCAAAAACATTAGGCGTGGCCAAAACAACTGTTTGGAACATTCTTAAAAAGAAGGAACGCACCGATGAGCTCAGCAAGACCAAAAGACCCGGAAGACTAACTGGTTCTTTTGTATTTATTGATGATGTGACTGCTGACAAAAGCAGCAGGATGAAATCTGAAGTGTTTCTGGCAATGTTATCTGCTCATATTCAGCCAAATGCTACTGAACTCATTGGACGGCGCTTCACAGTGCAGATGGACAATGACCCAAAGCATACTGCAAAAGCAACCAAAGAGTTTTTGAAGGAAAGAAGTGGACTGTTATGAAATGGCCAAGTCAATCATCTGACCTGAATCCGATTGAGCATGCATTTCACTTGGTGAAGACAAAACTGAAGGGAAAATGTCCCAAGAACAAGCAGGAACTGAAGACGGTTGCAGTAGAGGCCTGGCAGAGCATCACCAGGAATGAAACCCAGCGTCTGTTGATGTCTATGCATTCCAGACTTCAGACTGTAATTGACTGCAAAGGATTTGCAACCAAGTATTAAAAAGTGAAAGTTTGATTTATGATTATTATTCTGTCCCATTACTTTTGGTTCCTTAACAAGTGGGAGGCACATATGCAAACTCTTGTAACTCCTACACCATTCACCTGATTTGGATGTAAATACCCTCCGAAAATTGTTATACAGTAGGTTTTACTGCATTTGATTAAAAAGTGAGAATTAAAGTTTCACCTGAAAATGAGGAGATTCTCTTTTCCACAGTTGAAGCAGAATAGTGACCCTGCAGGAGATCATTTGTGTTTTTATGATTCAATGTGACTGCAGCTTTACTAGAACCACCAGTAATCTCTCATCCATCTGAACTAGTTCTTCTTCATGTGACATGCAAATATTTTTGAACAGTTTGCTTCCGCGTTCACTTATCATTTATTTGGCATTTTGACAGATGTTCTTTGACTGAGTAAATCTGCATGTACAGTAGATGAAATGAATGAATAAAAATACTTGTTTCCATTCAAAGACCAGCACTTGTTATATGAATTAAATATGATAAACTTTAACCTCAGCAACGAGTTGTAAAGAAGCTACAGAAAGAGGAAAATGAAACTAGAACATTCCAGAAATAGCTTGTTTCAGCTTTGAAGTTGTGCTTGTGTCTGGGTTAACTGGTCAATCAACATTTTTCTGGACAAAGTTGACTGTGTCAGAGTTTGTTTTATGTGAGACAGCAATCTTTGGTTCACTAGTCACAAAAAATGTCCTTTGGTTGATTTTCAGAATATCAAAATCCTCTAAAGGTGGTAGATCATTTACTGCCTCTAAACTGTGAAATAACCAATCCCCGCTTGTTCAGGATTCAGACAAAGTTTTTGAATGTTCTCAAAGCGATTTACACTGATCAGCCAAATGGCCAAAATGCTGTATGTGTAATTCACACCAGGCCATTATTTGGAGTTGAAACTATAAAACTTGCTAAACGCCATGATGTCACCATTGACACAAATGATTTTTTTGTTCACAAAATATATTTGCTCCCACAGAGATGATAACTGCTTTGTTTCTTAAAAACAAACACATTGAACGTTTGTAGATTCAGGCCTCAAAATCTCTCTGATTTTATGAATCTTACAGGTTAAAGCATTTTATCTCCCACAGCTGAACAGTGATACTGCAGGTATCAAAATCTGTGATTATAAAACATTAAATGTGGCTTTTATCATCAGTATCACTCATCAGTCCTAGACACCAGTTTTTCTTCACAAGCCAGATTTGTTATTTGGACACCTCATCGTTCACTTGCTTTTAGAAAAATGTTTAGGTTGTTCTAATGGCTTAAATCTACAGTCAGGTCCATAAATATTGGGATATCGACAACTACATTTTTGGCTCTATACACCACCACAATGGATTTCAAATGAAACAAACAAGATCTGCTTTAACTGCAGACTGTCAACCTTAATTTGAGGGTATTTACATCCAAATCAGGTGAATGGTGTAGGAATTACAACAGTTTGCATATATGTCTCCCACTTGTTAAGGGACCAAAAGTAATGGGACAATTGGCTTCTCAGCTGTTTCCATGGCCAGGTGTGTGTTATTCCCTCACTATCCCAATTACAATGAGCAGATAAAAGGTCCAGAGTTCATTTCAAGTGTGCTATTTGCATTTGGAATCTGTTGCTGTCAACTGTCAAGATAAGATCCAAAGAGCTGTCACTATCAGAGAAGCAAGCCATCATTAGGCTGAAAAAACAAAACAAACCCATCAGAGAGATAGCAAAAACATTAGGCGTGGCCAAAACAACTGTTTGGAACATTCTTAAAAAGAAGGAACGCACCGATGAGCTCAGCAAGACCAAAAGACCCGGAAGACTAACTGGTTCTTTTGTATTTATTGATGATGTGACTGCTGACAAAAGCAGCAGGATGAATTCTGAAGTGTTTCTGGCAATGTTATCTGCTCATATTCAGCCAAATGCTACTGAACTCATTGGACGGCGCTTCACAGTGCAGATGGACAATGACCCAAAGCATACTGCAAAAGCAACCAAAGAGTTTTTGAAGGAAAGAAGTGGACTGTTATGAAATGGCCAAGTCAATCATCTGACCTGAATCCGATTGAGCATGCATTTCACTTGGTGAAGACAAAACTGAAGGGAAAATGTCCCAAGAACAAGCAGGAACTGAAGACGGTTGCAGTAGAGGCCTGGCAGAGCATCACCAGGAATGAAACCCAGCGTCTGTTGATGTCTATGCATTCCAGACTTCAGACTGTAATTGACTGCAAAGGATTTGCAACCAAGTATAAAAAGTGAAAGTTTGATTTATGATTATTATTCTGTCCCATTACTTTTGGTCCCTTAACAAGTGGGAGGCACATATGCAAACTCTTGTAACTCCTACACCATTCACCTGATTTGGATGTAAATACCCTCTGAAAATTGTTATACAGTAGGTTTTACTGCATTTGATTAAAAGTGAGAATTAAAGTTTCACCTGAAATTGAGGAGATTCTCTTTTCCACAGTTGAAGCAGAATAGTGACCCTGCAGGAGATCATTTGTGTTTTTATGATTCAATGTGACTGCAGCTTTACTAGAACCACCAGTAATCTCTCATCCATCTGAACTAGTTCTTCTTCATGTGACATGCAAATATTTTTGGACAGTTTGCTTCCGCGTTCACTTATCATTTATTAGGCATTTTGACAGATGTTCTTTGACTGAGTAAATCTGCATGTACAGTAGATGAAATGAATGAATAAAAATACTTGTTTCCATTCAAAGAACAGCACTTGTTATATGAATTAAATATGATAAACTTTAACCTCAGCAACGAGTTGTAAAGAAGCTACAGAAAGAAGAAAATGAAACTAGAACATTCCAGAAATGGGTTTTTTTCACAGCGAAGTTGTGCTTGTGTCTGGGTTAACTGGTTAATCAAGATTTTTCTGGACAAAGTTGACTGTGTCAGAGTTTGTTTTATGTTAAACAGCAATCTTTGGCTCACTAGTCACAAAAAATGTCCTTTGGTTGATTTTCAGAATATCAAAATCCTCTAAAGGTGGTAGATCATTTACTGCCTCTAAACTGTGAAATAACCAATCCCCGCTTGTTCAGGATTCAGACACAGTTTTTAAATGTTCTCAAAGCGATTTACACCGATCAGCCAAATGGCCAAAATGCTGTATGTGTAACTCACACCAGGCCATTATTTGGAGATGAAACTTTAAAAACTTGCTAAACGCTGTGATGTCACCATTGACACAAATGATTTTTTTGTTCACAAAATATATTTGCTCCCACAGAGATGATAACTGCTTTGTTTTTTTAAAACAAACACATTAAACGTTTGTAGATTCAGGCCTCAAAATCTCTCTGATTTTATGAATCTTACAGGTTAAAGCATTTTATCTCCCACAGCTGGACAGTGATACTGCAGGTATCAAAATCTGTGTTTTTAAAACATTAAATGTGGCTTTTATCATCAGTATCACTCATCAGTCCTAGACACCAGTTTTTCTTCACAAGCCAGATTTGTTATTTGGACACCTCATCGTTCACTTGCTTTTAGAAAAATGTTTAGGTTGTTCTAATGGCTTAAATCTACAGCCAGGTCCATTAATATTGGGACATCGACAACTACATTTTTGGCTCTATACACCACCACAATGGATTTCAAATGAAACAAACAAGATCTGCTTTAACTGCAGACTGTCAACTTTAATTTGAGGGTATTTACATCCAAATCAGGTGAATGGTGTAGGAATTAAAACAGTTTGCATATATGTCATCCCATTTGTTAAGGGACCAAAAGTAATGGGACAATTGGCTTCTCAGCTGTTCCATGGCCAGGTGTGTGTTATTCCCTCACTATCCCAATTACAATGAGCAGATAAAAGGTCCAGAGTTCATTTCAAGTGTGCTATTTGCATTTGGAATCTGTTGCTGTCAACTGTCAAGATAAGATCCAAAGAGCTGTCACTATCAGAGAAGCAAGCCATCATTAGGCTGAAAAAACAAAACAAACCCATCAGAGAGATAGCAAAAACATTAGGCGTGGCCAAAACAACTGTTTGGAACATTCTTAAAAAGAAGGAACGCACCGATGAGCTCAGCAAGACCAAAAGACGCGGAAGACTAACTGGTTCTTTTGTATTTATTGATGATGTGACTGCTGACAAAAGCAGCAGGATGAATTCTGAAGTGTTTCTGGCAATGTTATCTGCTCATATTCAGCCAAATGCTACTGAACTCATTGGACGGCGCTTTACAGAGCAGATGGACAATGACCCAAAGCATACTGCAAAAGCAACCAAAGAGTTTTTGAAGGAAAGAAGTGGACTGTTATGAAATGGCCAAGTCAATCCCTGACCTGAATCCGATTGAGCATGCATTTCACTTGCGTAACTATTTTTGTCATTTTCCTTAGAAAAAATATATATTTTTGCGTCTCAGGGAGTGAAGTCACGTAGCTATGCGACAAGTCACGTTTTAGCACGAGAACAATTCACGTGTTATAGCCCCTACCACTCAGCGACACAAACTTAAACAACAATGGAGGGAGGAGAGAGATGCGCGTTACTAGCTGGAAATACTCTCACGATTTTATGTCCACTAGATGACAATATTAAGGTTCGTTGTATTCTCTGTGCTGGCGATAAAGTGCTAGCTACAAAAACACTACGTCAAATTTGAAGAAACAATTGGAGTCGCAGCACTGCACAGTGCAATTTACAGAGCAAGTTCCACCAGGTGTTGCGAAGCAGAGAGCAGCAAGTCCCCCACCACCAGAACAACAAATGCTGGACTTTGGTGTAAAACCAGTAAGTGGGGGAGAGTTGAAGAAGTTGGTCGGACAGTAGTGATTCGCGGATGGCGGTTAAATCCGCGGGCGCTGCGGATGATCCGCGGGTCGGGTGGGTCGGGTACTAAACAAATACATTCAGATTAATTGCGGGTGGATTATATCATATTTAATATTAACAACATTTCTCTAAAAATACGAATGTGTTTTAAACGCATTTTTCATCAGGCGATAATTTGCAGTAATTTAAAAGAAATGCGGTAGAGGATGGTCTATTTCTTAAAGCAGAAATGGAGGCAAAACAGATCCGAGAGAAATGTAAATAGGGAGAATTAAAAATTAAAAAAGGTAGAAAAGAAATGTACCGTGTGGGAGCCTTTTAGCGAAGTGGTAACCAAGGATGAATCAAGTGCTGGGTATGTAATATGCAACGACTGTGAGGCACTGTATGTATTTGAAAGCCATAAGACTGGTACCTCTAAAATGGTACATCATGTGTGTGCTAAATATTAGATTTAAGTATGTATAAACAAAGACATAGCTAGAAAATGTACCTAGTAATTTAAATGACGATCGAGTGCGGGTCGGGTGCGGATATCAGAGAAAATTATACGTGCGTTATACGTGCCGGTGGCGGGTGGAAAATGTATTTGAAACAGCGGGGATTGGGAATTTCTTTTAGAGTTAGTAAATCATAATAATGACTTAGTATCTCATAATAATGACTTAGTATCTCATAATAATGACTTAGTATCTCATAATAATGACTTAATTATCTCATAATAATGAGTTACTGAGTCGAAATTTCGGGGGGTCTGATTGTACGTAACGTGTGTATTGCGTCACATTAGGGGTCTTTAACTACTTTTCTTTGTTAGCCAGATTCCAAAAGTATAAATTGGATGCAGGCCGTTTTTTTGACTATATCTTCATTTATTCTGTTATTTTGCATTTCTGTTATTTATTGCGTTTTGTTCCTTTTACACTGTTTTGGTTGCTTTTACTTATATGCCATGCCAAAACATGCACATAATTGCTTCAAGTAAATCCATTTGTGCCTTTTCATGATTTTAAATTAAAAGGGATATTGTCGTTTTAATTGTGTTTAATATTCATTAATGCATTACTTTACCCAATGTGTGGATGCCATTATTTTTTCAAGAAGATATTTATGAAGATATTTGGTTTAATTAATTAAAATTAATTCAACACAAAAGTAATTCCTGCACCTCGTGACGTTAAATTAGAGTTTTATAAAGCGAGTCAATTGATCTGTGCAAGAAACTGAACGCTATTATCACATCTTCGGGTGAAATCCAATCGCGTTCATGTGCCCCATACACTTACAGGCCAGATTCTTTGGATAGTGCGAGTTCTGGGGGAGATGAACAGCTATTTTTCTTAAATATAGCCGTTATACATAATGAATAAACACATCTTTTCCACCTTATCTTAGACAACCGTTCACGTGATGTACCCTTCCTACAATTAACCTACTTTCAAGGGCACAAAACGCGTTACAGAACGCGACGTATCGCGTGCGCAAACCGATTGCATGTGGCTGTGCAGTGCACTGCTGATTATAACGTTGTAAATAACATTAGGTTTCTTGGACTGACCGATCAAATCGGTTATAAGATGTAAATCACTATGAGCCGCGGGAATTACTTTCGTAATGAATGTAGCAATGTTTTGTACTTGTGGGGTCTCAGGAGGACGTGCATTTAAAGCACACCGTTCTTAAGGTCTCTCCACTTATTTGAAATTTTAAAATCAGGTAAAGATGATTGACGGACCACTAATGCCTTCGCGTTGCGTGCAGTCCGCAAGTCCGCCACTGGTCGCGGCCGCAGTCGGTGGCACGGCCTTTCTGGACTTCTGACAGAAGTCCGCCCCTGTACTAAGTCATTATTATGAGAACGTTTCTCATTATTTTGAGATACTAATTCATTATTATGAGATACTAAGTCATTATTATGAGATACTAAGTCATTATTATGAGATACTAAGTCGTTATTATGAGATACTAAGTCGTTATTATGAGATACTAAGTCATTATTATGACTTACTAAGTCGAAATTTCGACTTAGTATCTCATTATTATGACTTACTAATTCTAAAAAAAATTCCCTACCCTGGCGGAAACGGGCTTCCATACTATCGGGCATATATGTTGTAGAGGAAATGCTGCCCTTAAACACGGTTGACTCGCTCTCCTTTCGTGCGTTTTACACTTGTTTTGTAAAACCTCTCCTTGATGCTCTAATGCTGCGAACAACAGGTTCAATGTTCATAAAACATGTTAAAAATAAATTAATAATTACATTTATAAATAATGTAGATTATAAATAATATGTTTTGCCATTATTAAAGTGTTAACAGTTAAATATGTCAGGTCAAGAAAGACTGTCTTTATTTAAATTTTTTATAAAAAACAAGTATTTACGTTAAGTGAAATCAAGAAAATCTTTACATCTTTACAATCTTTAAAGTCTTTACATTATTTTTTATAAAAACATGTTTTTTTCAGTAAAAAGTATTTAAGTTTAACTTCAAATGTCAGGAGATACATGGTTGACATTACTGTTAAAAATACACTTCCAATAAAGTGAGTGTTGACAAAACCGATTGTCATTTTTATGTTGGATGGCAGCTGCTGAATGTAACTGATAAAGTAACGTGTAATCTAATTTAGTTACTTTTAAAATCCAGTAATCTGTACAGTAACTAAATTACTTTTTAGAGGTATAATCAGTAATCAGATTACTTTTTCAAAGTAACTGTGGCAACACTGTTAACAAGTGGGAGACATATATGCAAACTGTTGTGATTTCTACACCATTCACCTGATTTGGATGTAAATACCCTCAAATTAAAGTTGACAGTCTGCAGTTAAAGCACATCTTGTTCGTTACATTTGAAATGCATTGTGGTGGTGTATAGTGCCAAAAAAGTTAGAATTGTGTCAATGTCCCAATATTTATGGACCTGACTGTAAATGGACGCACATGCACATACAAGCTTGTTGAACTTTTATGTTATTTCCTGTTTCAATTGTGTAGTCCAATGTAGTTTTTGTCTGTTGGTTCTGTTTCTTGTTATCTCGTTTCCCCTTATGATTTTTTTTGAGGTGCAGTCTTAACCATTGCTTGTTTGTCTTATTTGTCATATAAACGCACAGGAACTTTTCAAAAGTGGGAGCAGACAACCATAAAGGACTCTTAAATACAATGGATTGTTCCACATGTACAGCTTTACTTTAATAAAATACACTTTAAATAAGACAATACGCTTGACATCATGTGTAATTATTCACAAAATTAATGAAATAAATGAAGGAATCAAATGGTCCATAAATGGAGTTTCAGAGACTGAAGGTGCAGGGAGGGCTAAAGTGCTTTATCTTTAGTCTAATGCTGCATGCTTGAAAGAGATGATGAGACAGGCTTTATACCACACGAGCTGTTAAGAACAATGAAACGATCTGAATAGTATACAGTGCAGATCTGCAGATTTAGTGAAGCGATACATTAAAAGGAATGTGAATTATATATAACCCCTATAGGGATGTTCACACTGAGAGCGATTAGCATCTCCAAAGCATCCAGAAATCTTTCAATTCAATGACGGTCGTGCATTCTGAGGTGACGCGGACTGGAGACTGTTGGTGATGCAACAAAGTACAGCAACTTCATGCAAGCAAACAACCACGGCAACCATAAATCACATCTGAATGTGAACACCGTCAGTGTTAACCCCTGGAGTAGTTCTGTTTTTTACACCTAAACTAGGTGGAATTAGCTTTAATTGTCTTTGTTGATTTTTATATCAATCTATACAAAATCTATCAAGCCATAGATTATCCTTAATACACACTTTCAAATTCAGAAGAGCTGATTTGAAACGCTCAATCCTCCACTGTCGGGTTTTTCCTTGCAGCTGGAAAGCTAACAGTCATAAAGTCAAAATCCCTCTCATTCACAAGCTGTAAATTCATTAAAGGTGTTTAATATATGTATCTCTGTTGCGCTTTTGTATGAGAGGAGCAATGTTAATGTAGGACACACTGCCCCCTACTGGAGACCCCAGACACATGATGGGTTAACTGCGGCTGGAGATGATCATAGAAAGAGAGGATGACATGAAGAGAGAGAAGATGACATGCTGACTCTGTCTACTGCTTCTTTTTGTCTTCAGATGGGGAGTACGGTGGAGGTTTGTCCTTCAAAATAGAAACAAGATTGGTTTATTACAAAAGATGTTTAATCAAGCGCGCTATTAGTATGATTTAAACACAACATAATAATGTTTACTTTTACTCTACTCTTTCTTGCACTTATCAAAAATATTCTTTATTTACTTTTTAGACGTATACTTGCACTAAAGCAAACCTGACTAACAGTATACCGACAGAAAAAGTTCAATTATATTTTCTCTAAACTATCATTAAATTATTTATTAAATTATTTACGAAATTATTATATTTTCCGCTATTTTAAAGATTAAGTAGAATTGGCCTGCTGTTGTGTTCACTTGTTTTGATTGATTAGCCTTTTTTACAGGCAATTTTTCACTAGTTTTACAAACAGTTTACTGCAAATATACTTCAAAGCACAGGGTATTTTTATAAACTATCAAATATACTTCAAAGCACAGGGTATTTTTATAAACTATCAAATGTACTTCAAAATGCTTATCAGTATCAGCATTGGGCAAGTTGCTCTGAAAAAGAAATGAATTACTAGTTACTAATAACATATTCAATTGTGTAATTAGATTACTGTACAAATCACTCTCTACAAGAACTAATTAATTACTTGTACTAATTACTTTCTATATCCTATATCAACCTTGATTTGTTAAGTAAGTGGTTCAAGTATAGACTTGTAACAGCTCTTTTAATTAATTCAAATAAATATTATAAAACTACATAAAGTAAAGTGAAGTTGATAGTAGTATTATTAACTCACCAAAGTATCGCAAATGTGAGAATTATACATTAAAGCACGGATTTTAAAGTTAGACCTAGAATTTTGATGTCCATTCCTTGCACACACACATATATTACACAAAGTATTTTGTTTGTTTTAGGGCTGTCATACGATTCACAATGATTAATCGCATCCAAAATAAAAGTTTGTGTTTACATAATATCTGTGTACTGTGCATATTAATTTTGCTTTTATAAACACAAAACATACACATACTTCTCCATATATTTAGGAACATAAAAATGTATTAATTTATATTTACAAATAACTGAAATTCTAAATAAACGTTCACTAATTGTTATATTTTATATTTTTATTATATATATACATTTATGTGGATGTGGTCATAAATACAAAATTAATAAGCACAGTACACAGATATATATTACATAAACACAAACTTTTATTCTGGATGCGATTAATAACGATTAATTGTTTGACAGACCTAGTTTGTTTACATCAGAAGTTACTGTAAATAAATTACAGAAAAAAACTAGTAATCGCTTACTTTATTTTTTAAAGGGAAAAGTAATTAAATTACAGTCACTAATTATTAAGAGGTCTTGGATAAATGATTAGTAGACTCACCTCCGGCATGTAAACCCTTGCTGGAGCAAACGTGACGTTGGAACTCGCTGCGGCTTCAGCAGCTTTCGCCTCGGCTAAAAGAAAATACCAATTTACTCCAAATGTATTCTTTAGTCCCCAGTAGGTGACAGCAAAATCAAATGACTTCTACATCTGTGACTATAAGCCAGCCGCTCGTCTGGACCCAGTCTGTACCTGCAGGGGTTCTGGGCAGGTCCGGGTCGACAGGCGCCTGGTTCACTGGAGCTGAATATGGTGGTGGTGGCATGTAGGCTGCTGGTCCATCAAACCCGGGAGGATAAAATACACCTGAAGGATCCAAATACAAGCAATAGATTTTGTATTTTCTATGCGCACAGTAATAGTTCAAGAACAAGTGTTTCAACACAAGCGCCCAACCTGTTGGTGGAGGTCCGGGGTAGGGGTATCCAGGGGGTGGAGCTCCGGCAGAATACATGCCATTTGACGGAGGAGGGGGAGGGTAAGCGTACGCCCCGTTTGCCATGTAAGGACAGCCGAAGTTACTGATCACTGGTTGACCTCTCGAAGCTGATGTGAGAAACAGAGCAACTGATGGTCAATCTGTCATGAACCTAACGTGATGTGAACATATTCTAAAGCCATACTGATGAACGATTCTGTACTGCAAGAACTGTACAACGTAAAACAATGTCATTTCAGGAGACGTACCCTGCGCTGCCACCTGTAGCATGTACTGTCCGAACTCAATCGCTCCTCCGGCTACGAAAATCAGCCTAAAGCTGGCAGAACCTTCCCAACCACCTAAAGCATTATTAAGAAAACACACAAACCACATCTGTATCGGACTGACATGAGCTGATGAAATACTTGTAAGCAAACAGTGCTTGGTCTTGTATGAGGAAGCTGAACTACAGCCAGAGATAAAACGTAAACATATTTGTGCAATATATTACAAAAACTGTGAATTAACAACAGTCTGACGTTACCTCCCGTCTCAGCGCTGACTGAGCCCTTGATGTAATTTGCACCGAGCACCGGCTGTTTAACCTCACAACCCTTCATGAGGTAAAATGGCATCGTGAAAGATTGAAGAGGCTCTTTTCCTTTAGCCAAGAAGATCACCTAAGAGTTGACGCATTGTATTCAAGAATCAAAAGCGTTTTACAAACCAAGAGTAGCAAATAATCATTTCTACACACATTCTAAAGGCAAACAAAACACATGTGCAAAATCAAGTGAAAGGTTTCAAGTAAAATCTGAGTTTCAGATCCACAAGTCAGCAAAACCATTATGCTAAAGATAATAAGCTGACCTCATGAACATGTTTAAATGCTTGTGTTGAGCCACAAACATCTCTGTTATTCAGAGTCTGGATTAAATCGACCTTCTGTTCTCTACCGTTTGATCCTAAAGGATCAAAATTCCAGCATGTTATGCAGACAGATAGATGTTTAATGTGGGTTCTATCAAGTTTTATTATTAACTTTAATGTAATAGAAGTTGTGTAACTATGAAATTTGTAATTTCTGTATTATACAAAAGCCATTGGTCAGGTTGAGATACATTTTTGTGTTCTCTTTAAAATGTGAACAGTGAATCCTGAAATAGGCCTAGTGAATTGCAACGAAGTAAAAACCTGTTCTGGTGGAAATGGGAATATTATCAGTTACATTTTTTTGTCTTTCTCCCCATTTTATTGTTTCGTATTTTTCAGATTACACAATTCTCACCTTACGTTTTCTGATTTCTTTATTTTTATTATTGATATCCTTAAACTGCATATTTGATTGCATACTACAGGAAAGGTGTTCAAGAATTTCATATCATAGGGTACAGGGTTGTGTACATGATAAAAAAAACTTAAAACTAGTCATTTACGTTATGGTTTGCTCGTCATCTTTTGACATCTTTTTGTCAAATAAAGAAAATATGGGGTTTGAAGGACATATGGGTAAATAAACAATGACAACGTTGATGCCATTAAAAAAAATCTATATGTAAATCTGA
The DNA here is from genome assembly GCA_008369825.1 of Triplophysa tibetana. NCBI lineage: Eukaryota > Metazoa > Chordata > Actinopteri > Cypriniformes > Nemacheilidae > Triplophysa > Triplophysa tibetana. Next base: position 1,832,073 of record CM017893.1, read on the forward strand.
TTATGTTGTATTTCTTACCCTGTAAGGTGTTAGATAGATGCTCCCCTTCTTGCTTTTTCTAAAAGGTTCTGGCAAACCTTCAGCATCACTGAACACCAGCTCAACATTCTCATATGACATAAGAACACTGTGGGGAAAACACGTCCAGTTTACAAAAACACATGCATACTTGTCATGAGTAAAAAAGGTTAGTTTCTAAAAAAGAAACTAAAGAATGTTATCACACATAAAAATTTACTATCACTACTGTGTTAATCAGTAAGTTAGTCTAATATTAGCTGGTGAAATCACATTACTTTTAAAAGAAGACTTATGGCTGGAATACACTACACAACCTTTAAAATCTGACACGGACAAACACTTGCAGACTTTTTTATTTATTTTATGCATTTGACAGACGCTTCTATCCAAAGCCACTTACATTGCATATATACTATACAGACTTTTTGAAAGTTTGCATTTAAAAATAGGGCAACACACACCACGCGATAAAATCTGCAACAAAAAATAAATAAATTCTGATACAACTACAGACTGAAAATCTGAACAAAAGTCTTGTAGTGTATTCCAGCCTTAGAGATTATTGATGATCTGCTGCGTCTGAACAGTCACGTCACGCATGTTTACGCTGCGCTCATTCACAACAGAGTTACGAAATACGAAACATACAATGGCGAAGCACCTTTTATTAAAATTCAGTATAATTAGGCGTTAGTCATCCTGTGGAAATGCGTGTTTTATGAATATTAATAGGTTTTACGTGCCTGGACGCTCTAGTATGGTTTCCAAGCAACGTGGAATGACTTCATTAATATTCATGAGTTGAGGCTTAGCCATAGTACGATTCAAAGATACGCAAGATGCATATTTAAAAACTATTAAAAAGGTCTGATTTCGTGTGAAATACACTTCCGTTGTGTAAGGATACTGTCGCAAAAAATAACAGTAAAGACATTGAACATGATGTAAAAAACAGAACGGGTGTTTTATAACGGTTCGTGGAATGTTACAATAGAAACAAAAATGACACACAGTGGAGCAAATGACACCAGACTTAATATATTCATATAATTTTTTCGGTTACAATCGATGTCATTGTTGACAAATTCATCAAATTTAGTGGCACAGAACAATAAGACTTATATAATAATAATATTAAACAAAAGCAACGGTAATATAAAACAGCTGCTGAGTCTGTTTAAGCCACCTTACCTTTCACTGTTATTGATAATAACACCTCCAGATTCTGAGTGATTCTTGTTGAGGGCCATTTTTAATATCTTCTATGTTTTGTAGAAGATTGACGCTCTTGGTTCTGTGAGCGCAACCCGATGATCCACTTGCACTTCCGCTTAACGCCACGCCCCCTGCGACGCAACGAGTGACATTTCCCGAACCTTCTCAAATGATCCGTTTATTTCTGTAAGGGAAGTCAAAAGGGAATTAATTTTTTTAGGGTTACGCTTTTCTTTACCTAATTTAATATTTGCGAAAGCAAATGCCGAACGCCGCAGCTTTCTTTTTTTATTTGACTAAATCAAATGACACATCCAAACAGTTTTAAATTCTAAAACGTCATAGCTAATTAACAATCGGAGACTGTATTTTATTTTTAAAATATATTTTAATGTGTTGACACCTTTTTTTATTATACTGTTATTTATTGTGAAACAGTAGCTCGACGCACCCCAATGACGTACACTGTCAGATTACCACCATTGACTGTTAATATGTTCTTTACATATTAAAAGTCAATAATATTAATAAGACACATACATGTTGTCGTCAAAATAAAGTGACTGGTTAGCGTCTTTTTAAAAATGTTATACGATTTTCAAACAGTAGCAACCATCTGTATGACAAAACTGAATTTGGCGTGTTTCGAAAAACATACGCCATTTTGGCTCTTGTCCACGGGCTCAATTCATGAATCTAAGCGTGTACTTCGCGCCAAAATGGCCGAGCAAGAAACGCCAGTTTCCCGACATGTGGAAAACGTCGTAAACTCGTGTTTGTTTCCTGCGCGCTGTAGAGGATCAGCATGGCTTCATCAGCAAAGAAACGCGCTATTGAAACCAGACCAAATGCCCAAGACAGCGATGAAAGCTCGGACGAAGGTCTGGAAGACTCTGGGGACGAGGACTGTGAAAATTCAGATGAAGAAATAAATGAGGTAACTTACGCTGCTGTTTTATCTCAAATCGCAACCAGAGCTGAAGTGTTGGGAAGGCCTGGACACTTCTGCACCTTCTGTAAGATCTTAAAATGGGTTTAATTTGTGTTTAGGAAATCATGGTGGACTTCGAGGCGCATACAATATCTGACAACGACTTTCATGGCATTAAAACTCTTCTGCAACAGGTAACGTTACAGACATTACTGCCTGTACGACAGTTTACAGCAGGTTTACTACAGTAACCATAGTTTAACTGGTATTTTTAATGAAACCATAGAAACCATCGTCTCACTATAGTAACCACAGTTTAACGATGACATTCATATATATTTAATTTACAAAATATTGAAATACCAATGATAATCGGTCTGTCCAAATGACGATTGAGTACCTACTTTTACTAAAATAAAACCATGGCTCTTAAAGTTACAACTTGCTAAAGCACGCATGTGCACAGTGTGACATCAAATATTTTGCGTGCTTAAGAAATTAAAATATAAATGCATAAAGAATTGCATTTTTTACTTGGTTGTGTTTGTGCGCACAGCTGTTCCTAAAATCTCACGTGAACACCTCTGATCTCACTGACGTCATCATCCAGCAGAATCACATTGGCAGCGTCATCAGGGTAGAGTCACTTTTTTTCTGTACTGTAAATAATTCTCATTTAACAGAAAACCTTACAGTTGTCAAACTCGCGTTGGAGTTTTAAAATATTTTCTTTGTGTTTTATTCTAGCAAGCCGAGGTGCCGGAGGACAGCGATGAGGAGGCCGACCCTGACGAGGTCTTTGGGTTCATCAGCATGGTAAACCTCACAGAGAGACAGGTGAGAACCTACTTGCACAATAAAAAGTGGAAGTTACAAATAAATATTTTAGAAATAAAAACAAAAAGCCAACGCCTCATATAACTTTGTATCTAAGATGTGTTTTTCTCTAAGTGTAGATTATCTTGTGTGTTGAACAGGGTGTGGAGTGTTTTGAGAAACTCAAAGACATGCTTCTCGAGCAGTGTGCCACATCGGGCTCCCCTGACGTTCAGGAGAGATTTGAGAAGCTTCTACAGGATAGCGGTCAATCGGTTGGACTATTGCTGAGTGAACGTTTCATTAACGTTCCTCCACAGATCGCCCTGCCGATGCACAAACAGCTACAGTGAGTGTTAGATGTTGAAGTGTTTCATTAAAGTGGTCATATGACTAGGCTAAAACGAATTTAATGGTTTGTTTTAGATGGAAGCACTGTGTATAGACAATTGAAGTTCAAAAACACTGTATTTTCCACACACCGTGCTTTTTGCCCCCACTCTCTGACACGCGCAGATCTTTTACACAGCTCATCTCTCTGAAAGCAAGGTGTGCTATGATTGGCCAGTGTACCACTGCGTAGTGATTGGTGGAATAGTGCAAGCGTGTGACGGAAATGTAACACCTCTTACCATATTTGGAACATCAGGATCCAAAACAATTGTACTGACAGAGATTTTGAAGGTCTTACTTTGGTTTCTGGAGTGTCCAACAACAAGTTTATGTATATAGATGTATATTTCGTAATAAAAGACAGTTTTTCTTACCTGACGTGAATCCGGTCTACGGACGATTCGTTACCGTGATTCAGACTCGACTCACTTTTTTCCAAGACCGTTAACATGGATTTATTCAATCACCTTTGGATTTACAACTTGCAGACTGCTTGCTTTCAAACATGCAAAATTAAGCTTTGCATGAAATGACATTTTCATGATCTCATGTTATGTACTCTTAAACATCCTCTTATAGGTGACCTCACACCAGAGGTTTAACAGACTTTGGGAAAACATCCATTACCTGAATGTTTGACTGTGAAATGGTTTTCTGAATTCACATTTCACATGACGAGTTGCTAAACTCGTGCTATGACTGTGGCATCATGTAAACCGAACGTAATCACCTCAAAGCTGTTGTTTTGTTTTTACAGACAGGAGTTAGCCGAAGCACAACGGACCAACAAACCCAGCGGTAAATGTCAGTTCTATCTGATGATCAGTAAAACCTGTAAATCAGCTAAGAAGGTCATATCAGCCCACGGACAGACGAATGAGCTGGTGTTTATCAACGATGAGGAGGAGTTCTTTTATGAGGTGATTTCATTTATGACTGCAAGTTACTCTAGAAAGAAAATGTCAGTCATGTTTGCGGAGAACAGATATTGGAGTACTTTTGTTGTGGGAGGAAAAAGAAATGACTCAACATCAACGCACGTTCTGTCTTTCACAGCAAGCCACCCTGAAGTTCAGCTACTGCGTTCAAGATCAGGCGGATTCTTGTGCCACGGGGAAATGGTCGTTTGATGACGTACCGATGAAACCCTTCCGCACCGTAATGGTGATTCCCACGGACAGGATGGGAACCATCATGGATAAAATGACACAATATCTGTCCGTGTGAACTTTTCCCTAAATAAACCACCAGTCTTGATCTCAGTGTCTGCCGCTTTCTCTACTGGTCCGGCGACTCAATTGAAGCATTGATTTTAAGGTTGTATAACAACTTTGAGTGGACACGATGTTCCAAACAAACCCTTTGCAACCGGTGAAATAATTTATTCATTCTCAAAATAAACCACTCAAACAGAATTATTGAGCAACAGTAACAATACAAAATGGTTCAACGCTATATTTACACATTCATTCTCAAAAGAGGTCACGTCTTATAACACATTCATTGTATGACGCATCGGTCATGTGATTCAGACTCTTCCGAGTCTCTCTGGGTTTCCGTCGCAGCAGGTTGAGATTTCGGCCGTCTGTTTGAACCTCCTGAGCGATCGCCGTCCAAAATGTGCTGCAGGATGTCTTTACTCTCACTTGGTGGCAGGTTACAGAAAAAGTACTGCGGTGCCATTTGAACAAACCTACGGGACAGAAAGAAACGATAAATAAGATGTTTAATATATCTGCAATTTATTTTATGTATGCTTTTAATACCTAGTTAATCCATGTTAGTTGTCAAAATATTAAGTTTACAATAGTGCCAAGTGATGCATTTTAAACTGTGTTCTCTTAAAATGTATATAAAATTTAATTTATTTCTCATTTTGGAGGCAGTATATACAGCATAATATCGTGTTTTCAGTAATCCAGTACTCCAGTCTACACATAAGCATACGTTTTCAAGATTTACATCCACTAACATCTCTGTTACAAGATCAGCGGGAGTGGTGTTTAATCCTCACAAATGTGTGTAACCTGAAAAACTCAAAAAAACTAACAAGCACATCCACAACACAGGGTATCTGCAGGTTTCTGAGAGATAGATTTAAGACCTTTTAATACCATACAGAATTAAATTTAAGACCAATTTCATAGCATCAAATTTGCACTTCCCCATGGCTAAAGCTCTAACTTTTCTCCATGTGGTAATGTTCAGTCCTCTCACCTAACGAAACCCCCACGACCGTGTTTTTGTTAGTTGGTTCTACCTATTTTGTTCTGCGTGACAAATAGACGTACATGATTAAAAAAATATATATTTACGTTGTTGGTTCGACTGTATTGCTAAGACCTTGGAACCGCAGATTTAAGACATTTTAGTGCTAATTAAGTCCTTACTTTGACATTATGGAATTTAAGACATTTTATGGATCCCGGACACCCTGACAACATGATGGTGTGAGGATGGAGGAAACCTTAAATCTCCAATATTATTTGCACTCACGTCTGTGGGGAGATGTGTGTGACGGTTCTGATGCGGTTGTCAGAAAGTTTGTACTCGTGAAACAGAACCCACTCCGGCAGACCCAGTTTGTGAGCTTTGGCACCATAACCAGACAGAGGATGAACCTGGGCCACGTGTTTATTCGACAGCATGAAGTAATTCCCCGATCCGTCCACATCTCTGGCAATCTGAGGAGCCAAGTTCACAAAACAACGAATGCCACCTCGAGTTTAGGTACAATGCAAAAATTAACAACTGTTTTGGATGATAAATCTTAGAAAGAATGTTCTGTTTATACGCAGGAATGACGGGATGAATTCAAGTAGCCTTTGAGCTCACTGTTCATCGCAATTTAGTTTTTAAGCTTCCCACATTTACCCATCCAGTTACAGAGACAATATTATATAAAAAAACAAGTATTCTGTGTAAATAGGTTTATACAAGTTTTGGCACCTGCATGAAATATCCGGCGAGCAGAGCCCTCTTGATGCTGATGGCGTTGGTCTTGGTACCAAAGGAAGGTTCTGAAATAGGAAGCTCGATCCGTTTGAGAATGTCTGTCAGTTCTGCTCGGATGGAGTCGGCCGCCTGGAGCGCCGCACAACACAGGAAGTAATTCTGGCACCATTTCTCCTGACTGAAATCTGACAGATACGCAGTCTTTCACATCACGCTTAGATGAACTTCTCGATAAAATGATGTGGAACCCAAGCGTGTTGTGTTGACTCACATGGCTCCTTCTGGTAGCGTTTGAAGGTGTTGTAGATGTTAACGAGGGTGAAGTGATCTCCCTCAGGATGCTGGAACTTCAGATGACATCTCGTGGCTTCTGTTACCATGCCAACAGGAGGCATGATGCAGCAGCTTGGTGCTGAGGTAGAGAGACAGAAAGTTTGTACGTTTGCATTTTTAAACGTTTTCTGTTGTTGTTTAAATAAAACAAAAAGTGTTCTAGAGCATGTACATAAAAATCCGTGTTGAAAAATTTCTCACACAATAATCTTATAATAAGGATTTGCAATTTGAACTCTTGGGTTTTGAGTTTGATGTCATTTGACTTGAGTGCATAACCTGCAATTCTATGTTTTAAACAGAGATGGCGATAGAGTGGCTTACATTGAATTGCATCCTGTGGACTTGAACCTTTAAACATTGTTTACTAGCACAGCTCTTTAAGCATAAATCTACAAGACTCAAGGTTAGAAGCGTTCCTGTACCTGTAAGCATCGCAGCGATGGTCAGCATCTCACTAGCGCAGTCAAACTCACAGGACGCCAGCAGGGCTTTAGCCATCTGAGGATCTAGAGAAAACTCTGACATGATGATGCCAATCTCTGACAGATTTCCATCATCATCCAACGCTGCCAGATAATCCAGCTCCTCTAGCGCTTGCATGAGTCCTTCTGGATCTAAACACGGAAAATCACTGCATGAGAACATATTCACTTCTATTTTCTTATTTCTGCACATTTATGTGGCTCAAGCTTTTGCTGTGTGTTGTGTTTTGTTGCACAAAAGGCTGAACATTGATCACTCTGTCTGCTCTGAGATTCACACACCGTCCAAACTGTGAGCAGAAACAATGAGGCTAAACCCAGAAGACAACAGAGTCGCCAGATCAGCAAACTCGCGCATGACAAAACACTGAATCAGAAACACAATGACAACATTTCCCCGAGTCAGGACCTCTCTGAATCTGCTATAACTCAGAGGTTCTTCTAAAACATGTATCCCACCTGGCCGGCTGATGAAGTCACATTGACCGAGCCCGGCCACTTCACTCCTCTTCAGATAGAGCACAGTGGACGTGAGGTTTGATTCTAGCATCCGAGGAGGAACATCAGGGGGCAGCAGAGTCTCCTCGGGGTACAAACAGAAGCATTTGCCTTCAAAATAAACAAAGTTAAAAAGTGATTCATGGATAACAGCTGACTCAATTCTGACCCGATTGAAGTGATAGTTCACCCAAAAATGTAATTCTGTCATGTATTCAGCCTCATGTCATTTCATACCTGTATAAATAATTTTTAATAATTTAGAAGAATAATAGCAATTTTCAATTCTGCGACATCATTGACTGCCATAGTAGGAAAATTAAATGGTAGTCTAAGTACCCTAAACGGTTTATTTACCTAAATTCTTCAAAATATACCACTTTTTTCCCTACTATGGTAGTGGATGATGGCAATGATGTAACAGATCTGAAAATTGCTAACATTCTTACAAATATCTTTCTTTATGTTTAACAGAACAAAGAAATGTTAACAGGTTTGAAAACAACCTGAGGGTGATTAAATGATGAAAGAATATTCATTTGTGAGTGAACTATGCCTTTAACTTTGGGAAGTATGGCTGTAGTACCTGTTGATCCAACGAGATGTTTACGCATTTCTGCCTGACATTTACTGATCGGTCGAAGCACTTCTGAACTGGCCCTCATGCGTGGATTATACACCTAAACACAATATGACGATAACACAGACAATGTATGAATGTGTGATCACAAAACTTTGGACTCACTGACAAAACACTCAATGTGATTCACATATTAAAGGACCAGTGTGTTCTTTTGGTGAGGATCTAATGACAGAAATATAATTTAATAAACATGACTATGCATTCAGAGATCTATAAAGACCTTACATGATTGAATTGTTATGTTTTTATTATCTTAGAATGAGTTATTTCTATCTACAAAAACGGCGGGTCACCTTACATGGAAGTCTCCATGTTGTTTCTACAGTAGCCCTGAACGGACAAACTGCTCTACAGAACACGTTTCCTAAATACATTATCTCTTTCGGACACATAAGCAAAAACGTGAAGACATCTTAGATCTGTGGTGCCTCAATAGAGAGGAATGCAGTGAGCCGTTGGTTGCAATTCGCAACCTCACCAATAGAGGCCACTAAATTTCATACACTGGACCTTTAAAATGAGTTTTTAACATGTTACTTACTAATTTTTTTTCCACTCCAGTATCGATGACAAATTTAATGCTGTCCATTTGCCAGAATAACTCTTCTGATTGGCTACAGGAGAGATAGACCCGCCTACACCTCCTCCTCTTTTCTGTGATTGGTGGACACATTCCAGGATTTCCCGGGCACAGAATTACTGGAACCAGTTCTCCCAGACTGGTGCTCATTCTGGCTGCTTCCTTAACAAGAATATTACAGGCGCGCAGAACATCCTAAAGCACAAAGGAGTGATTTCAATAACAAAGCATACATTAAAAGTGAAAAATAAAATTTGGACTAAAAAGTGCGAGATAAGGTCAAGTTCAATACAGTTCAGTATGTAAAACTACGCGACACAAGCTGCTATCTCACCTGATCAGAAGCTAAAAACGCAGCCACATCTCCAGGATCTCCTGATCTATGCACCTCCAGCGTGAGTCTCAGAGCCGAATAGAAGCTTTCCGTCCTGCTGCCGTTGCCGTAGATCACCTCACCTGCCTGAGCCGGGTCCACGTGCAGGTGCGGAGCGTTCCCGTAATGCGCGAGGAGCGCGTCTGACGCGGGCGGTGAGGTCAGAACCACCACCCTGAGCTCGGGCCGCTGGAGGAGAACCTCTCTGAGCAGAGCCAGCAGAACGTCAGTGCTCACGGTCCTCTCGTGGGCCTGGTCTATCACCACCACCCCATAATGCTCCAGGAGGGGATCAGACATCATCTTCCTCAGGAGGATATCATCGGTACAATACCTGCAAATAAAACCAAGAGTAACACAACACACAGACCCAAAATTATCAGTTGCAGATGATTTGAGCACTGACCTGAGAACAGTATCGTTGGAACAGCACGTCTCCAGTGGGATGCTGTATCCGACCTCATGACCGATGTTGACATCCATCTCATCGGCTACACGGAGGGCCAGATCTACAGCCTGCTGTCTCTGGATCTGACTGCACACCACCACGCCATGCTGGTACTGCGCAGACAGGCAGAATTCTGCACACCACTGCGGGATCTACAGACACACATCAGCACATTCTGTACATCATACATTTCAACATTATTCATTTACACAAGCAGTAAGACTAAATTGATTTCGATTTCATATAATGTTTAAAACGCAAAGTCCTAACATACTGTTTTCAATTCAAACAAGAGGTCAAATAAATAATAAAATATATATTGAAGCCGGGTGGACTGACCAAAAACCAGCTGATCTGGTTATTGTTTATAAGACTCGACACAATGAATGTGACTCACTCCGCGGCAAACATTCACATGATACAGGAATTGAAAACCTCATTTCAAATAATGACATAGGTATGTTTGCTCATTCAGAACAAATCAGACCACATCTATTTAGAGTTCAGAACAGGTTTCTTCACTATTATTAAAAGGAAATTTATTCAACGCAGATCAAATATTGATATAAGACTCGATGTTTGGATCTGCTCTAAAATATTTGTATACTGACATAAATCTTAAAAAAAGGGTAAACATTTGAATTCATAAGTTGGATGTTCACATAGAATTTGCCACATTTTGTCAGGATTACATTGTATCAATTTTGCACTGACAATTATTATTTATTACTATAATATACATTTCTGAAATGACTACAAGTGATTAATGGGTGATTTACAAAAAGTAACATGTGATTAAAGACATGTTATGAGTTTTATTGTATTTCAATGTCAAAACAGACAGCTTTACTAGTACTCTCACAGCAATGTGTCTTGTGTTTCTCCAGTCTATATTTAGTTCCTCTGCACACTGGCACAGCCTTTTAGTGTCGTGAAGCTAAAAATGTCTTTCTACTAGATTTAAAAATAGATTTGCCTAAATTTGTATCCTCAACAAATCCAAACTGTTTAATTCTTCTTTATTTTAATTCACTTGCAAAGTGTTTGTATGAATTATATAAATATACGTTTTTATAAACGTACGACAGAGTTTATAAATGCAATTGTAACTAATCTGTTTGAACGAATGTACAAGAATGAAAAAGTTATAAATAGTTACGGATGTGAACAACTCACCTGTGTGCTTTTCCCACTGTGAGTTGTTGCCGAAACTATGACAATCTGATGATTTTCAAGGAAAGTCATGAATTCATGTCTGTGTTTAGAAACGGGAAGGTTCTTTCTCTCCTGCACAAGTCTGTAATATCTGGAGGAATATGACAAACCATCAAACGGGTTGAGCTCCAGGTCATCACCAAACTCATAGGCATCACATTCCTCTTCCTCTTTTATTAATTCTCCTTCTGATATTTCACTGCTTCCAGCCATATCATCACCTCCTCTGTAAACTAAACGCACGTGTGTCACTGCTCCTCCTCTGCGCTCATGGTTTCATTCAGAAAAGACACTTTTAGTTCATCGTCTGACACGCGTTGGAAATCGCAAACACTCATTCGGTAACACTAGTGCGCGCTCTCGTGGGCCGAGCTCAGCAGCTGGTTACGCGCCTGGGTAATCCAGTATCAAGCCGCTGGCACGAGCTGTTTGAAGGTTTTTGTAACTGCAATACAGATTTTGTCTTTTTTATACACGTTAGGCATAGTGTGCAGTACGAAATGAAAACGTGTTGTGAACAAATTCTGAACATTTTGTGTTTAATAATAATTGTTTTTTTCAACCTGTAAATTAAATAAAACAGAGGACCTGGCAACCCTGCCCACAAGTACACTTATATTAGGCTACACGTTGTAATATTAGTACTTTCATTAATTGTGATGTCATACAAACAAACATGAACAGTCGTATGTTTCTCTTCACTTCATAGCAGCAAAAAATTGGTCCCAAACTTAACTTCCGGTTCACCTCCGCAAATAGTTGTTTAGTCATTTTAATGTAATTTAATACAATTAAAAAGTAATATAAATGAATATTAATAAAAATACACATCAAATAAATTGTTACATTATAACCAAACACATACCGGAAGTTAACTTCGGGCCTGGTGAGTGCGTCTGGTGAAATTGTGGATTGGAGTTTTAAAGCTGTGGACGTGGCAGAGTTGTTTTATAGAAAAGTAAAATTGCCATTCTGTTTGATTCAAAGTTGAGAGTTTTAGGGACATCAAGTCCGTTTAATTTTGAGGATTATCAGTTGTATGCTGAATAGTGAAAGACATCATATGAAATAAGAAAACTCAAAGCAGTTTAAAAGTTTATGCGGTTTATGTGTTCAGAATCAATGCACCAGACATTAACATACAGTCATTTATTTCACATTTCTCGATTAATCAAATATGTATTATAAAAAAGCATTGTGACACAGACACTGAAGAAAACATGTAAGAACATTACATGAGTGCGAATACATGACTCAAAGTAAATGACAGTAAATGATGATGTGAATGAAAAAGGCAAGGCAGTAAGAGACATGTGATTATAATATAATCGGTCAGAGTCTAGATTTCCACAGTCTCTTTGAGTTTTCTAATGCACGGTTGTGGTTTAACACTAGAAAAAGGCTTCTTGATGTTTGATAGAGATTTATTTACAATGTAAACACTGAGAAACGATGGCACTGTGAGGAAATGGCTCATATAAATGTACCCATACATTTGAAATCATAATGGGCTTAGTGGTGACAGATATATTCATCGTTTCTTTCATGTCACAATTTTTGAACACCTACCAATGGCCAGTGAATCTATAATATTTACCAGCCATAAATAAAGCAAAAACACAGGTTTTGTGGGCTAAAAAGCTGTGCACTTGTTATAAAAAATGCAGATCCAGTGGCAGTATGGTCACATAGCAAGATAATGCTAGATTTTTGGGTGGCCCGATGTGAGGAATATTTCAAATGTGTCTTTAGATAAACATAATATCATAGAGAAACAAGATTGCATGGTTATGATTTAATCACTCACATCATCCAAGTTGAAACTGTCATTTCTGTAATTTGTTTTATGTTCCAGAAAAACTCCCGTGCGCTTTTTAAAATCTGCATTAGGATACTGAGGTCTTCCGGACACAAAGATCGTTTTCTGCACTGCCGACAAATCTCCCATCATGCATTGCAAGTAATGACTGAGTTTGAAGAAGCCCAAATGGACCATGGGAATGTTGAGAAATATTACCGATGACAGATGCATTCATCTATTTTTACTTTGTCTTACACAACCCGCTCTAATGCCTCATTTGGCAATATTATTTCGCACAACTGTAAACATCATATATGAACATCATCTCATTACAGTTTCTTTGTCAAAACAGATAACTCCCTCTTTTAAAATTTTCAATAATCATGTTTTTCATTGTGTATTCCGATATCAATCAAACTGCAGCTGAATTGTTTTGATTAAGTTATATAACTCAAAAATAATAATTATTATAAACAAAGCTAACACAATAAAAACAAGATAACAAAATGATAAAAACATGACTTTTAAAAATGTAGGTATCTGTTTATAGAAATAGACCCTTTATTTGCCCAGTAGTTGCACAAGATGGCGCCGTTGAGCTTTTGGGATGCCAGGGTCGGCAGAGTAATTTCCGGTCGCAGTAGTATAACACTGTGCGGGAAATTGAGGGTTTTGGGCCTGCAAATATGGGAGTTTTTTAGACACGGTCACCCTCTATACATTGCTGAGCACCTCATTAAGCCAAAACAACTCGTTACTGTTAAACGACCAGAAATTAGTCTGCCGACCCTGGCATTGCAGAAGCTCAATGGCGCCAGCTTGTGCAACTAGCCCATGCACTGTAATTAAACGATCAAATCATTTCCTCTTAAAGGCAGGGTGTACGATTTCCGAATTAGGCTTGTTTAGAAAAAGTCCATTATCAAAATAACCTCGTCGCCAATCAGCAGTAAGGTGCACAGTGCACAGGATGGATATTAGTCGAGCCGAGCGCTGAGGAAAGCGAAATAGGGGGGTAGAGGTGTGTCAGTTTTGGTGATTTGAACATGAGAAATCGGACATCCCGCCTTTAATACCTCCTTTTTTAAAAACTGTGTCTTTGTAAAAAAATCGACATGACTCTGAAAATTGAGGTTGCTTATGTATCTTCTTCAAAGCAGTTTTGCAGGTGATCTATTAAAGCGTCTTATTCGAATTATAAATCAGAAATAATTCATGAACTCCATTTGTCTCTCTCACAATCTTTCAAATGAACCATGATCAGAATGTTTTGGATGCGAAATGACATGATTATGAATTTGAATAACGTGAATAGGATCTTCCTGTATGTCACTGTGTATTCTCATATCTGGAGTATTTTGATCGCTGTACATTCAGCACCCCTTAAATATCACATTAATGTGCATTATAGTTCTAAAGACCCATTCACATAACCCAATAAACAGCAATGATCTGAGTTCCACTTTGCAGATGGCATCACAGACGGGTCAATTCACATAAGAAGTTGACAGTGAAAATGTCAGGTGATTTTGAGTCGTTTTATAACTCGGGGTATCTAGAAATATGTTGAACAGTTCTCTCCTTCGTTTTAAGTTTCTACAGGCTCAACCTGTCTCATAAAATGATGTCATAACACATCAAATCAGATCATAAAAAGGTGAATGTGTGCTTTCATGTTAAAGGGTCTGGATTCAGGTTTAACCACTGACATATGAAAAATTAATAAAATGAGTAATACAAAAATACAATGAACTGACAGACAGCCCTTATTACATAAAACATGAAATCATTGAACCAACAAAAACTGAATTGAAAACATTTCAGGCACATTTCCCAGGTGTGACTCCCAATTAAATTTTAAATCCAATTTGGTTTTCAATCCAGTTTAGCCCAGCCTAAAGAGCATCCATGTGTCACGTGTTCATTTAGGCTCTGGATACACAGGTCAATCATTTTAAATGATGCTCTACAAACAACAAAAAAGAAAAAGACAACGTGGGCGGACCACCGATTGCTGCTACGTCTGAGAAAGTGTCGACCACAGTGCACCGAAATAATAAATACATTTTAAACAAACATAAATAGCGCCTGACATGTACCTGAGCGTCAACTCATAGCACCGTTTAGAGGGCGAGCACCTCGGGGGTCAAAGGTCACCCCGTACATCAGGACTCAGACATGTGTCTGCAGAGCTTCATAGTGCAAATCTGCGAGTGTCTCCAAAGACGAGATGGCGTCTGTCCGGCTCTCAGCTGCTGAACTTCACTCCCGCTGTGAAGTGAGGCTTGGGCAGGACGGGTGGTTGTTTAGGAGCAGGTCTGACAGACAACAGACAGGTTAAGAGAACTTCCTTTTTTATGTGTTTATGTACTTGATGTATATGTGTTTTACCTGCTAGACTGTGGATGTGATGGGACATGTCGAGGGGTGACCGCGGTCGGGATGGGAGCTGGCAGTCGGATGGCAGACGGGCTCCGCATTAGCCGAACGTTCCTCCCGAGCGGGTCAGCTGGAAGAGGTTTCTGAGGTGGATGGAGCTTTTCAAACGTCTGTGAGAAAGGTGAGAGACTAAAGTTAGGATGCAGAGTGAAGCATAGAAACAAACACGTGATGCTCAAAACTGAAGATTACATTTAAAAAGCACATTTGTCTGAGCTTTGTTAGCATTTCAATGGAGAAAGTTTTGGATGGGCATGAAATCATCATTTCTGTGTGACAGAATCTCCATTAGTTCTGTTGCTCGGCCACCAGATGGCAATACACACACGTCTCGTCTCACTGCTATGCCAGTTCTTTACTGCTGCTGTCATGGTAACGCTCCACTGGTTGTAACGGCGGGCCAGAGAGTTTAAGCCAACGTTACCCGGAATGGAACAGATGGCCAGGCCGAGAAAGAGAGTCCATCGGTTCAACAACCCGCACACTTTTAAAGTGGTGTAGAAACGGGCAAGGAAACCCTCAGGATCCGTCACATAGTAAAAGATACACACATTGTGTGTGACCATCAGACCTGTTCACCTCTCAGCTTCCCCCTCAAACTGCCCGCGCTTTAACGCAGGAGCTCATGCATACACAACAGACGTCATCTTAAAGGTACACATTAGAAATATGTGGGCTTTACATGGTCATGTGATGAGTGACCCCATATGTTTACAATCTATTGGTTTATGATGAGGTGATGATGACCTGCTACCTCCACTGATCTCTATCCAACACTTCAGCTTCACTCAGCTCTCTTTATTTTATTTTAGTAGAGAATTATATTTCTGCACTGCCAGTGACCGTCTCCTGGTTTTTCTTCATTTGTGGGTAATAAAAATGTCAGAATAGACTCAAGTGTCTCATTGTTCCACGATGGAGCGTTGTGACACACACTACACATGTCTGCTGTTCTGTTCATCCGCCCATTTCAACTGTATGACCTTCTGTCTGTCTGCTCCACTATTAGTCTGACTACACAACTTGCTGTCTGGCTGCTTTATCTCTCTGTCTGCCTGTCTGCCTGCCTGTCTGTGTGTCTGTCTGTCTGTCTGTCAAACGATCTGTATGTTTGTCTGTTTCACTGATAGTCTGACTTTCTGTCTGACTAAACTTTCTGCTCGTTTGTCTGAGTCCTCCATTTCTCTCTCTCTCTCTCTCTCTCTATCATCATCTAACTATCTGTCTGTCTGTCTGTGAGTCTAATTGTCTGATTTACTGTCAGTTTGTTTTATTGTCTGATTATCTCTCTGTCTGTCAAACTTTGTATCTGATCTGTTGTCAGTCTGAAGTCTGTCTGTGTGCCTAAATGTATATCTGTCTTTACGACTAACTGTACGTCAGTCTAATTGTCTGTGTCTCTGCTTGATTGTAAGTCTGACTACATGATTTTCAGTCTGTCTGCCTTATCTGTCTGTCTGCATGACTGTAAGTCTGACTTTCTATCAGTCCTACTCTGTTTAACTATCCGTCTATCTGTAAGGTCTAGCGGTCTGTCTGAAAATGTATCTGTCTGTCTGTCAGTGTAAATATCTGTCTGTCTGATGATCTCTCTGTGTGTCTGATTGTTTGTAGTTCAGACTTGTAGTTCACTACACTGTGGTACAGTTTTATTTACTTAAATAAGTCATTACTTATTCATCCAAGTCATTACGAACCCGTATTGTTTTATTTTTTCTTTATTATGGAAAATCTTTACCCAGCTTTTGTCCTAACAACAAAAGTGACCACGTCCGTCAACGTGAGGTTTTATGCTGACCCATTAAAGAACTATAGTTTAAGAGTATTTCTTCATGATCTATTTTCAGAATGTCAAGGGAGCTGTTTTCTTGTTTCTCTTTAAGGGAGCACATCCACTTTCTCTCTCTACCTGCAATCTGACTCTCACAGGCTTTTATAAAAGACGAGCCAAGGGGTTTATGGAACAAACAGCAAATTGCTACACTTTATCAAAGAACAGGGCAGGTGTCTGATAACACAAACACTGCTCCAGGTGGGTTATGAAATTGTGTTGCGGTCACTTTTTCTGAGACGAATGACCTTAACAAATGAACTTCTCTTGTGGTCTTGTTATATAAAGCACATTGTCCTTCATTCCCTGTCAGTAATTTACTGCCTCCTCTAATTAGATCGTTTTAAATGGTGGGACAATTAGGACGGGTTATTTTTCAAAACCCTTTTACGTGCCCTCACAAGAGGATAATTATGAAGCTAATGACTCTGACAAGAGGTGATGGAGACCAAGCATCCCAAAGCAGCGACCTTTTTAATTCTAACCAGGGTCACATTAGATATTTTGTCGTTTAGAATTGGTTTTTCGGCTCCACCCAAAAACTCAATGATTCACTATGTTCCTCATTTTACATGAAACACGCTTAGCAAAAAAACACTGACAGATCAATATTAGATACAGTATGTCTACAGACCAGAGTATCAGAGATTTCAAATCTCTCAGCAACATCACAGAAAGATATTCAAAGACCTTAATACCTTAGATAAGTGTAACAGCTGCTTAGCAACTCCCTGGCAACAACCCGCAACATCCTGACAGGGATGAGGATGCTTATTTACAGGCTCACTCACCATGGCGATCTTGCAGACGTTCTGACAGGCGATGCCGCGGACAGGAGAGGACATGTGTGAGTGTGTTCGAGCCGGCGGGGGTGCTCTGGGTGGGGTTGAGTGGGTGTGAGGGAGGCTGGGTGAGGGCAGAGTCCGGGTCAGGCCGAGTGGCAGGGGCAGTGGGCGAGACTGAGGAACCTGAGGGCACGGGGGCAGCCTGCGCACCACAGAATCCACCGTCTGAAGAGGAGACTGCGGCTAAAGAGAGGCGAGAGAGATTTTGCTTCGATCAAATACAGTTGTGCTCAAAAGTTTACATATCCCTTGCAGAATCTGGAAAAAGCTGAAACATTTAAGGATTTTTGAAAATGAAGGTTTAGTCCTGCCCTGAGCAAGTTATTTCACTAAAGAAATGTTAACAAAGTTCACACTTAAGATTAATAACAGAATTTCTCAAAATATCCCAGGGCAAAAGTTTACAGACCCCTTATTCTTATTACTATATGATGTTACCTAAACAATCAATGAGAGTTTTTATGTGTAGTCATAGTTGTTTAAGGGTTTCTTGTTTGTAATGAGTCATTAGACTGTCCACTGATCTTCAAAACAATCACCCAGGTCCTCCACAATCTTTGCTTTTCAGCATTTCTGGATATTTGACTCATGTCCAGCAGTAACTGTATGATGTTATGATTCATCTTTTTACATTGAGGACGATCAAGGGACTAATACACAACTATTACAATAGACAGAAACAATCAGTGCTGCCCACAAAGTCAACCCCCACTTCATTTAAAGTCAGGTGGGTGTAAAGCTCTGAAAATGGTTTTGGTGTAAATTGTTATTGTTTAATTTATACATCTTATTTTATCATTTACTAATGTCCTTCACAAAATATTAAAATAAATAAATGTTTTTCCGGAAATAATACTTATATTTTTTTACACCTAAACATATCCTCCAATCACAGATTTAAGCCGATTTCACTTAACAACAGCCCACAGATCACAAATACACCCAGAATGCATCTGGCTGACAGGCATTGTCCTCTGATTTTCCAAAACGAACGGCTAGAGAGCTGCGGTGTTCTGACAACTAAAGAACAGCTTTCAAACACTCAAGTCTCACCATGAAACTGCTGCGGATCTCTTGAGTTTTATTATTATTTAACAGGGCGGCAGCTGTCATGAACATTTTGAAGTGATTGTGATGCAATGTTATACATACGAGTGTTTATACATAAAAATTGTTTGTGTGTGTGGATGCGTGTTATATGAATACAGTATGTGCTCGCCCCAATAACACATTTCTGGAGTCTACGATATATTTCTAATATCATGATACTTGAATAATTTATAGCAAGTTTGATATCACAAAAAGTCAAATATTTGAATTATAATTAAATAATTATATATATAAATATTAAACATCAATTATATACAATTCTAATTTAAAATAATAAAAGAAACATCCTAACTAATAAAATACTGATTCAAGTTTTGAAGTAATGAAGTAATGAAAAAAAACATTCACAGCATTGAGTGTTTAACATTTTTAGTATATAGTTAAATCAATAATGTTTAAAATCAATACTAGATTAAAACTGCTGTTATAATCTATCAAACTGCATTTACACTGTCAGGTCTATTAGTTACTGTAACACCAATACATGAGACGGATGTTTAATAGACCACGTGGAGTATGTACATGCATTTTGAACAATACTAGTTCATAACTTTTATCATTAAAGTGCAGAAGGTACACACACACCTTATGTATGTTGGAACTTTGTGTTGAAGTCTGTCGCTGTGGAGACGTCCTGTAAGAGTGTGTGTGAGTCCTCATGTGTGTGTGTTCTAATGTCAGTGTGTGAACTGGACTGTTCATCTTGTTAGGTCCCACAGTTCTGAAACAGACCCAAATAGAAGACACAACAATTTATATAATCATGCAGAAGTCTTTCTTGTAAAAGATGGTGTATTAAGGCTCTCTGTAAAACTCGACTCTGCTTGATCTGCCAATCATCCTTCTTATATATTTAATTACGTATTGACACAGTTTTGGGCGATGTCCTGCAACAATGTGCTGATTTCTTGTCTCTTGCACTGCTCTGTGCTTCTTTCGTCACAATATCAACCTATGTTAGCTCAATCAATATCGCATGCTCATTCAAATGTATTTAAGTTGTCGTGAAATTGAAAATAAATGAAAAAATACTATTATCACGATTGGATGACTGTGCATCATTCCAATCTTCATCATCTCAGTCCACCTCTCCTGACACTTTTTTAAATAGCATCATGCTGCCCAGAGGTCAAATCATGCTTTCGTTTGTGTTGGAGCAAGTTTCATACCTCAGTTTTTCCATGGTGTTCTTGTTGTTGCTGAAGAATAAACTGAGGAGAGTTTTTCTCTTAATACATGCGATTATTCCTACACACAACAGACAGAGAAACGCCACCAGGATTCCCACAATCACACTGCTGCCCTCTGCAAACACACGGACACAAATATGAGCCCAAAAATGAATAAAAACACAGATTTTCTTAATACCCGATATCAACATCTATCTTGTAAAAGAAATGATTTTGAGCACACTGAAAAACATTACAGCAAAGGATCGCCTACTCACCTGTCAATCAACCTCATCGCTATGGATGGTTTCATCGGACACACACACCTGGCGCGAAGTTACTTACCGGTCTGTGTCTGTTTATCAGTCTGGCTAGGGGCTAATAATATCATCTATTTATATTCTATTTTATTAATATTAAAGTGAATTAATATTAATACTGTAATGTTTAATAATTGTTCTAAATAAACAATGTGTTGAATTTGATTGCATATTAATTGTGTTAAATAAAGTTTTTAGCCAAGTAAAGGTTCTTTTACTGGTAACCCAATATAATAATGGCTAGACATACTTTTTACTTTCTAGCGAATGTAATTTACTTGTTATTTATATCATGGTCTGTTTTAATACTGGATTCTGATTGGCTAGAAAGGTGTGCATTAAAAGTAGGGCTGTCAAATGATTAATCGCATCCAGAATAAAAGTTTGTGTTTACGTTATATATGTTGGAATACTGTGCATATGAATTTTGTATCTATGAACAGATACACATAAATGCATATACTTAAGAAAAAAAATATATATAACACTTATTAAATGTTGATATATAGTTTCAATTATTGGGAAATATAAATAAATACATTTAAATATTTCCTAAATATATATACAAGTATGTGTTTATGTTTTAAAAACTAAATTAATATGCACAGTACACAGACATGTATTTTGTAAGCACAATATCTTTCTCTGGATGCGATTAATCGCGATTAATCGTTTGACAGCCCTAATTAAAAGCCTTTTACGCACAGATAGCTCCAGTCAGTTTGATTACATTTAAAATGAAATACCTGTTTGTTCTAAAATGAAACAATAAACATCAATAAAAGCTTTAACTTTGCAAATAAACATGGTATAAGCGGGATAATCCACGGCTAGCCGTGCTTTAAAGGATTTTAATGCACTTTGCGGAGGCAACTACCCTCGTAGATAAAATCCTTTAATGCACGGCTAGCCGTGGATTTTTCCTTACTTTTTTTGCTTTTTATTAGAAGTAATCTACAGGGACTCTATGTTTTGCGGATGTGCACCAGAAGTTTAGGTTGCGCAGTAACGTTTGTTTATGTTGTTGATTTGAAACCGTCTATAAAATAAGTTTAAATGTCGCTGGTGTCATGTGGATTTATTACACGTGCACAGGATTATTACAGGTACACATTTTGTACGTTTTTCACTCACCTATTGGTCTCATCGGTCCGCTGTCCACACTTCCTCCGAAACCGGCTTTATCACAGAACGGCGGAGCCCAGAGCGCCTCACAATGACAATTCTTATTATTATTACAAACCTGCACACAAAACACAGACACGCAACAATCAGAAGACCGGAGTTTTCATTAAATGACCTGAAAAGCGTATCTGTTATTCATGCAGAAACTATGAAACACTAAACCACACAACACAATAATGTATAATTATGTAAAACTGATATCCATTTACAATAATAATATTAATATACATTTTAATACTTCTGAATATTTCTGCCATTACACATTTTTCAGTTACAAATCCCATTCATATGTGACTCTCCATCAATGTAATGATTGACAGATGTGTGTGTGTGTCTGCACATCCTCAACATCTTAAACTGACTTCCGTTCTCTCAATATGACACAAATAAAACAGCCTTCACACTGGTTCCTCTCTCATCCTGATGAGCTGCAGATGTTAGGTTCTGAAGAACATCTTGATCTCATCTGTGGATTCATGACTTCATTCATTGAGTTTCTCGCATCTCTCGGTGTTCGCCTGAAAGCAACCTGTAACCTATTCTGACCTGTTGCTTGGACAGATTGCTTTCTCGGTGAGATATTTGATCATGTTTGTGATCCAACACATCTGCTCTTTAAGGTATCTCCCCACAATATCTGGACTGTAATCTAAACAGGCTCTCTTTAATACAATCAAGCTTAATAATAAAGCGTAAAACCGCAGAAGCTTTACGCGGGTCCACACCTGCCAGTGGAAAATGTACACGTCATTCGTACAATTTCATTCACAACATACACGTTAAGTCTTGGTACCGTAACAATTGTGAATTGTGAAACTTGATTTTCACGCCTCAGTTTCGGACAGATCCGAATGCATAATGTAAAAATTTGGATATATAGTTGCTGAAATGATCCATGCGCTCGTAATCTAACACTGTCTCTGGTCCTCACAGCTGTTTCACAGCAGACACATGATGGATGGATCTTTGAGTCGGACGTTAATGTGGGTTTTACAGCTAACTGAGCGAGCTGTTCAGGGATCGGTGAACATGTTTTATTCTGCTGTTTTTTCTGGAGAACCCCATTCACGCATATTACACCAAAGAATTTAATTAAATAAAAAAATATTCTTGCGACACATTACGCTGCC
The DNA here is from genome assembly GCA_008369825.1 of Triplophysa tibetana. NCBI lineage: Eukaryota > Metazoa > Chordata > Actinopteri > Cypriniformes > Nemacheilidae > Triplophysa > Triplophysa tibetana. Next base: position 1,854,809 of record CM017893.1, read on the forward strand.
TATGTATCACGTAAGAACGACTGTAATTACTCTCCTTCATTTCTTTCTTGAAGTTAAAATCACTGATTGAATGACAGCTCTGACTCCGCCCACTTGACCATTGTGATGTCATGTAAACACAACCAAAATAGCAGCAGCTTAAAGCTTGTTGCCACAGAAACAAATAGTTTCTGAATTCTCCTGATTTGAATCTTAAGTGTAATTTTGCTACGGCGTGAATGCACAATTAGACAATTTGAGAAAAAAAACCAACATAGTTTCTCATTTTGAATATGGTTTATCTGCATAGATTTTCATGCTTACAGGTAAAACCATTAACCTTTGTAGATGATGAAGCTCTTACAAAGTGTAATGTGCTTTTATTATAAACATTAGGAAAGAAAGTTTTTTATATGCATTCAGTCGGGTTATTTATACTGAACGGACAGTCAGACAGTGTTGTGATGGACGTAATAAACTCACCCCGTGTCCGCTGCACTTGACAGAACATTCAAGAACTCCCAGCACACTGATGTTCTGACACTGTCTGTTTAAACACATCTAGAGAGAGAGAGAGTCGTTCTATAAAGAGTTTTTAATGCAATAGTTCATCTGGAAATGAAATATATGTGAGTTTATGTGAATTTACACAGACGAACAGACAGTGACACTTACACAAACAAAAGCTGACAGCAACACACATATACAAAAACAAAAAGATAGCAACAAATTTGCACATACAAACAGACGGCAACACACACAAACGCAAAGTGACAGCAACACACATACACACAAGGACGAAAATATAGCAACAAATGCACACACACACACACAAACAGACAGCAAAACTCGTACACACAAACACACACACACAGACATAGACAATGACACAGACCCACACAAACTAACGGATACCAACACACACAGTGACACACACATGCACAAACGGACAGTGACACCCACACAAACAAAAGCTGACAGTATCCCACATATACAATGACAAAAAGACAACAACACATGTATACACATAGAAACAGACGACTACACACATAAACAGATTGCAACACACACAAAGTGACAGCAACACACACAAGGACAAAAATATAGCAACACATGCACACAGACAGACAGATAAACTCGTACAAACACACAAACACACATAGACATAGACAATGACACACACGCACACAAACAAACAGATACCAACACACACAGTGACACACACATGCACAAACGGACAATGACACCCACACAAACAAAAGCTAACAGTATCACACAAAAACACAATGACAATAAGATAGCAACACATGCACACATAGAAAACAGACGACGACACACACCAACAGATGGCAACACACACAAACTGACAGCAACACACACAAGGATATAGCAACACATGCACACGTTCAAACAGACGACCACATACACAAACAGACAGCAAAACACGTACACACATACAAACACACGCACACACAAACAAACAGTTAGCAACACACACGCGCACACACACCTACACAGACAGTGACACACACGTACACAAACAGACAGCGACATCCACACAAACAAAAGCTGACAGCAACACACATGCAAGGACAAAAAGATAGCAACACATACAAATGTACAAATAGACGGCCACACACACACACAAAGACGGCAACACACAAACACAAACTGACAGCGACACACACACAAGGACAAAAATAATAGCAACAATTGTCTTACAACTAAAAATGACTCATCTATTAACAGACTGCAGACTGAACCCTGAATTTAACCTTAAATTATCACCCTGAAAACTATCCCTACATTTAATTTTAAATAGTATTTTTATCATTGGAAAAAATCAGGACTTTTGTATCGAGAGGTCTGTCAGATTGACTCCTGATGTGGCTCAGTAAAGTCCCAGCGGCTGAAGTTTCACACTGACACTCATCAGAAGTCAAGCTGTGGAGAAACCGGAGGAAAGTTCTCTACATTTCCACATCTTGCGGTGCATTCTGTCAGACTATGAAACACCAACGCCAGTCGGGTGTAAGTTTGATCACAGTCTAGACTTCAAAGTTCGAGTGCCATGGGGTGATGTCTGTGAAGAACATCAACTCTCCTCCTGGATAAAGAGTCGGTATTAAAATGTAGCGTGTAAGTCATTCTGCACCGTCTGTGGTCTTAAATGATGACTCCATTTGTGGTGCTTGCTGAGGAGAGATTGACTCTAATAACCATTAACATTCCCACAGCATCACGGCAGAAAGTTATGCATGGACGAGATGTGGGTTAATGGATTTCTAAGCGAACCAAGGGAAGATTTTCAAATCTAAATCACAAAATCAATGTTACAGTAGATGTTTTACTACCTTTAACAGTTTGGCAGATGCTAAATGTATTTAAATTGTGTTTTTTATGAGTTTTGTGTGCTGTTAACACATTTAACGGGGAACGCTAACACATACTCAACCTTACCGGTTCAGACTTTGCTTTAAAATGAAAATGCTAACCGGCAGACCGTTTGAATCAGATGTAAATTAAACAGCTTCGAAATTCCTTAGTTCTTGGACTGGTGTGTTTATTTCAAGAGTAAATAAACAACTCATTATTTGTCCTCACCATGTTTTCTCCACATTTAGTGCCGGTCAGCACAAGGCCCGGGTCAGGCATGTCGTCTCCCAGGTACACGTGAGTCCCGCGGCAGAGGATACGACCTCCCTCATGGAGCGGGATGTTGGTCTCTATGGAGACGGCGTTAGTGCCGATCACCGGCCGGTTGGCTCCCCCCTGACACTGAATCTTCCCACATTTAGCATCTCTGTTATACAAAAGGAAACGACAGCAATGTGACATGACAAAAACAACGCTGATGCATTTGTGTTTTGTTTTACATTTAATAAAAAAAACACCAAAAAAGATTCATGTGAAACTATCTTTCAAATGTTGTGTAATTAGTCAACATTGACGTAACAGATGAATTTACCAAAAAATATAATGTTATAATAATATTAATAAAAAAACAAAAGTTGGGTATTATTTGCTTGTAGCAGCTGCTTTTCACCGCTGTCTAGCACTCGAACAGCTGTGACCCATTTTTTTCAGTAAAGAACCACGATTTAAACCATTACGTCAAGTTTCCAATATCTAAAGGATCGCAGAGACTTTCCCAGACGAAAATAAATCAAATGTTTTCTCAAAGCTGAAATGTGTTTCCGCAGCTGAGGATCTCAATAATGTGACATACATCTTTGATTCCAACATGAAGAAATAATGAGATGTCCTCACCATTCAAAACCAATTACTGCTGTTTCTCACGCAGACCAGTCCAAAAGGTAAAAGACAGACAGACTGGAGAACGTGGCTCAGGTTCCTTTGGCCAAACTCTCTCTCTCTCTCTCTCTGTGACTGTCCATTTCAGTCATTAGAGTAATTACTTCAACAAGCATATGATCCGTGAAGCACTTCATACAGCAGCCAATCTGTGCACAATTAAACCAAAATGTCTGGCAGGTGTTTCCTGCATATGCAGATGAACGAGCCGTATTGAACACACCATCGTTGTTTTTGGTTTATTGAGATCTGGTGCTGTTTGCAGGATTGGTTGAAATCTCTATGGAGATGTGTGTATGAAACAGACCGTCGGAAAAGCCGATGAGCAAGAGATGGTTAAGATTTAATTTCAATCTAAAATTCAGTTTAAAGTGAGAAACACTATCAAAAAATAAATATACTCAGAGAACAAAGACATTGAGACAGGAATAACATCCAGCCACTTCAAAATCACTCATTAAAAAGTGACACTTCAATTTCACCTAACATCTGCTGCAATGTAGTTGAAAAAATAAAGAGACCACTACACATTTTCATTCAATCATCATTGTGGTCTTGTAGTCATTCCAGAACAGTGTTTGTTGAATTACAACAAAATCAAACGTCAGGAGTGACAAAGTCATCCAGCAGCAATGTGAAAGACTGACAGCATGACAAGATACTGTGATACAAATCCAGATTATCACATAAAAAATAATTGAATCTAAATACATGTAGAAATATGACTGCTGGATCACCTAAATGTGAATATGAACTTTTCTTTGCAGTATTTGAGGTCTGAAAAAATAAAGAGCATCTTTTGTGTTTTCACCTGTTTCTCCGTTTTCATTTTTTGCAAATAATTGCAAATAGAAACAATGTTTTATTTTAAATTTGGGAGAAATTTTGTTCGTTATATACAGAAAAAAATAAAGATAATTGAACCTAAATATATTTGATCATTTATATATCATATAAATATATTATATTATATATATATAATACTATATTAATATATTATATTATATTTATATTCATATTTTAGAAATATACATAATTAATTCAGAAAAACCAATCATTTCTAAATTGTAAACATAATCTAACCACATCCACACTGACATATATAGTGTTAATTTAAATAATATTATATAGTCATATACTGTACAATAAGTAGAACACTTGTTTCTACATGTTTTCCATATTTTTCCAAACCAACATTCATTCTCCTAAAACGATAATTTACAATTACACACAGACTGTACACTGTCAACTTCAAAAAGACCAACAAACATATTTGTTTGCTTCATTTCAAGGACGGAGCAGTGAACACTGAACACAATCCTGCCGCGTATAAGAGAGTAACTTTGTCACAGACATCAGAAGTGAAGATGATGGAAAGAAACAACATCACAACAGTCCTGTCCATCACTCCTGTATCACTGCTAAATGGTAGAATTGGACGTCGTCCCAAACCGCAGACAGACCTTGAGCTTCAGTGTCCCTGTTCTACCTCTGTACTGATCTTCACTTTCAAGTTTGATTCACTTTCAAATAATTTGACTTGACGGGTTGCTCTTAAAATCAGTGAGATATTTACGATATGACATGAATACTGACCAACTCCACTGCAGATCTGTTTCAGTATCATAACACGAAAAATAAAGGTGACTCATCTCAGTTGAGTCTCTTCTGTCTCTTCACTAGTCTCCACTGCTCTTCTGTTTATCTTTTGTAATGTGAAACATTCTTATGTAAAATAAATATTGCTCAGCATCGCTCTGATAACGCAGAGCGTAAATATTTTCTCCTACCGTGCTTCACATTTGGCAAATGATCCCTTTGTGTCTTTCCCACAGTTCCCGTATGGATCTCCAGCTGAATTCACTCGCGCGAAACAGATTCCTGGAGCTGGCTTAGCACCTGTCAAACACACAAACCACGTCACAAAAACTCCTTTACATGCATTTTCTGAATCTTCCGGTGCTGTGGGTGGCGCTGTACTCACCTTGTCCCCACAGCGTGATGCACTGCTGCTCGTGTGTTTGACAGATGCCATTGTAACAGTGACCATCAACACCCTGACAGGTGTGTCCGTCGTGCAGGTACACATTCGCTGGGCATTGTGGGTCCATGCCGGTGCAAAACTCTGGTAGGTCACAGGAGTTCCTCGAGTCGCGACACAGAGTACCCGCAGGCTTCAACTACAAACACACAGAGCATCAGCAATGAAAGAGCAACATCTGATCAACAACAATCCTCTCCGGCCAGAGAAGACTTTCAAATTTGTCTCAGATGTTTCTCTTAAAATTGCTTTGGAAGTCAAAACAGACGCGAATGAGACAATTGTGGACTTATTGTGCATTAAGAGTATGAAATGTAGATTCATTATATAAATATAAATATTTGAGATTATTTTGATATACAGTATATATAATGCTTATGTCACAAGTTACCTGACAGTCTTCACAACATTGTCCATGTGCACACACAGCTTCTTCCTTCAGAGTGCATGTACTGGCATTACAACAGGGATTCATACACTCCTGAGAGAGAGAAAGAGAGAGAGAGAGAGAGAGAAAGAGAAAGAGAGAGAGAGAAAGAACAACAAAAGAGAAAACAATGAATCTGCCCTGACCTGATGTCTCCAATATATATACACATGACATTATATTATAATATCCCTTTATTCTTCTTCTTGAATGAATATTTTGTTTAAACTATACTTTATTTCTGTTTTTATATATTTATATATATATTATAAACCTCGTTAAGCTAAACTACATACATCACACTTTATCCTATCTTTTCATTTGTTTACATACTAGCACTATTTGTGTGAAGCCCAGCTGCAAATGATTTGGCAGTACGAATGTACATTTTGTCATGCCAACAAAGCACACTGAAATTGAAATTGAGGGAGATAGAGAGAGGGAGGAAGAGAGAAAGCAAGAGAGAGAGAGTGAGAAAGAGCGAGTGAGAGTGAGAGAGTGAGTGAGCGAGCGAGTGAGTGAGAAAGATTGAGAGAAAGTGAGAGAGAGCAAGAGTGAGTGAGTGTGTGAGAGAGAGAATGAGTGAGTAAGTCAGTGAGTGAGAGAGAGAGAGAGAGGGAGAGAGCGAGTGAGAGAGCGAGTGAGAGAGCGAGAGAGAGCGAGAGAGAGCGAGAGAGAGCGAGAGAGAGCGAGAGAGAGCGAGAGGGAGGGAGAGAACGAGTGAGAGAGAGAGCGAGAGAGAGCGAGAGAGAGCGAGAGGGAGCGAGAGGGAGCGAGAGAACGAGTGAGAGAGCGAGAGAGAGCGAGAGAGAGCGAGAGAGAGCGAGAGGGAGCGTGAGAGAGAGAGCGAGAGAGAGCGAGAGAGAGCGAGAGAGAGCGAGAGAGAGCGAGAGAGAGCGAGAGAGAGCGAGAGAGAGCGAGAGAGAGCGAGAGAGAGCGAGAGAGAGCGAGAGAGAGCGAGAGAGAGCGAGAGAGAGCGAGAGAGAGCGAGAGAGAGCGAGAGAGAGAGCGAGAGAGAGCGAGAGAGAGCGAGAGAGAGAGAGAGCGAGAGAGAGCGAGAGAGAGCGAGAGAGAGCGAGAGAGAGAGAGAGCGAGAGAGAGAGAGAGAGAGAGAGAGAGAGCGAGAGAGCGAGAGAGAGAGCGAGAGAGAGAGCGAGAGAGAGAGAGAGAGAGAGAGATCATTTCATCAGATTTACAGAGACAGAGAATCAAGCTTCCCAAGAAATTGTCTCCACCAGACAGTTGCTTGTTTGACCTCTGACCTCTCCACAAACCTTCTAAAACACCACAGCTTTATTCCATGACAGCGGGAATCAGATAAGTATCACATTTTTAAAGTATATGATACGACAGACACAGTAAACAAATAAATTACGTTTATTTATTCTAAAAAAAAATTCTGTGCATGAAGGCATTAGCCTTTCCACGTCCTATTCATTTATGTCAGATAAATGAAACCTGAAAAGTGTTGACAGACGCACACATACAATCACACAAGTTACAATGTTTAGAACAGTACACAAACAGCTAGCATCAGTCAAGACTTCAGTGAACAGATCTATTAATATCAAAGCATTTCCTCATAAAGGCTTTTTCTCTGAAGATGATCTCAATTTCTCACTCAGGTTCGTTCTCTCGGTGTGGATCCAGAAACTGTTTATTTCACTTCTCACAGATTTTGTAGCATCTCATGATTCATGACTCAGTGGAGAGTGTGAAATCAGCGGCGTGTACAATACGAGACGCTTGAGGGAAACACGTCAACTTCTGTTTGAAATATGTTTTCCACAGAACACCCGTACCTCCAGATCCCCGCAGTCGCACTGCTCTCCCTCCTCAACGTAACCGTTTCCACACTTCTGTCCTCCGTAGAGCACCTTCACCTCCGGCATGTTAAACAAACACATGCCCACGCCTTTCTCCAAACTCGCCGCCAGATCCTTCTTACTACACGTACTGAAGACCGTGGGGAACGGGAACCTGAAACAACACACACAGATGTTAACACGGTTTTATTTGCTACTATTTCAGCAAAGCGTTCATGTTAAGTGGCATTAAATGACTGAATTCACTGTGTTACCCGTAAAACTTTCACAAGTAGAGTAACAGTTTCTTTGAAGAAACCAGAAGAGTGGTTTAAGATAAGTCGGGTTACAAGCGCTTAACATACTGTACTGCACAAATAAATGAACCAATCACACGGAGGAACTTGTGCCTGGCAAATGACACCATCCTAAGTGCTGGAGCAATGAAACGAGTCTCAGTGGAGACGGTTATGAGAGATAAGAGATATTTATGGGTCTTGGACCTGTAAGTCATCACACTGACACAGTATTTCTCCATCGCCAAACTGTCTCAGATGTGAATTGGAAGCAAAATAAAAGTTGTGTGTGTGTGATCTTTTGATTTAGGCATGTTTTAAATCACTCAGAACACACTTAAGCTACACTGTAAAACTGCTGAAGAACAACCACAACATGGTGACAACTGCATCACTTAGAACACCCTAGCAACCACAAAGCAACATCCTGACAACAAAACAATATACACAAACACACACACAAACTCACAACCGCACAAATACATCTACACATGTGCATGCATATACCTAACCCTAGATACTCACAAACACACACACGTATGCTTTCACATACACACGCACAAAACACGCATACATGTAGTCACACAAATACCTCTACACATGTGCTTGCGTAAACATAGATGCATACAAACACACACACAAATACGCACAAATGCACATGTGCTTGCATAAATATAGATGCATACAAACTCACACACAGATACACACATACGCACTTATGCATGCGCATACACACGCACAAACAAACAAATCAACATACATGTACACACACAAATACCTAAACACATTTGCATGCAAATACATATATAAACATAAAAACACACGTTCACATACATATACACAACCATAACCCAAACAAACAGACACCTACACACAAAGGTATGCATTCACCTACGCAGAAAAAAACACATACATGTACACACACACAAATCCTTCAACACATGTGCATGCATATACATGTACATACATAAACATAAAAACACGTGTCCACATACATGTACACAACCGCAACACATACAAACCCACAAATACACAAAGAAATCCACATACATGTACACACAAATAACTCAACACATGTGCATGCATAGACATACATCAGCACAAAAACACACGTCCACATACATGTACACACAAACAAAACACACACATACACACATGCATGCACACACAAAACAGACAAATACACACATACAGAGGCATGCATGCACACACAGTTAGTCAATCCAAGTGAAAAAAGCCCCACAGATCAGTTTGGAATGTCAATGCTCCCCTGTGGAGTGTGACAAAATGTGTCTACATGACGAAATCCTGAGTTTACAAACAAGCCAACAGACAGAGACTGCAAGAAATTACAGAGCTCATTTCTGATCTGTGAAAACTCCCAGTGTGAAGCATATGGTGACTAAAAACACCTGCTATTACAGCATCATCATGAGGAGAACCATCTGTGATGATCTGAGAAGACTTTATGAAGATTTACTCATGTGGCAGAGGAAACAGGTGTGTGTGTGTGTGTGTGTGTGTGTGTGTGTGTGAGTGTGTGCTCAGCATTATTTTAACAAAGTTCATTTAACTTAAAGACCCAAAAATGAAAATGCTGTCATCATGACTTTACCCCCTGAGGTTGTGTATAAATCTCTTTATTCTGATGAACACAGAGAAATATATTTGGATGACATTTCTGGTACATCACTGACTACCGTAGTAAGAAAAAATGGTTTTATGTGGTTTTCAGTTTATAATATCATTACATATGCCAGTAGTTGAATAACCAAAACATACTCTGGGTAATGTCCGCTTTGTCCCTGGCACAGTTACTAAGACCAGGGTGAAAAATTTTGCCACAGAAATCTGGCTAGCATCGCCCCCCCCATGCTTGCCCGACCAACTGTACCCACAATGCATCAGTGCCAGGGTGCAAGATAAGCAGATGCTCCATCATTCCACCTGATGCCAGTTTACAGATCAGCGTTATGACAGGATGCCAAACAACATCTCAGTGTGTTCAATGAGGGTATGAGCAGATCTATAAAGGATCTAGACATATTAAATATCAAATCAAAGCAAGTGTTTAGACTTTCTATAAATGACTTTAAACCAACCATTGCATCTCTAGTTTTGCCAAAGTTTGTGTTGAATTCACAGTATGACAAGTAAACACCATATTCTCACATACACCTGCATCTCACTGCTGTATAACATCAGATGAATTCATCCTAAAACATCTCATCATGGCTACTTGAAACTAACCGACTCGAGCCTTCAGAATGAAGGAGCTTTACTCAGACATCATCATTCATCTCTTAATGAATACAATTACATAGATGTGATGCTTTTAATCGAGAACCTGCTGGGATGTTGCGTTCATTGAAGCTTTGATGTATGAGTGATGTGCTCAAGCTCACATTCTCATTTGTATAAGACGCTGCCGGCAGGTGAAGAAAACAGAGCGCCCTCTCTTCTCCAGTGACTCAGGCATCTGTCTCTGTTTGTCTCTCTCTCTTCACAGATCTGTTTTTCTCATCTGGTTCCCTTACCCGACACCACACGACAGCTTTTTACAAGCACATAATCGAGTGTTGTGTTTTTTTTTCTGGGATTCTCAGCCGGGTCGGTCACACAGGACAGAGTCCAGTTTAAACGTTCTGAAGCTTTGACCCCTCCAATGAGCTGAGACACGCTGAAAGCTTTCCATTCAAATGAAATGGACAGTATGAGATTAAAGTGTCTCCATCTTTGTTCATCTGTGATGTTTTAAGTTGTCTTCATCAAACGTATCAGGGGGTCTGAACATCTGACCGTTAAAGCAGAACTTAAAACCTGTCTAACAGCTGATGAAAATAACTGATCAACACGTTCCACACATGCTGTGATGTGTTTATGAGTCGACCATCTGATGAGATTGAATGACGCAGCAATCAATTGAAACCATGTTATCCAGTCTTTGTCTAATGTTGGCCTGCTGGGTGGGGTGTGAAGATCTGCTGTTGTGAACATGACCAAATGAAGCTCATTATGGAGTAATAGGGCAGACTGAGATGACGCCGCTCAGTGGTAACAACTAACAAAAAGAGCGAGCTGTGATAGTCGTGTGAAGATGCTGTGAACGTCTGGGTCTGCAATGACATCACACTTCAGAAGAACAGCTGACAGGTTTCAGCATGTTGTTACCAGTGACATGTAGAAATGAAACCGGATGAAAGTTTAAAGGCTGATATGCTTTGTACATGTTGTAGGATTTACAGAGTGTCACAATGATAAGAAGATAAATAGACGGACAGACGGAAAGACAGGTAGATTATATACAGACAGACAAGTTTACAAACTGAGAGACAGGAAAGGTGGAAATATACAGATAAACAGACAGACAGACATAAACGTATATAAACAGAGAGACAGACAGACGGACAGGAAGGCAGGCAGACAGACAGACAGACAGACAGACAGACCAAACGAAAGAAACATACAGACAGACCATAAGAAATAAATATACAGACAGAGAGACAGACAGACATGCAGTCAGACAGACAGACCAAACGACAGAAATGTACAGACAGACAGAGCAAAAGACATAAATATACAGACAGACAGACAGACCAAACCACAGAAATGTACAGACAAACAGACCAAAAGACATAAATATACAGACAGACAGACAGAGAGAGATCAAAAGACATAAATATACAGACAGACAAACCAAACGTCTGAAAGTTACAGACAGAAAGGCAGACAGACAGACTAAAACACATAAATATACTGATAGACAGACAGACAAACAGACACACAGGCAGACTAAAACACATAAATATACTGATAGACAGACAGACAAACAGACACACAGGCAGATAGATAGACAGGCAGACAGACAGACCAAAAGACAGAAATATAGAGACAGACAGACAGATCAAAAGACACAAATACAAAGACAGACAAACCAACGTCTCAAATATACAGACAGACAGACAGACAGACAGACAGAAAGGCAGACAGACAGACAGACACCCTAAAAGTAAGAAATATACAAACAGACAGACAGACAGACAGACAGACAGACAGACAGACTAAAAGAAAGAAATATACAGACAGGCAGACTAAAAGAAAGAAATATACAGACAGACAGACAGGCAGACAGACAGACAGCCTAAAAGTAAGAAATATACTGACAGACAGACAGACAGACAGACAGGCAGACAGACTAAAAGAAAGAAATATACAGACAGAAAGGCAGACAGACATACTAAAAGAACGAAATATACAGACAGACAGACTAAAACACATAAATATACCGACAGACAGACAGACACACAGGCAGATAGACAGGCAGACAGACAGACAGACCAAAAGACAGAAATATACAGACAGACAGACAGACAGATCAAAAGACACAAATACAAAGACAGACAAACCAACGTCTGAAATATACAGACAGACAGACAGGCGGACAGACAGACAGACAGACAGACAGGCAGACAGACAGACAGCCTAAAAGTAAGAAATATACAAACAGACAGACAGACAGACAGACAGGCAGACAGACAGACTAAAAGTAAGAAATATACAAACAGACAGACAGACAGGCAGACAGACTAAAAGAAAGAAATATACAGACAGACAGACAGACAGACTAAAAGAAAGAAATATGCAGACAGACAGACAGACAGGCAGACAGATAGACAGCCTAAAAGTAAGAAATATACTGACAGACAGACAGACAGGCAGACAGACTAAAAGAAAGAAATATACAGACAGACAGGCAGACAGGCAGGCAGACAGACTAAAAGAAAGAAATATACAGACAGACAGGCAGACAGACTAAAAGAAAGAAATATACAGACAGACAGACTGAAAGACAGAAATATACAGACAGACAGACAGACGGCTTTAGGGTAGATATACTGTATGTGATAGATTGATTGAAAGCATTTGTTATATTTACCCAGTAGATGGAGTCATGATACAGCCTCCTCTGTCTACACTGGCTCTACAGCCACACCCTCGCTCCGGTGTGTCATGATTCATTCCAAAGTTGTGTCCCAGTTCATGAGCCAAAGTCACGGCAGCTCCCAGAGGGTTATCAGAGTGATCCTAAAACAAGAGAGATTCAAAATAAACCTTCACATTCACAAAACATCCCCTCCATGATTTCATATAAACAAAATCCATTTCAGTTTGTAACAAATAAAAGTCATTTCTTTCAGAGAGCGCAGAGACATTATTCATTATGTTCCACCATCCCTCTCATGATTCCATTTGTCCAAACGTCTCCTCACACGCATTTGCTTCCTCTCAGATAACTGTGGCGCTTGTTTCACATGGCTTGTAATAAGCAGACACTAACCGTCTTTATAATTACTTTTCCACAAATCCGTCAGAGAAGAATAATTCAAGAGCTGCGTGACGGTGCCAAAACACAACCAAAGTCTTGTGTAGCTCTGGCTTTGAGGAGGGCGTGAGTCGATGAGTTCAGACAGATGGAATTACTGTAATTCCTGTAAATCCATTTGGTAAATATGTGTCTGCCAAAAAGTGAAAATAAAATTTAAATAAAGTGGAAAATTCTCAGTTTAAGGAGCACAGATTGAAATGTCAGAGTGATGTTGTGTGTCAGGCAGGCTTTGTGTTAGAACACCGTATGTAGACATGAATATGAATATGGATGACGGGTTTCATTTCTTTTTCATTTTTATCTCAAGACTTCTCAGTTGGGTTTCATTTCAAGTCATTCGGCGAATAAAAAACTGAATCAACAGGAAAATACGACAGAATCAGTAAAGGTTATAAAAGCAAACAATAAAATAACGTTATAGAAAAACTGTTTTTTCACTTGGTGACATTTTTTGTAATAATTATTTTGTTCTCATTTTTCAGAAAGGTAATTCTTATTATTGTTATATCGAATTTTTGACTTGAGCTACTTGATAAATAAAATAAAATAGTAAAATATTCAAATAAGATAATAAATTATTAAATGAAAAAAAAATCGCAATTAATCTTAATTTTTTGTTTATTTATTTTGCAAAAGCAAAATGGAGTGAAATTGCAACCAAACAGTCTAAGACATTGTTAGGATCACTTTTGAACTCTTAGTTTAACTTTTTTCTTTCTTTAGTCTTTCTTTCCGATGGGTGTGTGAATGAACTAAATGATCTAAACAGACAGATCCTGAAAGTTCTGGAACCGTCCCCTAAACACAATCTTCTGGTGTTATAATCTCTCCGCCGTGGGAGACCCCTGATGTCTGCGTATCTCATTTACATCCAGCATGTCAGAAATACATCTCACGCGTTAACGATTTCACTTTGGTCTGGATATGACTGGTGATGTTGGTGAGCGCTGGGTCCAATAAGAACACAATCTCGCTCCATACACAATGTCGAGAGATCTCATGAAATATTGTTGCAATTACAGCGCCAGCCATATTCAATCAAACAGTGAAAACAAACGCATGACATCAAACCAGCTGCCAAGAGGTAGCGAAACGAAATAAAACCAACGAGTCAATGAATAAAACATGCGAGCGCAATTTGTTTTGTTTGCTTTTTGTCCTCATTATGACACAGATAAAACGTCTTCCTTGTTTCCGATCACAGTCATTGGACGACGCAGAATGGCTCGCGGTGTATGTGCCGCAGTTTCTCATCCTGACCCTAGAGAGCAGTTTCCTATCCCAGCATGCATTGCAGGAAACGGTGAATACTGCATCTGACAGTCGAGTCCTAATGACCCATAATGGAGAAGTGCCACACAACACAGACGTGCTTCAGTGAGTTTCAATCAAAGCAAAAACACTGTACCATCTGTCCCGCATAAAAACCCTTTAACCGTCGGGACGGAGAGACATCCAACCAGATAAACCACAGAGCCATTCTAGGATGGCCTGCCTATAATGATCCCATGAAGGGCTTGACTCTGGACCGCTCAGGCTTTTCCATCCAAACACATAAGCCATAGATATCCTATTCGAGGACGTAAGAATAAAGATGAGAATGCTTGACCGATGCATTGACAGTATGCAGTCCCGTAGTACAAACAAATTTTTTATTGTTTATTTACTCGTGTCATTCCATGACTTTCTTTCTTCTGCAATTCTGAAATGTTATCAGATTTTGATGAATTGCATCCTTTGAATTATGTTTTCACTGCAAAAAATGACTTTCTGACGTTTTTCTCGTTTACCAGTAAAAATGTCTAAACATTCTTGAATCAAGAATCATTTTCTTGATAAGCAAACTGACCTAAGAAAATAAGTCTTGTTTTTGGTCAAAAATATGGAATTTCAGTGAAATTGTCCTTAAAACAAGCAAAAATCTGCAAATGGGTAAAAAAATCATCGTGAATTGACTATGAAAAAGGTAAACCTTAAAAGAAGAAAAATAATCTTGAATTTTTTTGTCACAATTTCACTGAAATTTCATATTTTGTTTACTTAAAACAAGACTTATTTTCTTACATCATTTCCCTCGACATGAAAATGCGTCATACTTCAAGAATGTTTAGACATTTTTACTGGAAAACAAGACAAAAAGACAAAGTAAGAAAGTCATTTTTTGCAGTGTTGAATCTTAATCGTTGACCTCACAACATCTTGGGATGCAAATCTAGCCACTGAGACGCTTTGACTTTTGCTTCATTAGAATGTGGCCCTCGTGTCCTGTGTGATCAATATGTTTGGCTGATTTAGGGGGACGGGTCTCTAGGCGGCCGTGATGAGCGAGTTAGTGTCCGTCTGTGACAGAGCAAACAACTGATGGATGAATCCCCAGATCAGAACCTCAGGTAACCTCTCAGATCAAGAACTTAAGTCAGAAGCAGAAACCAGATGCGATTGGGAGGTCAAAACTTGAAGAAAATGTAGATGTTAAGGTGCTGTGGATGGTTGCTTTGATGTCGCACCAGTGAAAAACATCTGAGCATTTTACACTTATGTAATATGGACCATTATGTCTTGATCAATAATTGACAGGTGTCACTCACCATGACGATGCCCCCGGACTGTTCCGCAGTGCACATGCTCATAATGGGAGCCATACCGATGGTAGTGCCCTGAAAATAAACCCCGCTGCCGAGAAAAAACAAGACGACCAACAAGAGACCAAACAAGAAAGCACAGCAATTTTTAAGACATATTTGATTGAACTTTTTATATTTTCTTAAATATGAAGGTGGTTCACGATGCCATGGACGAACCTTTTTTGTCTAAATGGTTCTAAAAAGAACCACAAACATCTGAACAACCAAAGGCTGATAAAAGGTTCTTCAGATCGTAAAAAGGTAAGAAAGAGATGCTTCTTTAAAGAACCTTTGACTGAATATTTCTTTAGATAACCAAAATTGTTTCTTCTATGGCATCGCTGTGATATGCACCATTCATGATGGTTTTACCTGATGAGCTGAGCGTTATCATGAGCTCTCTGTGGAAGTAACCGGAGTTTTCTCCAGTCCAGAAACTCGTGAAGTGATGTGAACGGATCCTGTGTGATGGAGCATTTGTCTCCATCGCTCCACACCTCCAGCCCCACCAGAGCCACACGGATGTTCAGAGATCTATAAAACTGACACGCGCAACACTGGCTGTTAGCGGAAAAGTGAAAACGCTTACCATCAAAAATCTGACACACAAACACAGATCCACATTGTGACAGGCTATGAGACGTTGGCTGGCGTTTTAAGATATGAACTCACGTCGCACCTTGTTATAAGCAGGCGTGATGTGACACGTCTGTAGCAACAAGTAATTTGTCTGTTCACACTCATGGGCGCTTACGCACTAGAGAAAAATCTGATAGGACGTTTGGTGCACTGGAACGTGTAGGACACATATGAGTGTGTGGAGAAATCAAACGTGAATTCGGCTGGACCCGCCTCTCAGACATCCTCATTGGTCAATGTAAGCATCCGTCAAAGTATGTTACAGCTAAAGTCAAACTGAAAAACCTGATCTCACGGAAATTTGTAACAATTTTACGATGTTGCTTAGTTGTATGAATTTTTACGTTGCTGATCGCACAAAAATGTAAGATTACTAGAAAATAGCAATAGTGAAGCACCGCCTCGTGGCGCAGTCTGTTTCATGCCTCAAATCGTATTAAAATGTACCAAAATTAAGCCCAAATTAGCCACATCGGAAAAAGTTACATTTTTGCCATGAGATTGTGTTGGACTGAAGGCATGGATGCATGATTGAATACGTTTTTCGCAAAAAGAAAATCACGTGTTCTTCAATGTACCAGTATAACTTATTTACATTTTTGACATGACTGTCACTGCTTTGTCTTGTTTTCTTTGACAGGATTAAAACATTCTTATATCAGAATATATTTAATCGGGAAACAAAATGACCTAATACTGTATATAAAGTCTTGTTTTATTTTTTAAGCAAAAAAAATCTAATCAGAAGTTTATGATTATAACAAGACAAACATATCTGACAACGGATTAAGATAAATAATCTTGTTTTCCATTCGAATTATGATTATCGCTGCCATATACAGTATATTTTATTGTTTTACACATATTTTTGTACATTTTATCTATACGAGACCAAGTATCTTTTCATACCTACACTGCAGAACATCTGCAATTTTGCAGCAAGTTTGCCACTTACTTACTGTAGATTTAATGTACAATTTTATATTTAATATTACCAAGTTTATATATTTTCCTTTCATAAAACAAGACTAAAAATCTCGGGTCACTTTTCTTATAAGGTATGTAAATGTATCGTAATATAAGAAGTTTAAAATATTTTTACAAAAAATGAGAAAAATGCTTAGGAAGAATGTTGTTGCTGTGCAAACGCCAATGTCATCTTGCTCATTTTGAATATCAAAGTGTTTTCATTTTGATTAAAGTAATTGAAAACAGTGCTAATTGGAATAGTAATTGAAACGACAGTAAGTTTTTGGCAAACCTGCTACAAAAACTACAGCAAGTTTTACAATGTATGCATTGCGCGTCTTAAGTAAATGTATCTTGATTTGTGAACGTTTCAACATTTGTATGTAAAACCAAGAGATAATATAAAAAAAGGTTTTTTGTCACGTGGCCCGCTTCATTGCCTTTCATCCTGCATAACATGTGTGCCATGTTCACCTTGTCCACGTAGTTGGCGATTTCAGCAAGCCTCTGTTTCACCTTTTCCAAATCTTTCCCCTGTTTCTGATACTGAAATGTCACAAGAGAAAAAAAAGAGAGAAAGTCTTTAAACTGCAGCCAAATGTGGCCGTTAAGTGTCTGTCTGTGATAAATGTCACATGACATCATCCGTTTTCCACGTGCACCACGGCACAGATGTTGAGCCGGACGTGACCAGCCGAGTCTGATGTTCGGACTGTAAAAAATACTTTCTATTACAAAAAAGAACGACTGGAGACAGTGAGTGAGAATCAGGTTAGTCAACTTTGGTTTGAAGGTTTGTTGGTGTAAAATGCATAAGATAAGAATAAATTGTCCGGACAAAAATGTCCAGAGGTTTAATGTTACAATGTAAGGAAAGTTCTTTGTTTATGCACCAAAAGCATATTTTAAGTCATATTTTACGACCGTTTTCACCCTTCTTCTGACCTGTAGAATGAAACCAGTCGTGTATAACAGCTGTGTGTAAACATCCTCTTGTCATCTACGTGAGTTAAAGCGTTTTGATGTGTTCACACAGCCAGTTCTGCTTTGCAAAGCTTAAATCACGTACTGAACGTGCATTTAAAATACAGATCATTCTTAAAAAGACCAGGAAAGAAAGAAAAACCTAATACCTCACGATGACCTACAAATATCCCAGGCACTTAACCATAGACAAGTGACCCTGAATCCGCCGTTTAACACACATTAACGTTCCAGAAAAAAACTAAATCTCAGTTTAAAAGTCAAACTAAAAAGAGGGTCAAGTAGTCGCAGCTGGAAGTCTTCAGTTCCTGTCTAAACACACGAGTAATGACCCCGAAAACTGCTTTAACATCTGACCCCGACACACACGCACACAAGCTCTTATTCCCGACTTCAGGGTCAAAGGTCATGACCTTGCCTTGACACTCAGAAAAGTCTAACCAATGAAATAAAAGGTTAATTAACGAGGGTGCACTTATGACCTCTGACCTCTATCCGTCTGAAGGTTGAGATGAGTGTGAGGGTCTTGACATTACCTCGCGGTTGTCAGCGACGATGATCAACTCCACGTGCTTGGTGCTGCTCTGCGCATCTCTTTTATACTGCAAAGAGGAAAAGAATGACAGGAAATTATTGCAAAAGAGGAAGTAAAGGAGACAGTTAATAGAGCATCAACTTAAAAATCTCCCACGAGTCCATGATCACCGTTTCAGCACCTTACTGCTCTATTACCAAAGCAGTGATTGAAGATGCTGATCTGAGTTCAGCAATGCCCTCAAACCACATCCCATCATCCCCTCCGTAGTGATGTGCTTGCCAGGAGACCGTTTACTTTAATAGCCTTCTGATTGTCGGGCCGTCTCATTTTCTCAAGCGAACGGCCCACTTCTCTTTTAAAAGTATTATAAACTCTTCTTTCGAGTGTAGTGATGTGTATTTCAAGTTTATAGTGTGCATTTAACACACGACTCGGGCAGAAGGAAAAGGTCAAGTTAGGTAAGAAAAAGGGCTTGGAAATGAAGACAGAACGCGTCTCTGCGTCAGGTGTGTTCATATATGCCATGTATGGTTCGATTAAAACAAACTCTGGTGTTTGTGGTGGTGGTTTATTTGTGTAAGTGTGAACGCTGCCAACCAAAGCCTGGTGGGCTCTAAACAAGCAGAACGAGACCGCTGAAAAGATGAGTCTCGGTCCACTTTCAAATGAACTCTGGTGCAGTTCGATTGACATATAAACGCAACACGGACCAAAGGCATCGGACCGAACCAAAAACAGGAAGTGATAACAATGTACGACACAAAAATCAAGCGATTTGGTCATATTAAAGAAAAGTTTATTAGATATGTGTTTGCGCATGTAGCGGGTGACTTTCTGGTGCCGTTTTGATTGCTTTAAAAAGAACCGAACTAGTAAAAACGCGAGACGGGTCTCGTGGCAACATGGCGCCTCCACCGCCATGTTGCCATCAGATAGAACAGTTGTCATGCCAGTTTGCTACTGTAAACAGTCAACGCTTGCCCTCCTCCAAATTCTTCTGATTGGTTCACTGCTTTTGAAACTGACATTGATGAGCAGCGCTGCATGAAAACCTTTTTTCAACTTGACACACCATAAAAAACGCGCTGCTCGTGTGCAAGCCGCTTCAAAAGACGCGAGACGCTGCGTACATGCACGTCCGTCAAACGTGTTTACAGAGAAAAACTCTGGGAAAGTAGCACATTGGAATGGAAAGATGCGTTCTGTCTGAAAGGGCCCTTAGCATAATGAAATGTCTTTCATTTAATTCTCAGGCTTTGTATTCTTTGTTTTTTTTTACCATGCAAACAATTACCACTTCACAAAGATATATCCCGCTAACTCTCCTTATAAATTATTTATATGTCTAGCCGTGAAAAGTCTGACATAGAAAGTGTTGTAATTTGCTAGTGGTAAAAATTCCCAGTGGAGTGAACTTCTGCTCGATTGGCCCTCTTCACTACACCAACATGTGTTACTGTGGCTATGTTTAGCTCTACTCATAGAGAAAGAGAAATAGAGCGAGCGAGCGAAAGAGAGAGAGAGAGGTCACACTATCCTTCACCCATCAGAAACACAAGTAGATCCAACCATCATCTTCAGGCTGTATCTAGAATACATATTATACTGTTCAAACCTTGTATCTCCATATTTTGTGATTTTTTTTTTAGTCTATAAATCAGACTTACTAGTCACCTGTTATGTTTGTCACTGAGTTTTGCAAATATCTAAGCAATAAAAAGTACTTGTCAGGTGAGAAAACACAATATTGAGTTCTTCCATTTCTAAAAAATCATCAAATTTGGACACCTGAGGTTTCAGAAAGTCAGCAACGATATATAACCCTGTTTGAAATCACGATTTTTAGATATATAACATTCTTTGGTTTGGTATAATTGTCACCTTGTCGGGTTATGCCGTGGTCAACTTTGAGCATGCGAAAATGGGCCGGAGTGATTCTTCCATCTTTAAAATTTCTGTACCTGTGACGTTTTGATCTTCAATTGGTCTCAAGCACTCACGCGACGCAAATTCACTGGTCAGAGTTCACCAAACTTGAACTTTGCTACACAGCAAAATGTGAAACATCTTCGGACAGGCATGCGTTTCCGGTCTGTCGCATTCGCATGCGTACAAATGAAAGACAATACAGTAAAAAATCAAGTGTCACCGCGGCTTAAGTAGGAGACTAACTAAACATCAATACCAGATATCAAACTATGTATGTATTTCACTTTTTACCACATTTTTTTTAATAAATGAGATGGTTTGTGTAAAATCAGAATAAACTGGCAGTGTAAATCAGATCAACGTGTCTTGAGCTCATGAAGGTGATCTTGTTCTTTAGAAAGCGCTAGGTGTTGTTTCTCTTACCTTCAATAGAACCTGTCTCATACAGTTTCAACGAGCGACCTTTCACTAATGAAAATAAGAGTGTGTCAGGATTTCTGTTGAGAATAATGAGGATTGTAGCAGCTAAAGGGCTAATGAAACCGGTTTAAGAGCTGGTGTGCTTCTGAATGAATAAAAACAACCGTAAGAGACAACACAGCTTTGCCATGACATCTGCTAGATAATACAAATTCAAGTCCCAGGAGTGACATTTACATTTATGTCAAAAGTTGTCAAATGACGCTTTGTACATAAATTCACAGTGTCATCACACACCTAGACCAAAAAATATAATTAATGATTAATGTGATTTAAAATAAAATTATATGGGTCAATGACATGACGTGTATTTTTTGTGTCCAAATTCATTATTTTCCTTAAAAGAATTTGAATAAATACATCTCATATATCAAATGGATCTACAATATGTCCTTTATAAGAAACCCTTTTCATTTTATTGAAATTCAATAGATTTTTTGAGTTTTGGTGTTTGAAAGACCAAAAATGTCAGGTGGTGCGACCGTCCGAACATACAAAGAGAGAACAAAACTGAGAAATAAATGTTAATTTTCTCACTAAAATTCTTAATCAAATATTTTGGCATGATTTTATGTTAAATTCCTTATAAATGAGGGGAAATAGTGTATCGGTCCTATTTCAAAACTAATCTATTACTTAAAAAACTTTTGTCCGAAAAATGTACTTCTTCTAATGTCAGGGAGAGCGACCGACATAAAAATGCAATTTTATTCAATGTTCCTTTAAGAAAACCATGTGACAGCGTATGACATCACACAGAAGACTCCAGAGGACCCATTTGAAGCAGTAACAAGGTTAGTTACCCTCCCATAAATATTAGATAATTTGACATTTTTGATTAATGATGAGGTTGATTCAACTTATGTCAGGTGGTATGACCCCTGGAAAACTTTGAAAATGTGTTGTTATTCTTAAAATATGTATTTGATTTAAAAAATGTATGTATAACCTTGAGCACATGGTCAAACATTTGTATAGGCGTCCAAGTTAATGCCTCTTAGATTTGAATTGAGTTTGAAATGTCAGGTGGTGCGACCGATACGTCAGGTGTCGCGACCAGAGTTACAGTTAAACCAACTTAAAAAAGTAATGTTAATTCATGTTTTTGAAAATATTAAATACATTTTAATAAATATATAAAGCTTTTAAGTTGTTTAAAGGTGCAATCTATATATGTATATATATTTGTTTATTTTATTATGGTTTGAGCGACAATTTAAAGAACACATTGTCCATCTTAAAGTCCTATTCTTCAAGAATATAGGACTGTATAATCAACATTGATACTAAAACAATCGCATCTTTAAATTAATCTATTTTAATATGTTTTTGTAGATGCCATTATCAAGCAAGGAGAAAACAGTACGATATAGAGCTCATTTAAAAAGTGATCCAGTTGCAAGGGCAGAGTACCTTGTCAAAAGAAAAGCAAGGAATTGTGTTCATTATGTTTATCTAGATACATTACAACTTAAGTTAATATTTGTTTGTGGTAATTACAGTTATTACATGTTAATAATACATACTTGATAGCAGTGTCATACAGCATTACAGAAAAGCATTGTTATTAGTAATGAATTCGAATGATTAACAAACCATTACCCATTCTATTAAATATTTAAACTAAAATAATTTATTTTACAAATGATATAGTACAGGTAAACCCGAATTTTTTTTGAATATCATGCAATAGTTAATTTATTTCAGTAATTCAAGTTAAGAGGTGAAACTAATATAGACTCATTACATGCAAAGCAAGATATTTCAAGCCTTTGTTATAATTTTGATAATTATGGGTTACAGCTTAAGAAACCCCCAAATTCAAAATTAGACTATTGTGAAAAGGTTTTCATGGCTTGAAATAACTCACTTTGCATGCAATGAGTCTGTATAATATATTAGTTTCACTTTTTAACTTGAATTACTGAAATAAATGAACTTTTGCACGATACTCAAATTTTTTGAGTTTCACCTGTATGTCCCATATATTTTCATTTAATTAAAATAGAAGGGGTCTGAAACCATATATCTTTTATAGAGATAGGTATGTTGCTTTCTGAAAGCATGATTTTGAATTATATTTGAAAAGAGTTGTTTTTTATCTTGACTTACTGAATCTATTGAACAGTAGATTGAATTCTGCCCTTAATGTTTCTGGGCCCAATATTTGCACTAATTTACTGATTCATATAAAAGATGTTCTCATTTATTAAATGTGTTCCTTGAGGTTTCAAATTTATATTTTTTAAGAAACGATGATCAAATGTTATCATAAAATGCAGTATTGTTTTGCACTTTCTTGTTAATTAAATGTAATTATATTATTGAGATGGAGTATAAATTGGTCAGAGGATTCAAATAAAAAGCCAATTGAAACTTGAATAAAATTCATTGACATATCTTTTTATTATCTTTAAATCTTTTATTTTGTGAATATCAATCATTATTGATCACAACGTCAGGTGGTGCGACCAGTCATGGTCAGGTGGTGCAACCAGCAAATTTACATTTAAAAGTATCAATTCCCACTGCAATTGCAAAATGAAGTAAGAATTATAAATGTAAACCTTTATATAACGTATACAAATCATTTTTACAGTTAAAAACAAAACATAAAAAGTCCTTATGGAAAAAATGGGTGTTTGAACAGACAGAAAAGCAGCCGTTTATAAGATTTGGAATAAAAGGTCAATAAACAAAGAAATGGAAAGGGAATTTACCATGTGATATGCATTTTAGACACTACAATGATTCATATTTACAAGTCTCAGTAGTGCTAAGTTCATTAAATGTATATTATTTTTAAATAATATATGGTCGCACCACCTGACATTTTCTGGGTGGTAAAATCAGAAATCTTGTTTAATAATGAATTAATGCTCCCTAAAATGCTGTAAAACCAATATAAATCAACACAATACATTTTTTGGGACATAAAAATGCATTTTCAAACTGTTTTGCTTAAAATATATTTTTTTTTCTTCTTGAAAATCTTATTTGTCATTGACCCATATAGCATTTGTAGGTCCAAACACCATTTTTGTTCATGTACCACAATATTAACAATATTAAGACATAAAATAAGCTAGTTGAATTACAATTTGACATAATTTCAAATGGAAATGTTTAATATTCATACAAATTTACAGCATATTAAATGTTTTTCTATATTTAACTGATCATTTATTCAATTTATGAAGTAAATGTGCCTGTCCCACACTTTTGAGTCCTTACCGCAACAATGAAAAAGGCTTTTATAATGACGTTTTATCAAAAACAAACAAGTCTAGTTTCTATGGAAACTGAAATGATCACATGACCACATTGCTGACAGAATAGCCAACCTCACTACCTCACTCACAAAATCCCCAAAATATAAGTTAAATATGTCTTAAATGTGTTCAACTTTTCTGTGTCAGTTTACTGTGTGTCCTCACCATACGGCATAGTAATTCTGTACTTTTAACTACATTTGAAAAATAAATGTACATTACTGTTTAATCGTGTAAATTGAGATGCAAAGAGTCTAAACTAATGTAGTATCTAATGTGGATCTTGCTAGCTGCAATATTAGAAACACCCACAAATGTAGATGAATGAAATGAGCATGTTGGTCAGATATATTCATGAGTATGTGTGTTTGAGATGGTGCACAAATAAATAAATAAAACGTTTCTGAAACATGCATTAATATAGTTTACTTGTTTGACTATAGTCTACGTGTCCACAGAAGGATAAGTATTGTTTGATGGGGTACGTCAGTAGAAAACCGTTAGAGCAACGTTGAAGAAACACTACTCACCCTGCTGCTGTGAGAATAAAAGTTAACTCTTGTAGTGTTGGAGAACTCTGTGGGGTGTGAAATGTTGTGACCATGTCCACACGTCCCCTGCTGGAGTTTAAAGTGTCCTCCTCTATAAACACGATGTGTGATGCTGTTCCCATCCGGCGGTGGCTCCAGTACATAAACTTTATTTTCAAGTGAAATCAGTCCCCTGTAGATACAAATACAAGTTCAAAAACACGTCAAAAACATGGTTACAGTTTTTAAGGTGACAGATTTTTTTAAACATTTCAATTGAACATACAGAGCTCATCTGTAAACTGGTTCATAGGCAAAATGGCTGATAATTATCTTCTCAAATGAAGTGCAATTTAAGTGAGAAAATGCTGAACAAACACACTTAAGATCTAATTATATATGCAGAAAAATAATAGATAGTGGAAATATATATATAATCTGAATAAAAATTGTATGTATATATGAAGAGTTTGGCTCCAAAAAGAGATCACTCCCTTTTTTTATTTTGTTCATTCCAATTAATATCAATCAAACTACAATTGGTTTGATTTGATTTAAGCCATAATAACAAACACATACAGCTAGCTAACACAATAAAAACATGATAACATAATAAAAAACGTTAAAAACAGAGTTCTCATTTTGGAACCAAACTCTTCTCTATATATATATTCTGTATTAATATATATATATATACCATGGTCTGTTTGAATACTGGATTCTGACTTAAAATCCTTTAATGCACGGCTATCCTACTTTTGAGAGCTTAATAATGCAAAAATTTGCATACAAACTCAGATTTTATAAAAGAATTCATGAATTTGTATTTGTACTTTCACTATGGCCCTGTTTCTCAGCCTTGGAAAGGACGGCTTTTAAAAAGTTGAGTTGAATTAATATTTTATGATGATGTTGAGCTGCAGATGGAACAGAAGAGAGAGAGAGAACAGAACGCTGATATCGCATGAGAGGAAGCTCCTTCTCATTTTCCCACAAAATTAGACAGCGTGAAGTTTTGGAAAGCGTGGTTTCTCAACACATCCGCCGGTCAACAGAAAGTCCATTTTCTAGGACATTTTGGCTGAATAAATCTTCTCCACAGATCTAATATTACTGCTTTGTGGTTCTTGGATCCACGTCCGCGAAGCTCTCGAAGGTTTTTTCTAAATTGAAGTGACATTCTTCTCGGAACGGCCAGCACTTCGGGCTTTTCCAGAAGTTTTATAAACGACATCGTTCGAGATCCCTGGAAGCCCCGCTAGCTCAAACACTGCCAAAAAAACCTGCAGATATTTGTTTTGGCAGAGTGACGGGGGGGGTTTTTTGTCAGGGGAGATCTGTGTGCCTGCCAGAGAGACAGGTTGATGTGATAGCCAAAATAAAACTGAAATAAAGAACTAAACAGTAAGTGGTGTGACTTTAGGGAGATCGAGCATATCTGATGCTGTCCGGTGTAAATCCCACATATCCGTGGCGTTCTTGTCTTTCCCAAATCCACTTTAAGCATCTCATGTGGCATCTGATCATTTATTATAAAGTTATCGCGGTGATGATCTGACAGAAACTATTACAAGAGAATCACTTTCCTAACCGAATGACTCCCTGCACAGTTTTTACTTCTGAAAGTACAGCTAATGTCCTCGTTCGGGTTAAGGAATGCAAACATCAGCACTCCTTTATAATTAAAACAAAACGTCTGGAGAATCTCTTCAGGAACAGCGGGAGGTCTCCAGAGAACTTCACACAATGTAATTAAATTGACCTTTACTGAGGTCCGGTCCTCGTGTAACTTGACAGAGTTCAGTAAAGCGAGGAAAGAAGTGAGGAGAGGTTCATGTAAAACCTTTCGTATTGGGATGAGTGTAAGCTCACCTGAGTCCGGTGCAGGTGCTGAGGGTGACGTCTGACCCCGGGTGTCCCTCCACTTCACCATGATAGTAGCAGTGAGTCTAAAACACAGAGCACAAGAACATGGCGTTTACATGTCGGGGCAAGTTGTCACAATTTTTACCTTTACTCACATATTCTTCCTCGGTCACTGTTTGATGTTGACGTTGTAATTTTATACGATTCATAAATTACAGTTTCGCTTAGATATTTAAAAATATATATTTTTTGATGTTTTAATAAATGAATGAATCGCTTTGAACTATATGTAATTGTTTAAATTCTTAACATTTCAGATGGCAATTTCAAATCAAGATGTGTTCATTTTCTGTCAATATGTTCATATTTACATTTCGATGTCCCAAAAGTCACAAGAATCACAGATGAGACATTTATGAGAGTCGTTGATGAAGCTTAAGTCTCTCAAATGTCACAAATGTCTCTGTCGTTCGAGTTTGAGAAGTGATGTCAACAATGTGTCAAACTGAGCTCAGATTTGCCACGTCTGCAATCAAAAGTCAATATTATTGAAGATCTCGATTCGAACTCAAACATTTCTTATCGAATTTACTCAAATCCAGATTATTTAACCACAACAATCTACATTCATTTTACTCCTGATGTTAGATTCGTAACACTGTCTTTGTAGGTCTTCATGCACCCGCAGAGATCTGGAGAACTTTCATGACCTGGAGGCTTAAAGTCATTCTTAATCATCATGATGTATTTAATATTCGAGTCCAGCTCATAACAGTGTTGGGCTGAATCCGACCGGCCCGCACGAGTCCAAACGTTCCTCTGAGGAGTTCTGTTTCAGGATAAAATTATGATACGCTGGACACACAACACACGACTATAAAACAGACTTAATCAAAGGCAGAGGAGGTCTGACAGACCAAAAACACACACACAAACCCCGACTGGAACAGAACACACACACAGTCAGTGAATGCATTCAGATGAAAAGATCTGTTCGCCTCGGCAGTCCTGGATTCCATCAGAACAGCTCGATTTATACTTGAGGAAAAACACACGCTGTTCTGTTGGACACATCAAATAAATCAATTCAATCAGCAGTGTTAAATCGCTGCATTAGAGTATGACGGTACGTATCCTCCGACGGTAGAAATTTGTCATCCTGTAGAGATGTCGTTGTACCAGTTTCAGATGAAAAATGTGGAAGCAGATGATGTTACGGGACAAAACGTGCCTCACTTGCAAAACCTGGTGTATATTTCTTCTTTAAAATGATGAAACGCACGTTCTTCATTAGAGATTCAGGAGAGATCTCATGATTGTCTATGATGTTCACACATTTCCACCAAATCAATCTCAATACGAGCATGAAAAATTCATTTTATGCAGACATTTTTATAGTATTTTTTTAAAGAAATGTAGTATGCTGCCTTCAAAGCATTCAATACACCAAATGATGTCAAAGCAGGAATTACGGCAAGCATCCATATAAAACATTATTACATAAAAAATATACAAAATTTGGAGTCAAAAGAGCTCTGAAAAATCATCCTGATCTCTCAAATGTTGGTTATGTCAGAAACTGCAAGGGAGACAATGCAGGGAGAACCCAATTGCAGGCAGGACTCAGGGATGACGGGGTTAACAGATAATTTATTATTACAAAACAAGACAAAGAGGCAAAACAAAGCCCACGGAAAACAAGACAGGGTAATATAAATATAAATAAAGACAAGGACACTGACTAACTAAACTAAGAACACAAACACTTGATACAAAACTAAACTAACACTTACTAGAACTCGGGATACAGGAACAAGATAGCAAGGAAACAGCAACAGGAGACACAACGAAGCATAACAGCAAGAACTTACAAGAACAGAACAGCTACAATGCACAAGCAACAAGACAAAGAAACAAGAGGACTCTTTATGGGGAACAAACTCAGGGACCAGGTGACACAGATCAAACACTAAGGGGAGGCAAACGAGACTGAAAGAGCGGGAACACAGACGAGACTCGGGGAGAGTATGGAAAGCCACAAGTGTCAAAAACATCTCTCCCCACATGAAACAGAGGATCCTGTATGATTCCACCTCTAGACTAAGAAATACCTGACAAGATGAGGTGGAATCATGACAGGTTATGATGCTTAGCCTACATTGCCTAATATTGAATATGTACACGACCGGCCAAACGTTTTTGGACACTTGAGTGAAAGGTTTCTCAATATAAAAAAAAGGGAAAGCACAGGTTCAATTGTCTGAAATTAGAAATATATAACACTGCAAACAAACATGTTTTTTATGATTAAACTAACATTTTATAAAAAACATCGTAATGGGTGACTGACTTAATAATGAAAAAACACCAGCTAATAAGAGGACAGAAAAGATGGGAAAACCAGTAATGTTGTTTAAAAAGCATCTCAGTGTGAGACCTCCATAAGCTGCTTGATAAATGACAAGAAAACATTTCTGCAAATTCACATACACACATTTTAAAATTTTTACAACTTAATTCCCATACAGTAGTTCGCTTTGTTCTATTTCATAATTTGACGAGTTCATTGATATTGTTCAATATGGAAAAAATATAAACACAAAAGTGTCAGAAAACCTTTGACCGGTTGTGTGAGTGAAATACTGTAGAAGTATAACATACTTATACCTAAAAAAAAGGATTTTTCTGAAACTTAGTGAGCCGACAATGTAGGCAGCATGATAAACAATACACTAGATTACAACTCATGTCCTTTGTCTTTAAGGCATGTAAAACCAAACTTATCAGCACTTCATGAAAAGAAAATAGATTTATTATAAAAAATATAGTGAAAGAAAGAGAAACTTCTGTCTATATCTCAGCTCAATCTGTTAATTCTTAAAAAAAGAAAAGAAAAGTAATGCAATATTCCCTGAATGCTCCGGCGTGGGTAGATTTGGTGTTTCACAACACAAGAAAGAGAGATGTGTTGAACCCTTCTGACTTTTTCTGCTTATTTTGCAGAACATTGTGAGGCAATGCGTCCCTGTTTTGTTTTTGAAGGGAAACAAAAGTTCCAGGTCACGTAAAAGCAGCCAAACGCCCAAACTGATGGAGGTCAAGAGGGAACGCTGTGCTGAGTTTGGACCTGATAAACGGATCCGAGACCTCAGAACACAAAACAAGACACGTACTCTATCAGACTGATCCTAAACATGTGTTTAACACACACAAATGCAGAGAAATCTCTTCGTTTTTTTAAGGTTTGGAGTCTGTTATATATCTAGAGAGGATCTCGTGATTTTTTTAAAAGCTAGTGTTGACACAGTCAAGCATACACAGAGATAAAACCTGTGACAGGTTTGCTGTATAGCACATGATCTGTTGGACGTAAATGAGTGTTGATTGTGATCTTACCGTGACATTTGGTGAGGTTGTGAAACGTCCATCCTCCAGGTAGTGCGTTTCTGTGTAGTGACTAGCAAATAGACCTCTGCAAAACAAACACACAAAAATCATCTGAAATCAGAACTTATCAAACATGAAGCGACTATTCCTCCCGACTGACATCACTTGCCAATCGATACACAGAAATGAAATCTTGACCACATCTTTTTTCCTTCAATCCTGGTTTGAATACATTTGAATGCAATACTTTCGCAGGTTGCTCATTTCTACAAAGAAATATTGAACCTCAGATCCAAAATATTGGCGAGTCATCAAAACACTTTAACCGGCTGTGATGGCTGCGAAAGAATCTCCCTCTCTCTTTGCTCAGACAATGTTGTCATCGGGTCCTGAGAATAATTACGACATCTGCTTTTCGTCTGTGATTTTGTCAGAGAAAGTGACAAACTGGTGGAGATGATCAAAGAAAATCACTCGCTCTGAAAACCTCACGGGACGCCTCCAACAGACTAAACCAGACCTCTGACCGTCGACATTAAGTCTGGAGCACATGGAAGCTCTTCCTTACTGAGTAATGCCACAATTTTCATTAAGAAAGAACTTCATTGAGTGGCGGGCATCTATTTGTGAAGAAAAATGAAACAATAAAGAAAGAAGATACATAAGATCCAAGTAGAGTTGGAATAGTACACTTGATGATTCCTAGTCGTACACCAGGGCTGGACTGGGAAGAAAAATCTGCCGTTTTTGGCCCACATCTGCCCTCCACCATTTCTGTCTACTGGGGGGGGGTTTGCGCATGGTTGGGTCAGTCGAATGAGGGGGGGTATGGTTTAATCTGTGGAGGGGGGTGTTGGGGGGGATGTACAGCAGCATGCACACGTGTCTTTTGGATTCAGGTTGCGTGCATTCGCATGTGCAATACGACCGTCTGAGCGGCCAAAGCATCCGTTCCGGCTCCAAGCAATAGCGGCCCATCGTAACGCCAGATGGTTATAAGTATATAACAAAGTACACTTTCTATACTTAAGAATATAAATCTGAAGTATACTTGTTCTTGTAAGGGCATAAAATGTGTATGATTTTCATTGAAAATAAATTACATATAAACTCAAATAAACTCAACTCTGAGAAAGGAGGATGTTTCAGGGAAAAGCTTGTGTTTGAGACTTGATCCGTTAAACTTGTACTCTCTGTAAATTAAATTATGATGTTTAAAAGCTCACTGTGTAGAGAAGACTCGGCGTGCTGTGAAACAACAGAGAATCAATGAAACAGCACGGTTTCCAAGAATATAAGAACAAACACTTTAGGTTTAAAAAGCTTTTAGTAGAAAAAAAACAGGCAGGCAAGTGGTCTCTCTAGAGCGTCTCTAAAGAACAGAACATTTCATTAATTGTTAAAAGCCTACACTGATAATGGACTGTAGAAGCAGAATGTTTGGGAAATAAAATTTCTGAATAAGGTTTATAATAATGGACGGATGTTTAAAAAGGTCCAAACTCATAACGTTCAAGACTTACAAAACTGTGACGCAAGATAAACAAGCACAACATAAGAGGCCTGAAGAGAGCCATTCATGAACATCTTCAGTCATCTGAACGCCTCATCACAACATCCCACAATCCCTTGAGTCGTCATGCCGCAAATCATACACTCAGATAAAACCTTCAAAACATTTTACTTTGTCCTCTAAATAAAGCTATCGTATTAAAGTGAACCAAAATTTTTTTGGATCTTGACATGATGAATGTCTTCCTACAGTGAAAAGCAGAGTGAGTCTTCTTTAATCTGATTTCAAGTTTCTTGACAGAAAGACCAAACCAACACGTGGCAAGGAAAATTCTGGTTTGGGTCAACGAATCATTTTACCACTTCATCACTACATCTGATCCTTTCAAAGAGATTCATCTAAACTTCATGACATCTTTATGTATCGCCACCAGCACATCCGTGAGAAACCCTGCTTCCACAATACCCACAAAACATTCATTTAACACTTAAAAACAACCATCAACCAAAAACATTCCCTCCCCAAGTGAGTGTTCTCTCATTTATTTTCCAATTATTCACAACAGTAGAAAGCAAACAGAGCGCGAGATTAGCAATTCTTTGCGAGATGGCGAAAGAAGCAAAGGAGTAATTCTGCCTTTCATGCTGTGGTACAACCAGCAAAACGCAAAAGAAAAGCTAATCGAATCCTGTGTCACTGGAGGAAAAGACCCCAGCGTGGCACCGCGGTTTCCCACGGTCACTTAATGCTTTGTGTTCTCACCAGATAGGAAACCAGAGAGAAAAACGGCGGGGAACAGAGCAAAACATGCTTTCTGTACTCGCACCAAGTGTGTCAGAGCCGAACGCTGCAACTCGCTGCCAGATGTTAATGAAGACCAAACACACGCCACCACAAACCTGCTTTTATGATTCAAGCACTTAAGTTAAGAGAGAGAGAAAGACTTTTACCACATCTTTATTTTAAAATCATTATAGTAAACATAGTTTCACAATTATTTACTTATAACAAAAATAAAATAAAAAATAAAATAAAATAAAAAAAGAGAGAGAGAGAGAGAGAAGATAAACTGAGAGATCAACTAGAAAACGTGTCACGGATCAATTCAGAGCATCTGAACAATAATGAATTCTTCTTTTTTATTTTTACACTCTGTTTGTCTTATCAGATGGTAATTGAAAGATTGATTAGTAATCCAGAGATTCGATTAAAAACGTTAATTTTCCACGATTCACAGATGCTAAGATGTGCTTCATTGAGCAGAGGCGTGCTATCTATCATCATTTAAATCATTTTGATGAAAAGGTGAAATTAAAAGTTCTTAAAAGGTGCAATGGGGAAGATTTTTCAACAAAAATTTGTAATTGAGCAAGTACAAAAAAAACTCTCTCCTTATTTAACCAAGATTTACTTAAGCAGGCTACTGTAATAATGATGATTTATAATTTGAGCTGTCAGGTACGATTTTGTGTGAAATGTGTGCAGTCATTTGACTACAACCCACGTTAAGATACAATGAAACCTGTAACGTTTTCAAACAAGTAACAAAATTAACCTCTAACTGTCTTGTTTTCCAGTCCAAATATCTCAAAGTTCTTCAAGACACGTGTACTTGTAGGTAGTGTAGGTACATTTTTACATTTTAGATTTACATTTTTAGGCATTTGGCAGACGCTTTTATCCAAAGTGACTTACATTGCTTTATCCTATACATTATACATAGGTATTTGCAATCCCCTGGGATCGAACCCACAACCTTGCGTTGTTAACGCAATGCTCTTACCACTGAGCTACAGGAAAGCTACAGTTACACTTCTCTAGCCCCGCCCACTGGTTCGCGCATGACAATTCTGAAGTAACACAGGTGGAACGGAACCAGATAGAGCGAGCATGCAATAAACAAACATGTCGTTCAAGATATCTAAATATTGTGTCATTTCTGGTTGTGGAAGAATACAGTCGCTGTTGTTGTGGTTTTCATGTTTTGCGAGAGGTGCACTAAGAATCTCGTTGTGTGCTCTGACTACAATGACAATAAAAAGCTATTCTATTCTATTCGATTATATTTCGCGTGTAAAAACGCGCCGAAAGCGTGAGCCGCACTGCTTTCTCTCTTCAAATGCGTGTAGAATCGGGCCTAAGGAATTCGTTTTTTTGCAGTGTGATGATAGACGGACAAAAAGTCCACGACAGATTATAGCTTTTAATTTACTTTGATGGAGGACACTGAGCAATACTTATAAAGCAGAATTTCATAGATTTGGGTGAAGGTTTACCTAGAGTAACTGGTGTCTGCAATCAATTAAATAGCAAACAGCTAAAATACCATAGCAACTACATAGCAACATGCAAAAAATACTTTTACACATAAACAAAAGTCCCCAAGAAACCAGCCAGAACATCCCGTATCAATACTGCATTATAAAGTAACTCAATTCTCAGACCTTTAACCCCAGCAACCACCAAAAACATCCTAGCAACCACAAAGCAATGCCCTGGCAACCATCTTAAGACATCTAAATTGCATTCTGAAGACATCAACACTCATCATCTGTCAGAATATGTAAATAATTCTATAATAGTTCAAACAATGACTTCAACTCAACAAAAAAATTTAAACCCATTGAGATAATGTAATGCCAAGTCTAGAAAAATCTCCTGTGTCCATGTGTGTTACAAGACATAAAAACATACCACGCTGGAAATCTAAGATTTAAAAACCCAAGACATTTTATGCAAAATCTATGATGTTAATGGTTCAATATCACTCTCACTGGACACAACAGATAAAGTGTGAAATAGTCAAACCCCCGAGTCCCAAACCGGCCCAGAGTTTAACAATGGGTTTAGGACCATGACATCGCCTCAGTGACCTGTTTCAAAGCTAAATCTCATTTCTGGAACACTGGTGTGATGAAGGAACGGGTGAATTGAAACACAATACTTGCAGATACTCTTGAACTGATGTAATGACATCTCATGGCAAAACACAGACGGTTGCCAGTTTTAAAGCTTCGGCTAATGAGAGAGAAAGTTACACCCCTGAACTGAATCATGGATGATGTTTGTTTCAAACAGCGCTTGCAGGACTGAAGTGCTTTTACAAGAAGTGTCACACGCGAACAATCAAACGCTTCGTGTCGTCTGTGGTTTCTGACTTATGAGGAGGCACAACACACGCTGTCCTCATGCAGATCCCAACAGAATACCGATCCTTAAACACATCAGTAAATGAGATCATACCTAACATGTTGAAAGATATAACTGCACACTGATCTGACCTGAAGCATACAGCACACATAAAATCATCTGTGTTTTGGGTCAATGCTAATAATGTGATGTATTGAGATGTCATCTTAACCTGCTCGACTCGAAAAATCACAGAGGTCTCTTTAACAGAGAGCACGTGGGAATGCTTCTCATTTGTGTCTCAGATACTTCTCCAGAGAAAAAGAGTCAGAAATCTTACAAAGAGATGTCAGAAACTGAGCTCGGATTTGTCAAGTCTGCCATCAAAAGTTATTGAACATCTCAATGTGAACTCAAACAATTCTCATCAAATTGACTCAAATCCAGATGATTTGACCTCTACGACCTACATACTCTTAATGTTTCAACAATTATAACTTCATTAATTCTGTTTCATTCCTCCAGCTCAACTTTAAAAGAAAGTTAATACTTGAAAGAAACAGAACTGAGAACCTCTGAGCAATAACGTTTGATCAAATAAAAAAACTGAAAGGTCCACGTGTTGTCTTAAATCCCCTTCATCGTGTTTTTCTGAATCTTGGGGCACATCTGGCCACATTAACGCACTTCTGACATCAAGCGCACACCAGTTCTGTGTGTGTGTGGTTTATTCATCTGTGATAACATCACACTTTCATCCACACACCCTGTCAGAAACCAATGAGGCAAGAATTTCATTCCGATCAGAATCAGATCCTAATCTGAAAGGTTTTCGTGAGGTCATCATCTTTCATATCTAACAAACACTCGTCGCCTGTCTCATGATGTCAACGTGTAAATCAAACCCAACAAATCAAAAGCTCATGCAAATGTATTCAGATAATAAGCAGATGAATTGGTTCAGCGCAGGACAGCTGCTGGATCTGATCCCACACATGTTTACGCTTATCGCTCGTTTTACAGCGGATTTACTCATCTGAAACCTCAGCAATAAACAATATCATATGAAATCACAACCAAACCAAGTAACCAAGGCCTTTTTACGAGCAGGGTTTGGGACTTTGTCCATTTTGTCAAACAAAAATAAGCGGAAAGCTTTGGTTCTGTTATCCATCCGTGCCTCGTCCATACTGCTACATGAACATTTATCCATTTAGCATGCGCTTTTATCCAAAGCGACTTACATTGCATTATCATATACATTTTTTGTTTCTAAGTATGTGTAATCGCCTTGGATCGAACCCACGACATTGGTGTTGTTAGCGCCACAGTCTTACCACAGAGATACAGGAAAGCTACACCAGCCTTTGGTAGTTTTATTAGTTTAGATAGATCAAGAAACAGCTTAGAAATAAACCCAAAACTGTGAATGCACACTGCTTTAAGAGTCCAAAAAATCCTAGCCGAATGCACCGAAGGACTTGCATGTCAAACAGAGACCTGAACCCTATCCCATCTGTCCGGTTTCTGGACCTGCTTTCATCGGCCTGGATTTTGGATGGATGAGGGCTGCTAATCTCCTTTGGACCACGTTGTGCTTTTTCATCCCGAACACTGTTTATCAAACATGTTTGGATGTCCGACTGTTCCTTCAAATAGGCCCACGTGTGTTTAAAGCAGTAGAAATATGACGGACTAAAATCACCCAGTTCTACGAGCCAGACACAACCATCTGGGAATACAATTTATATACCGATTCATATGAACACCATATAACTCCACAAACCAGTGCTGTCTAAACTAAACTAAATTAAATCAAAAATCTTTGTGAACGTCCCGAGAGACAGCAGAACTCTATAGAGTTTCTTAAAGAAACACCGACTCCAAAAGTGAAAATTCAAACATCAGTACAGAAAGAAATATAATTGTGAGTGCTGAGAATTCTGGGTGAACTGTTCCTTTAAGATAGATGAAAGTTCAAAGATGACGTTTTTGGATCTTCTACATTGATGATGCAAAAATTCAATTTCCCAGCATCACGAAAGCATGAAAATCAAATCTGGGAAAGTTTAACTCTTTTTTTTCTGCCTGAATCATCAGACATCCGTTTGCTTGTGTGTCATGTTGAGTTAGAATCTTCAAGAAAGCCCTACTGTACAGATCACCGTCTGGACCAGAGACTGTTTCACATGGAAAAACTGACTTCTGCTTCCATAAATCACCAAATGAAGAGAACATCTTTGAACAAAGCACACGCTGGAGTTTGTGTCTGTGTGTTTCAAATGAACAATTTGTCCTTATGAATGCAAATGTGTGAATGAGAAGAACGTTGCTGTTCTATATTTATGAGAACTCTTCACTGGAACTAATGACTTTAAACCAGACGTCTTCATTATTCTGCTGCTGCGGTAAATGCAGCGTAAGACTACAAATACTTTTTTTATATTTTAGATATTTTATTATTACGTTTGACTGCTGTTTTACTCTTGTGATGCTTCAATATCTGAAGAAATGCCAAAAATGTCTCCACTTACGAAATCACGTTTGGAACCATGGTGCTTACAGATAACCCAGATCTAGTGTGCAACACGTCTCAATCTTCTTTCAAAATGAGAACAAAAACACAACATTTTACATCCACAAAAGTATAGGAGCACTCGACAACAATGTTTCTCGTGATCTTAAAATGTTTTGAATCTGAAGGTGTAAGTTTCAATGTTCGACATGACTTTTGTAGACAAAAATATAATTATGTCCAACATATTTATTTATTTCATGTGAAAACACGTATTTTGTTAAAAAATATACATTTTTAAAAGACATAACCATACATACGAATTTGGCAGAAGCTTTTCCAAAGCGACTTACATTGCCCTATACTATACATTTGTTTATGAGTATGATAGTTAGCTTTCACCGAGAAATTCATCAGATGTTTGTACGATGTTTGCCAGTAATGTCAGGGTTAGTGTTAGGGGCGGGGCTTCAGTATTGCTCTTTTTCAAATAATCCTTATACGATTCACAACATACAAATTCGTACGCATTATCCACCTAGTAAAATAGTTACGAAATGTTGTGAAATCAGGTTGCAAACCCTGCGATCGAACCAATGAACTTGCGGTTGCTAGCGCCGTGATCTAACCACTGAGCCACAACCTCAAATGCATGACTTGTATTAAATAATCAATAACAAGCAGCCAATAAGAGTCCAGCATAGATGGAAATACCATTCATTTTTAGAGTTTAAAAGCTTCAGAAAGCTGAATGATAAAGTGTATGATTTAGCAAATTTTAGACAAAGGTTAACAACTTTAAGAGGTTTCCTTTATTTTGTCTTCTTCTATGGCTATTTATGTTTTTAGTCACAACATAATTCCACACAATCTCACAGAATATGCTAACTATTTTACGATGTGGCTAATGTTTGCTAATTCATATGAATTTGTTCGATCTCATTCGTATATTTCAATACGATCTGCCAGTGACCTTAGGTTTAGGGGCGGGGCTTCCGTATTGCTTTTTTCAACCAATCATACATTTTGTACGATTCACAACGTACAAATTCATACGAACTAGCCACAAAGTGAAATAGTCACGAATTCCTGTGAGATCTGGTTGCATAATTTGCACAGTTACATGTGTTATTTCATGGTTTTGATGGGTTAACTATTATTCTACAATGTGGAAAAAAACTATAAATTGAGGATGAGTAAGTGATCCTCAACTTATGATCAGTAGTGTATTTGTCATCCCTTCACAAACAAATCTTCAACACAACCAACATCTTTCTCTAACTTCTCTTCTTGTTGTCTCAAATGATCTCCATAAGGTACAGAGCAAAAACACCCTCAAACACCAACAGAACAAAGCTTCTCTCCGTGTCCCCCTCCAGAGCTGTCCCATTGAGTATTTCTCTTTTTCTTGCATCGAGAACCTCACACACTAATGCTCTCTGTCCTTCTGAGCTCATTCTCCTCCTCCATTGCCCTTCTGTCTCAGACCGCTGGGCTTTCATCGTCGCATTCAAAGGCGTCTCTGTAGGGATCTCTCACACACTCAGACTCGTGCTCTTGACTGTGACCACACTGGTGATTAGAGTAAAACATCTGCTTTCTGCATGAGCGACAGTCTAACAGCCCCCACGAGTATCTCGCTCTTCTCTGCTTTATTGTGCTTTAAAGCTTGTGAGTGAAAGAGAACTGCGGCCCAAACCGAACCGACCTACTTTTAATACATGCATGGGAATATCTATTAAACAGGCCCTGCCAAACAAGATGTTGAATATCGCTTCTGCGTTTTAAAATAAAACAAAATCTCCTTACAACACATTTCCTTGAAATGATTAACTTTTCTTAAACTTTTCAAATCAATTCAAATCCAGTAACAACTCAGGAACCGAACTAGAAAAGAGACTAAATCTTCACCAAACCCTCCGATATAACACAAAGCGTTGAATGTCCTCAGCAGATCTTCTCAGCTTTATGGAGAAATTACTTTTTACATTTAGTCATTTGGCAGACGCTTTTATCCAAAGCGACTTACAGTGCACTTATTACAGGGACAATCCCCCTGGAGCAACATGGAGTAAAGTGTCTTGCTCAAGGACACACTGGTGGTGGCTGCTGGGATCGAACCAGCAACCTTCTGATTACCAGTTCAGTGGTTTAACCCACTAGACCACCATCTCCACTGGTTTTTTTTTTTACTACAGCGCTCAACTGATTTTGTTTGCTTTCTTTTTTTCCAGCGGCCGTCCAGCGCTAACAGAGCATCTTCTCAAAAGCTTATTCAGCGGAGGCTGTCGGAGCGCATGGATCGACGTGCGTGGGGTCAAAGGTCAGGAGACGACAGGATGCTCAGTCTGGAATCAAGCAGTGTGTGAATGTGAGGACAGGATGTTAAACAAGTGACAAAAAATAAACAACACTGACACGTTTGATATGTTCTTTCTGCAGAGAGGAACAACTTATTTCATTGATGTCCATGTATTTAATGATTAAGAGGTCACATCATCTGGCGTTTTGGAACAGAGCTACTGTTTAGCCTCATACCCTGTTGAATTATGACACAGAACAATCTAGAACGCACACATTTAATTTACATTCATGCATATGGCAGACGCTTTAATCCTAAACAACTTACATTGCATTATCCTATACATTTGTACATAGGTATGTGCAATCCCTTGGAATCGAACCTGTGACCTTGGCGTTGCCAGCGCCACGCTCTAACCACTGAGCTACAGGAAAGGTCCAATTCAATTAAAAAATTCATGTTTCGTCCACCATATAAGGTCAACGAACTCAAAACATGACATCACTACAGAGAAAAGAGAAAAATATGGACAGATGTAATGGAAGTGGTATAAGAGCCAGCTGACGTGAGTAATGCTGGAATACCATTCTCTGTCTGTAATGTAGTGCTTCTTATTCTAAATCTGATATAAAAAAACAGCTCTCCACATCTACAAGTCTAACTGGCTGAACATTTAGAACTAAATAAAATACAAATTGCATCTAAAATATACAGACACGCACGAATTTACCTTCACCATGGTCTTAAAAATAATATTTAGGATAATAAAGAGTAACTAGAACATTTTTGGAAGAAGGGGTGAGAGCGAGTTGCACTTATAAAGCGCACTGCTTCGATGCTTAAAATGGTTTCTCGGGCAATCTGAAAGATTGCTAAGAAGTGCTGAGTGGTTTCCAAGTTGTTCTCAGTGGATGCTAAGGTGTTATTGTCGCTAAAGTGATCTGGGGTGTTGTTAAGGTGATAACCCCTTAGCAACCACCCGTAACCCCTCGACAACGGCCCAGAATCAATTAAGCAAGTATTCCTAACCCCTTAACAACCACCCACAACACCTAAGCAACACCCAGATCACTTTAGCCACCATTCACAACACCTTAGCAACCACCCATAACACCTTAGCAACACCACAGATCACTTTAGCCACCATTCACAACACCTTAGCAACCACCCATAACACCTTAGCAACACCCAGATCACTTTAGCCACCATTCACAACACCTTAGCAACCACCCATCACACCTTAGCAACACCCAGATCACTTTAGCCACCATTCACAACACCTTAGCAACCACCCATATGAATAGTTGCTACAATCATTTTGGGCGTTGTCAAGATCTTACGGTTGGTTGCAAAGGAAAAATACTTCGAAAAGTAACACATTTTGGATTTCTTTTTTAAACCCTTTGGAAAAGCCCAACTTGGCTTTCTTTGCATAAAAAAGCGGAGCATTCAACAACATCTCTTTTTGTGTTCCACAGACAGACAGATGATCATAACAGCCAGTCCATAGAGACCTGCAGCATCATCTGGAAAAGGACTTCACATAACTGACCTTACAAGCTGAACAGAGAAGCAGGGGGATAATGTGACTTGTATAAAACTATTGTATACTTAAAGTGAGTCAAGATTGGGGGGTGCACATATTCATGTTTACTTTATTTTGTATAAATCGTGACATTTGCATAAAAAGTTGTTCACCGAGAAAGAGAGTCGGTCTGATAATCCAAATAGTCTGTAACAGAACACACCTTCTTCATCTGCCTCCTGGAGGTTTATTAAATTATTTCTGGGCGTTTCGGGGTTTTTAACGAATTTAGAATGTCAAGGAGCAAACACGTTCTTTTAATGACGTCTCTAAGCCAGGAGATAAGTGGAGATGTGGATGAGGTGATTCTGAAAGAACACAAATCCCAGCGAAAGAGGCTCGGGCTTGTTTTTTTCCGAACTGTTTCCTGTAATGAGCCTCTGGTGTTATGAATCGCATCCCTCATAAAGCAGTGCTGGGCTACAAAGTTCATGTTACTATGATCAAATTGCTTTCTCTGTAATGAAGTCATGTTATGGACGACTTTCTGCTTTTTTTTAAATATAAATTAGTCGCAGCTCTTCTGACAGGGTCGTGTACAGCGAGGGAAAAACACATGCTAATGAAACAATACATCTGTCAGAAAACCGTGCAAGGTTATGATGGAAAACTAAAGTTGAATTTGTTTACTTTGACATTAAACTATGTTTGGTAATGTTTTGTATTACTCGATGTCCTGAATCAGAACCACACCATTGAGTAAAAATAAAACATGCCAAAACAAAGAAAAGCAATATCTTGCACAAGCTTGGCATAGGGATGTTTGTGTAATTGATATGAGAAATGTACATTTATGTGTCCAGGACAACACAATCTTATCTTCTCTAAGGTCTCCAACAGCCAAAATTTCCTCCATGTCAGCTATAGAATTTCTCTCTCTCTCTCTGCTCATGATGAGAAGATGCTGCCGGGCTTTTGGTATGGTGTCGAAACTGACAACGTGTTTGATAACAACATCTCTGTTCGTGAGGTGCTCTCCATCTGTCTCTCTGACCCACATCGCCATGGGAACAATCCAAAATAATGTCCCCCCCTCCGCTCTCTTTCAGTCTGAGCATTGCAGGCTTTTATTTTGCCTAGATACATGCGAAAATAAAACTTCAGTCATTATTTACTGATCCTCATTACAGTTGATTTATGTCGTTATTTTTACATCAGAGCAAAGTTTTGAGAGATTTTATTTATTTTTGGATGAATGTTTTAAGATTAGACATCATCCAAATGAGCTGAGATACGTACTTAATAATCTCAACCTGCAAATGCATTAACAAATACTTGAATGGTTCCATCTCATTTTTTTTGGGAGAGGAAACAAAACCCGAGTTATTCCCCGAAATAACATTTGAAATTACTTATATAGATATATATATAGATTTAATACAAAAGTTCAAATAAACTGATTCATGTTTTGATCTCGACGAACTGAAGGTTGAGAGTGTTAGCACACATCCGATTCATTCTGAGCCATTCTGTCAAACATAAAATAAATACATACAGAAGTAATACATCTATTTAAATATAATAATCTCTCTCAATAAAAGATTCATTTCATACCGAGTTATAGAGCAAGAAACACAAACACATCTGTCTGTCTACCGGTGTGTGTTTCTGTGACCCTGATGGCAGTTTTACCATAGTAAAGAACATAAACCTTATTCTTGCTGACTTCAGCAGAAATGATAGATTCGGAGATTTTTGTTTTATAAGTTTGTTTTT
The DNA here is from genome assembly GCA_008369825.1 of Triplophysa tibetana. Classification (NCBI taxonomy): domain Eukaryota; kingdom Metazoa; phylum Chordata; class Actinopteri; order Cypriniformes; family Nemacheilidae; genus Triplophysa; species Triplophysa tibetana. Next base: position 1,898,036 of record CM017893.1, read on the forward strand.
CTGGTTCTCTGTGTTTTTAGTGATATTTGAACAACTGGTGCACATCAACTTCACCGGAGCTCTTTCTGTAACAGTACTACATTTTTTCATCAAAGTGACGTTTGGGATTGACATGCAGACTAACAGATGTCAAAGATGTCAAAAGAGTGGAAATTTAAGGTCACCTCACATCAGAAACGTTCACTACAGCGGTAACAATATACCTGGAAGCTCACCAACACATAAAATAAGTGCTTTTAACCCTACATTTATGTACTTCTCGGAAACATACTTTATGTATTTTATAAAAAACTGTTGTAAACTAGTTTATTTTAGTTTAGTTCACGTAAATATTTAACTAAAAAGTGGGCCCACATAGTATTCAAATAGTACACTTATACGTATACTTCTAGTACACTGATATTAGTATACTACCTACTTATAAAACACTTCAAACATACTTGAACTTTATTTTAGTTTACTTAATTATGGAAGAGTATTAGGGCCAAGCAATTATAAAAGAACAGAACCATGTCGAGATTAAAGTCATTACAATGCCAGATTAAACCTGCAGTTGTTCAAGAAAAAAAGTTGAAATAAAATGTTGAGAATAAACTCAACACATTTCGAGACTAAAGCTGTTGTTTTTCCCGAGAAAATCTTTACATTTTGAGAAAAAACTCAAAATACATTTTGAGAATTGACTCACTATACTTTAAGAAAAAAGTCCTTGTGGTTCATGAAAAAAATAAGTTAAATTTCGAGATAAAATGTTTCTCCTGGACGGCCGCTGCAACGCGTGCAGCTGCTGTTAATGAATGTATAAATGTCAAGATTACATTAAATATTCAAATTTTAACAGAAAACTGTGTTTATTTTCACCATCATTTCGCAATTTGTTCACGAAACACAAGGACTTCATTCTCAAAGTAAAGTGAGTTAATTTTAAAAATGTTTTTTTTCTCTAAATGCAACGATTTTACTCTCGAAAAACAAACACTTTATTCTCAAAATGTATTTAGTATATTCTCAACATTTTATTATACATTGTATCTCAAAAAACTGCGGGTTAAATTTCGCATTGTAATGACTTTTATATCGACATGGTTTTATAATTTTTTTAATGCTTGGCCCTAATGCTCTTACGTACTTAATAAAATGAACATGAAGTCGCTTATTTTAAAGGGAACACATGATACCACTATGTTGATTCTAGACTCGCACACAGCGGTTCAAAATTTTAAGTGTGTGAGAGAAAACTATTGCTTTAGTCCCATCTGTGTTTGAAATATTTCTCATCAAAAACAGTCAGAAATCTTTCACATGTCTCTGTCGTTAGAGTTTGAGAAGAGATGTCAACAATGTGTCAAACTGAGCTCAGATTTGTAAAGTCTGCAATCAAAAGTCAAAGTATTATTGAAGATCTTGATATGAACTCAAACATTTCTCGTCCAATTTACTCAAATCCAGATTATATAAACTGTACAATCTATATTAATTTTACACCTCCATTCTATTCAAGTTTCTCAAGGTCACTTTCTTGTCTTGCTAACGCAGTATACTTCCACCCCATGCAACTTTAAATAAAGTGTCGTTTTTTTCTCTTCACGCTCTGGATATTCACCCCCTCTGTGTTAGCGGCGTGGGTTCTCAATCATTCTCACCGTGAATATCAATTTCACCTGATTAAAATCAGAGGTTAGTTTTCCCATGTTATACCTCCAGCAATAACCTCATTTCAGTTCATTATATCACACCAGATATTACTCTCTCTCTCTCTCTCTCTCTCTTTCTCTCTTTCTCTCTGTCTCTCCCCTGTACAGTTCAGTGCAGCAAATGATATTCTTTAAAACAAATAAAGCACAAAAGCATGCATGTTTGTGTAGCTTCAGTTATTAAACTCTGATTTGTAGTGAGATTCTGTCAGGTTGAATGTTCACATTACAAATCTCCAGTACGGGTCTGTGTGATTTAAGTCTCTTTATAGTGACATTATAGTATAGTACAGTCGGACTCACCATGCTGTTCTGTTACTTAACTTAACAAAAAAAAACTTATAGAAGCAGAAAACAGACTCTCACATGGCAAAGAAAGATATTCCAAGATGTAAAATATGACAAAAATATGAAATATTACAATTGCTACTTACTTTTGTATTTTCCTCTGAGCAACACAATAACCTGCTACTGATGATGAGCAAAAATCACATTCGCTTGATTCATTTGTGGTGTTTGCATCAAAACTGCTCTTGCTCACATCTAACACATTTTTCAAAAGATTTAATGCCAAGAACTTCTATCAAACCTACTGGCTAACCTTTTCCTCAAAAGACTGGGACCTTCAAGAGTTCATAAATGACTAATGAAGGTTACGTTTATTCTCCAAATAAGATTAGATTTGGTCGAAATGAAGAAAAGTCCTCACTGTGGGCACGGCAGTCATATACAAAATTGTTTAACTTTCCATTCGACACATACTGAAAACATTGAACTATTCTGAAATCTCTTCCAAACAAGAAACTTTCAGAATCCTAATGTACACTCTTAAAAATAAAGGCGCACATAATGTTGTTTACAGCGCTGCCATAGAAGAACCATTTTTGGCTCCACAAAGAACCATTGAGTCAAAGGAACTTTAAAGAACCATCTCTTTCTTATCTTTTTATTATCTGAAGAACCTTGAAAGGTTCTTTGGATGTTCAATGTTCTTTATGGAAACATTTAGACAAATAGGTTCTTGTATGGTATTGTGAAGCACCAACTTAAACGGAGGACAAAACAAAGAGACAGATGGAGGACTCACTCATTCTTCTGCAAAGCCAGCAGAAGATCTTCACCATCGACTTCAATAAGAACCTTCAGTGATCCAGGATGACCCTAAAACCAGAGAGAGAGTGAGAGAGAAAGAAAAAGAGAGAGAGAGAAAATAGAGAGTGAGAGAGAGAGAGAGGGAGAGAGGAAGAAAGAGATAAAAAAAGAGAGAGAGAGAAAGAGATAAAGAGAGAGAGAGAAAGAGAGAGAGAGAGAAAGTTAGCAAGAGAGAGAGAGAGAGAGAGACAGAGAGAGGGAGAGAGCAAGAGAAAGAGAGAGAACGAGAGAGAGACAACTTTTATCAATACTTTTCTCTTTTTTTCTTTATATTGATATGTAAATTATGATACTTATACACATTAATATATTTTTATCTTAATTTATATATGTGCAATGCTCATACACACTGTTTACTTTCATTACATTCTCACGTTTCTGCCTAAAATGGACATTTGATATAGATTATTTTTATTTTACATATTCCCTTTGTTAACTTACAAATACTTTATTTTATATTAATTCATCCCTTACTTAGATTTAATACACCTGATCTTAATTTTACCTTCCATGTTTGTAATTATTGTATGTCTTAAGTTATTTGTTCAATGTTTTGGCAATATTGTAAGAAAACGCAATCATGCCAATAAAGTACCTTGAAATTGAAAACCAGAGAGAGAGAGAGAGAGAGAGAGAGACAGTCAGGCAAAGTGAATTCCAGACCAAATACAGTACATGCTTCGTGACCGATGATGAATGATCCATGCATTAAATAAGGCAGAAAACCCTGGAATCTAATGAAAGAACAGATCTGGTTTGTCCTAAACTGTGACAATATCAAAACACCAAAAACAAACACAGACCATGTTTGCTGAAATTGTTTCCAGATTTCTGCACATTGATGAATGATGAAGAAATGAAAACTCTTGGCGAGGAAAGCGCAGATCTTTCGACAGCCGCCTGTTTATCACTGACGGACAGCGTGCAGTGCAACACCAACATCTCCATGTGTCTCATATTCCACAAGAGATTTCATCGGATTAAAATGTGTACATGATTATAAGGACAAACATAAATGATCAAAGTTTCTGGTTTGTTTTCCTGGAAGAGAAAGAGTACATTTTGAATCTGTCCGAATACCAGGTCTGTGCTTGTGACGCAACAAAACAAAAAAAAGACATAAACAGGCATAAACTAAAGCCAAAGGTCCTCCGGATTTGATTTCACGGGTTTATTAAACATGTTCCCCTTCAATTCTTTTCTTGTTTATATTCATTTCCTCGGTTTATTTTTCCCACCCACCATCTCATCATTTTAGTTTTTTGAATGAAGGATTGTTTTCATGAATTATATGAAAATGGGAAAAATGACAAGATGGGATGATTTCAAAGAGACTGCATGAGAGTTTCATCCGTCCACATCTTTGATTTAATTGGTTGATTGTTTCTTGAAGAGCTGGCTGCTGATTGGTTGACGAGATAATCACACGCACCTGTGGCTCATCTGCAAACTATAAATATCACATTGGAACTCTTTGCTTTGAAAATTTGCATAGTTTACTAGAAATGAACTGAAGACTGTCAGTTGCTTGAATCCATAACATGCCCACCACTGAAGTTTTGCTGAACAAAAAAACACAGTTTACAGATCCAGTCCATCTTTTCTAAATCTCTCCCATGTTAGATTTGTGAAATCTGTGCTTGGCTGTGTTAAAGACAACACGAGCGCTCCGTTCTCTGACGGGCGGCGAGGGAAAGCATATTTTCAGCTTGGAGTGGGCCTTGTGTGGGATAAAATGAATCTCCCATTGTGTCGCAGCTCTGTAGCTGTCAGGACAGGTTTTATGTTTCAATTCTCTCTGACATTAATTCTCTTCACGGTTCGTGGGTCTGAAAGTTCGGCAGATTTACTCGGCAGAGGCTCAGAGGGAAATGGATTTAAAGCCGGCGGGCGCTGACAAAAAAAACACCAAACATAATCGTGAATCATCTGTGGCACTTTGCATAATTGCACACGTATGCTAATGCGGGACTGCATCCATCATGCCCTTAAACATGTAAGGTAAAGACACAAAGTATTGAATATTTACAGTATTATTTTGACCTGGAATATGGACGGATGTTCATACGAATAGTAAAAAAACACGATGCAATGTTTTCTAGATTTGGGTGACACAAGTTGGATGTTTGATGATCAGTGTTTGGTTTGACTAGTTTCTAAGTAATTTGTTACTGTAATTTAATTACTATTTCATTGAAAGAGTAAAGTAAGGGATTACTCTTATATTTTTCTGTAATTTAATTACAGTTACGTCTGATGTAAGTAAAATACTTTGTGTTATTTATGCAATAGTAGAATTGACATATTTCAAAGTCTAACTTTGAAATCTGTGCTTTAATGTATTATTCTTTGGTCAGTAAAATACTTTGGTCAGTAAAAAATACTACTTTATGTAGTTTAATAATATTTATTTGAATAAATTAAGAGTCGTTTCATGTTTTTCCTTGAATCACTGAAAAATCAAGATTGATATATGATAAAGTAATTAGTAACAAGTAAGAATATGTTTTGGAGAGAGTCATTTGTACAATAATCTAATGAGATTACTGAATATATAATTAGTAACTAGTAGGTATTTACTTTTACAGAATAATATACCCAACACTATTGATGACATCATAACAATCCACACAATCTCAAAACCTTTGCTAACTCACCTAAGCCTAAGCTGTGATGTAAAACAAAATATAACAAACTATCTCTCGCGAAACAGATCAAATCATTTCTGTGTTTTTCGGCAAATTACAAACTTATAACTTCCGAATGCACATGTATCGTTAAACGTCCACCTATAAATAGAGCGCCCCTGTTAACCGGCCAAACCTTGATCCCCTAGCTAGCGTTTATAAATCTCCTGTGAAGGAAACGGCAAACAAAAGTGACTTACATCGCTGGAAAGGGACATTTGTGGACAGAGAAAGGAAAGCACCGTATTCCAACAACAACACTGACTCTCTGCTCAGTTTAATCACAGACCACCTGGATGATCCGCGAGAACGGACCGAATGCAGACCTTATAAAAGTTAAACGTGTCAAATGAAATGAGAAATTATATTTTCCACAAAAACAAAAGAGCATTCCAGCCGCGTCTCAGGATTAATGTGTGGTGTTGGGAGTATTCTGTTGTTTTGAGGTTGCTGATCTAGACCCTCTTAAAGGAGAACATCACATCTGAATCTAAATAACTCATGATCAAGAATAATCTTAAAACACATATAGGGTGTCTTAAAGTGACCCGAAAATGAAAATTCTGTCATCACAAAATAAGATATTTCGAAAAATGTTGGTAAACCAAACAGCACTGGACCCCATTCACTTCTATTGTATGGGCACAAAACAAAGTGAATGGGTTCCAGTTAACAACATTTTTCAAAATATCTTCTTTTGTGTTCTTTGGAAGACAGTTATCCAGGTTTGAAATGACAAAAGGGTAATTGATGTAAATGATGACATCATTTAAATTGTGTCACACAAAAAACACCAAAACTTACCAGCATCACTGAGATGCACTGAGTCTCCTGAAGTCAAACCATAGCGGTGAGAGGTACACTCCAATCTCTAACTTTTATTTTCTCTGAACTATTCTGTTTTTAAAAAATATGATCTTACCCACTTGAAATGTTGCACGTCCCAAAAAGGGGAGTTCATGAAAATCAGACCAAAGATAGTAAAACTGGAAGCATTTTTGTAAAGCCAGTCATCTTCCAGTAACTCGACCAAAAGGTTCAAAAAACATTACCTTTGAGTAATCGCTCCCAAAGACTTCTGAGTGATTTCTATTACGCTTGATATACAACATCTCAACAGAACCTCTGATTTCTGAGTTCAACGGATTCATTCGCACACATACAGAGAGTCGCTGGGTGGTCTGGCGTTAGTCTTTACGATGGTTGCTTACGGCCATACACATGTGAAATCTCTCTGTAAAACCTTTTTACAAACTCCAGTAAGAAAACAACACACTCGAGGTAAACAAATTAACAAACAAATTGCCTCAAAACAAACCAGGCGGGCCTTTATTCTATAAATTGGGAAATGGTTTTCATTAAAGACAAAGGAAAAGAAAGTCCTCCTGAAATGTCTTCTCAAGGAATTCCACAAAGGGTCACAGAAACGGTCCCGTTCAAAACATCTGAAATATTTTTGAACAACGTAAAGCAATCCCACAAACCATACAGACTGATGTACATGCACTTGGGTAAAAGAATAAATTAAAATTTCAATAAAATCCATAACACGAAATAAGAATAACACCAGTAGTGATTTTCCTTCTTAATAAACAACACTGTTATTCCATTGATTACCCCTACGCAAAGAAAACATGTCAATATAATAAATAATTTAATACTTACTTAAAAATATATAGACTAATCCATTGTTATTATATTGAATAAAATATAAGGGATTGCCGCTTTTTTCATATACTGAGAAATAATATATTCCATTATATGGAATGGTATTATTTAATATAGCATTACATTTTAACATATTTTTTGTTTGTTAAGGGTTCAATGATGCTCACCAGTGACTTCAGGAGGTTAACCGGTCTCTGCTGTCCTCCAATGAGCAGGCGTGGTTCAACGATGTCATAATGTTCCACCGTGCCACGTTCATCCGGATGACCGGCTGAAAAGAGAACATTTGAACATTAATGCACAATTCTGCAGTCTAGACGTGTCACTGGCTGATGACGTCACCGGTCATTTGCTGATTAACCCTCTTGAGCGTATCTGAATTTAGCTTTCATGAACATCTTGTGAAAATAATCTCCAAGGTTTCATTCAGTTAAGCCCTGCTGAAGTCTTGAGAATCTGCTCTGTGACCTTTGAAAGCCGCCGCCGTGCCGCTGTGAACACAAGATCACTAATCAATGCTTTCAGACATCGGGTTTAACCTAACAACAGTCGCCGTGGCAACTGCCAGCATCTGTTTCAGGCCCGAGTCGATTTAGATCGCTTCTCTTTAATGACCAAATGAAGCTCTTTCCCGTGGCATCGCCGTCCTTCTGCTACATCCCATATGAAAGAAAGAACGCAGATGAGATCTCTTTAGAGGGATACTACACTCAAAAATGATCATTCGGTCATCATGTACTCGCATTCGAGTTCTAATTGTTCCAAATCTGTATAAATGTCTTTGTTCTGATGAACACGGAGAAAGATATTTGGAAGAAGGCGTACAACCAGACAGATTTTGCACCCCATTGACTCCCATAGTAGGAAAAAAACAATGGTGCCCCAGAACTGTTTGCTTCGACATTCTTCAAAATGTCTTTGTTTGTGTTCAACAGAAGAAAAAAAAGGTATAAAGTATTTTTTCCTACTATGAGAGTCAATTGGGGGCAAAGTTTGTTTGGTTATAAGCATTCTTTCAAATATCACTCTCTGTGTGCTTCAGAACAAAGACATTTATATACATTTGGAACAACTCGAATATGAAACAGAAGTTTAATTTTTGGGTGAAGTACCCCTTTAATGTCTCCGAGACAATTATGAGATAAATTAAGAGCAAATGGAAACCTCTTTTCTCCTGAGATAAAGGGCATGAAATCTCGCAAATATCTCCATTTGAGAGACACAGTCGAAGCGTAGGCGATAACAACCAAGTGAATATTTAAAAACTAAAATATGAATTTCTATGTATTAAATGCAATTAGACGCATTTAAATTTGCTCGACCAATCAACAATCCTCCGTGTTTAAATGATCGTTCCTGTACAATCGTCGCCTCGTACACACTACGATCACGGCAGCGATACCAACAATATAAACACCTTTATAGTCATCAAAACAATACTTCAACAAAAACACTCATACACATAAACATCAAGCATTTATCTAATGTGACATCAGCGGAGCATTGAGTTAATGATGTAGAAAAACACTTCATTAGTTAATGACTGCTGAGCCATGTTCTGTACTTTACAACACAAACTCACTGACAATCATCAAACATACGCTGAGAGTTTGTGTAGAAAGCTGTAGATTGTCCAAACAATGCACCGCTATTAGTCTTCATTAGAAACCGCTTCAAACTAAAACATCCTCTCGCAATACACCAGCATCTGCTGTTTGTTTTGGAGTTATTTTTGTCCTCGTGTATGAAAGTGAGATTAATGAATCCCTTATATACTTTCAATCATTGCTTATCCCAGGAAAAATCTAATGACCTGCATCATAGTCTTCCTAAATAAACATTTCATTACTGAAAAGTATCAATAAACAACACAGATGTTGCTCTTTTATAGCTAATTGTGTCGTATTTAAGTATCAAACTGTTGATGAGAAATAAAAATGAATGAGAGTGTAATTGTTGAACCACATGAAGAGTATCGAGTTGTAAAATGAATCTAGATTTTAGAGGTAAAATAATCTGGATTTGAGTAAATGTGATGAGAAATGTTTGAGTTCACATTGAGATCTTCAATAATATTGACTTTTGATTGCAGTCGTGACAAATCTGAGCTCAGTCTGAGACACTGTTGACATCTCTACTGAAACTCAAATGAATGAATGGATTGATGAATGGATGGAGGGATGGATGGATGGATGGAGGGAGGGAGGGATGGATGAACGGACGGATGAATGTATGGATGGAGGGATGGATGAATAGATTGAGGGATGAATGAATGAATGGCAGGAGAGATGACTGGATGAATGAACGAACGGATGGAGGGATGAATGAATCAATGAATGAACGGATGGATGGATAAATGAATGAACGAACGAATGAAAGGATGAATGAATGGAGGGATGGATGGATGAATGAATGGATGGAGACAGGGATGGATGAATGAATGGATTGAGGGATGGATGAATGAATGAATTAATGGACGGAGGGATGGATGGGTGATTGGATGGATGGATGGATCGATGAATGGAGGGATCGATAGATGGATGGATGGATGAGGGAATGAATGAATGGAATGAGGGATGAATGGATGAATGAATGGGTGGAGGGATGAATGAATGAATGAATGAATGAATGGATGAATGGATGAGTGGATGAATGAATGAATGAATGAATGACTGAATGACACAGATTAGACTTAAAAAGATGAAACGTCTGTCATCCATTACTCACCTCTAAGTTGTTTCAAACCTGTGTACATTTCTTGGTTTGGTTGAACACAAAAAAATATTTTTGGAATAAGTGTTTGCAACTGAGATATCTGAGGCACCATTGACTACCATAGCAGAAAAAATAGAATGGTAGTCATCTTGAGGGTAAGTAAATGATGACAGAGTTTTCATTTTTAGGTGAACTAGTCCTTTAAGCAAAAGATTCCACTTGCTCTCTATGATATCTCTACTGTATATTTAGAGAAATAAAGAAATGAAAGGAATCTCCTCTGTGATTTTTCTGTCTTCTTCATGGATTCTCAGACTCTCAGATGGTCTTTCACACCGTTACCCCATCTGACCTCCAATCAGACAGCATCATATCTCACAGACTCCCTGCGCTCTGGTTTCTGTTCTGTGTCTCTCTGCACGATCAGCAGAGTTTATATGTTGAGCAGGTTTCTGGTCTGCTCCTCCTCAGGCGACTGAAATCTTCTTTCAGTAAACCAAAGACCAAGTTTCCCAACAACCGAGCTGAGCACAGAAACAGAATAGCTGTCTTAGTTCTGCAATGTGTCAAGAATGAGGGATTCCCACCCGCCGTCCACACCGTGACAAGAGACAGACACTGTGAACAGATAAAGACTGCAGTTCAGCACATTTACGGCCACTATAAAACAGAATGATTGATATTATCTCTTTAGTTTGGCTCTAATGGTCTCAAAGATCCACCATTGTTAATGAAAGTACTGTTACACAAATTCTGCCCCCCTTTGAGATGAGAACTCTTTTTGTCTGAGAAATGAACGAGAGTAAATGGAGAGCAAATGGAAACGTTTAAGTCTCATCTGCGTCTCAGATATTTCTCCTGAGAGAAAGAGTCGGAAATCTCAAAAGTGCGTATTATTTGCGTTGTTTTTAAACCAAAACGTATTTTTATAACTGGATGTTCATGAAGGGGGAAATGCGACTATTGACTGAGAAACAGAGGACTCTTTTTTTAAAACAACTTTTTAAAAGCATAACGAGGTTTAACGTACCTAAACAACGACCAGAGAAGCCCTCAAGCTTTGTCATAAACACTAACTGCTGTTAAAATATCAAGTCCATAATAAACGAAAAAAGTAATAAATCACACGTTTCGTGTTTCTTCCCCATAGAAGTCTGTTATAAGGAAACAGCTTAACATAAGTAGGCTACCGAAACAACGACCACGTAAAAACTAATTTCTATGGAATTCAAATTAAAACCACTTGAACGAAAACGATCTTTCAGTGATATATATCAGACTTTTAGTGTCCTGCTCGGTCCTTGTACTTCGCGCTGGCCATGCCGGCGTGAGGTTAAAAAAACATTACAAACTAATCTGATAGTGAGGGGGACACGAACAGGATTTTGAAAAGTGAGGGGGACATGTCCCCCCTGTCCCCAGTGGAAATTACCGCCCTGAATGTGTCTTAAGGAGAGATGTTAATAACTTCTTAAACGGAGCTCAGATTTGTCTCCTCTGCAAACAAAAGATCTCAATATCAACTCAAAATTCTCATCAAATGTGCACAAATCCAGATTATTTTACCTCTAAAATCTACATTCATTTTATACCTCCATACTCAACATGCGCTTTATAATTTCTCTTGAGCAATTTTATAAAAAAATACCCGAGAATTGATACCAAATTTCTAATAAATCTAATGACCCGATCTAACAAGTACTTGCCGTCACCCGGCATAAGCCAATGAATTCCTACAAATTAGCCACATTGTAAAGCGGTTATGAATTGTGAGAGATTGTGTTGGACAGAATGAAGGTTTTGAGGTCAGTTTGGGTGGCAGAGACGTCGGATCTAGACTGAGTTCAACCTTTAACAAGCACACATGGAATCATCATCATCACATTTTAGGCTGGTCTATTTTGGAAGCTCTCTGAAGACACCACACGTATCTATCGATAGACTTGTATCTTGTATGGTTGGTAAATGGACACTATTGTCAACATCACTAAGCAGATCAATAAAATGCACATTTTAGTTCTACGTTTCAACTAACAGGAGATGTTTCTTCATTTGAGAAACTCCTGCTTGTGTGGTTGAGCTTTTATAAGAGAGTCGGTAAATGTGAGTGTTTTAAGAGTCCACGAATGTGGTAAGAGAACACGTAGCCAGCTTCTTTTTAAACATGCAATAAAACCAAGTGTGAAACTTCAGCTTTTCCCATGTTTTCCCAGCTTTTGATGTTATTTATACATCTTCAATAGACTCAATAAAGCCGGCGTGTGGTTTGCGGAATCTAGATTTGTTTGCTTTCCCTAGAAAGAGCTTTGTAGTCACGAGTCGACTGAATTTACCAGAGCAATAACAGAAAGATAAAGGTGTGAGGCTTTGAAGCGGCGCTTAAGAAATCTCGTTTAGGCACAAATCAAATAATTTTTTTCAATATTTGAAATAAATATGTGGTGAAGGTTCATAGTTAGTCCCTGTTTGTCGGAGCGGATAGCTAGCGGTTATCTGCTTTGATCTGCGAGTGAAATGATCAAATATCTGTAATATAAAAGCTCATTGATTTATCTTCAGACAATGATTGACATCTGCCCCGTGGAAACTCCTGAGTTCAGAACACGAGCTTCGTTTTCAGATTTAAAAGACAGCTCTCGAAACATTTCAATGCAACACAAATCCACACAAACAGCTGGGATTCTCCTGTCGAGCCATCATAGATTTCCCACAATGCCTCACTTCAGCATCCTTCAGAATGGATGTTTCAAAGGCCTGCAAATTCAACAACTCTAGGAAACAACAAACCGACTATTATCTCCTTTGGGATTTAAAGTTACATTCGCACGGAGCGCCTCTGCCTGGACCCGAGGGGATGCGAGAGAAATGGTTTCCAAAAACTGAATCATGCATTTTTGGCTCGCAACCATTTCAAAGCCAACCACAAAAACGCCTCCTAAATCCATCCCAGTACAGAATACACCAAAGAACCCTAAAACTTGTCCTGAACACCCAAGGGGCTGTTTTCTGCCTTACACAAGCGCTCGATGTGACAGTTTGTGCAATAATAATGATTTCCTCACAGTGCTTTTTTATTGCAGATGGAGCCAGCTTTCATTTTCCAAAGATAAAATTCTCTTTTTACTAAGATTAAAGTCTTTCCAGTGACTTAAGCACGAGACATGATTCCTAAATCTCTCCATCCCGCTGAGATGTTCGCCAGCTCCTGTCAGCTCGAAGGAAACCAGTAAGACTGCATTAGTGAACCAGTAAAACCAACACAGGCAGCAAGACCACAGCATATGATGGAGAAAAAAAGCCATGCAGATATTTCTGTGTGCTGTACATGAAGAGGTGTTAAATGAATGTAGATTATAGTGATAAAATTTGATGAGAAATGTTTGAGTTCAAATTGAGATCTTGATTGCAGACTCGACGAATCTGAGCTTAGTTTGAGACACGGTCGAGATCTTTTCTCAAACTCAAATGAAAGAGACATTTGTGAGATTTTTTGTCTCAAGAGAAATATCAAAAATGCAGATGAGGTTTATGTTTTTATTTCTTCTCCATTTAATCTCACTGATGTCCATGAAAGCTGCTCATCTGTCATTTTTCAGCATGCCATCGATCTACCCCGGTAGCCACTAATGTTTCTCTTTGAAACATCCAGCAGCACGATGACATCAGCCGCTCAGCGTGTTCATATCCTGCTGCTGCGCTGCATTTGATTAAATATGAAAACACAACGCTGCAGGCGACACAGAGACGATCCCCAACGTGAACAAAGAGGAGAGAAGCTCTGGCTGCGAAGAAGAGAACAGATGTAGTCCAGGATGAAGTGTGAGAAGATACTCGCATAAACAAAAACACATTACGGTTCTGTAGAATAAAGAAAATTGGGGGAAATTATCTAATTATTTGTGCACTATTCTTTTAAGACAGTGGTTCTCAACAGGGGGGGCGTGGCCCACAAGGGACCCCAGCTGACTTCCAAGGGGGCCTCAGGATGATTTATAATATAAAATAAGACAAAATGAGCATCGGAATACATTTTGAAACAACTAAAAACCAAGATATTTCTTATTTAATTATTTTTTATATAGAATAAACACAGCTCAAGACACACTATTCTTATCATCTCTTGTGTTCTCATTCACTTCTTATTCTTCTCTGATGGGGGATTTGAGGGTGAATGACCGTGATGTGTGTGTGTGTGTGTGTGTGTGTTTGTTTGTTTTGGCCGACCTCAACCATAAACATCTCCGTGTGTAAGAAGACACTAAACAAACACTCAAGAGACGCCGGCAGACATCAGGTCCATTGACATCAGGGTACTGTACTGAATAACCTGAAGTTCAGTCATGGGGTCACGTCGTGTGGTCGCTGTAATGTAAGGCCTGGAGACCACAAGTCACTCACACACAAAAAAAAGAAAAACACATCGGAAAACATGACATCTTTGAGCTAAAGGAAGTGAAATTGAATGTAAAATAAAAGTTTCCTCTTGGGCTCTAAGGTTTAGCAAAGAATCGTCGTCTAAACTAAATGGTTTTAATGCACGACGTGGATTATCTGTGGCTTATCCCTCTTATACCACAGTTATTTTCCAAATTAAATCTTGTATTGATGTTCACAGTGTCATTTTAGATCAAACAGGTGAAAATGGCAATTCATTTTTAAGGTTATTTCAGATGGAATCAAACTGACTGAAGCTACCCGTGCATTACGTGTTTTAATGCACACCCTCCAGCCTATCAGAATCCGGTATTCAAACAGACCGTGGTATAAATATGTTTATAGCATCATTCTACATTTTAACTAGTTGAAAATCTTCTTTAACTCAGGATTCTGATCTTTTAAATCTACAGAAATAAAGACGCCTACTGTCACTTTAAATTCTATAAAAATTGTTGCATTCAAAAAAGAGCATTTCCATAATGTACTTTTTCCATAATGTGCACTATTTTCGTGCACTAATTATGTACGTAAGCATGACAATTTTTTTGGGAAAATTAAGATAATCTTAAGAACATCTAACTGGGCTCAACTGTACAATTTTGAGACATGAATATGAACTAAAATGTGCATTTAACACACTATCACTGTATAAGAAGCTGTAATTTACCACTTGAAGTTCACATTTTATACACCCATCTTTTATACACTACACTCTAAAAAAAAAATAACTTCAAAAAGTTATTTGATAACATAGAAGAACCTTTTGGTTCCATAAAGAACCTTTAACATCTGAAAAATAAAAAGATAAAATGTAAGAAAGAGATGCTTAAAAAATTATAAATATTTTCTAAAGAAGTACTAAAAAATACATTTTTTCGAAATTAGTGTGTGAAAAAAGAGCACAATTAGTACATATGGAAGTGCACTTTTTTCACCTGGGCTCAGCTCCTCGGTGAATGTGACGCCCCCTGCTGGACGCTTGTGTCAGTGTGACCTTCCTGCCCCATGACCTGACCACCTCTTATCAAGAACATATCATGAGTGTATGTGGCAGTGGTGTGATTGTGACATGTGTCTGCCACCGTGTGTGTGTGTGTGTGTGTGTGTGTGTGTGTGTGTGTGTGTGTGTGTGTGTGTGCGTGTTGGGAGGAGACGTGAACATGCCAGCTGTGTTTGACTCCAGCTGGTCGTGTGAAACACATGTATGCCACATGCTCAATTATCTTGATCACTTCCAACAACCCAGACAACAGGACGGGCTGGAGCAGACTCTCACACAGCTGTGTGCCCATGGCTAGGAAGGGTAGGGTAGGCTAGTTTGTTTAAAATAAAAATTCTGCCGTCATTTATTCCCCCTTTTATATGGCATTAGAACCCAAATCTGACTGTTTAATCACTGGAACACAAAAGAAGATATTTGGAAATATGTATCAAAATAAACTAAACAGTTTTGTGTTCATACATTGGAAGTCAATGTGGTTCCGTGTTGTTTGATTATCAGCATTTTTCAAAATATCTTCTTTTGTGTTCTGAAGAATAAGTCAAACAGGTTGTGAGGGGGATTAAATGATGAAAGACCTACACCTTTAACGGCACTAAGCCTTCAGTTTCCATGATGAAATCGCAAAAGTTCAGACGTTACAAGAAACTTCCATCAGAAGTTCTGAAATGTGCTGCCCTTATAAAAAAGCCACACGTGCAAAGAAAAAATGTTGGTTTGGAAAAAAAATTGTGAATGACATGTTCTCACATGTGTTTAAGTGTTTTATTTATTTTACTCTTATCCCAAAAGCACTTTACACAATCTGAGGTTGTGTAACATTTGTGTAAAACTTGACGAACACTCTTTCAAAAAAAGGTGCTTAAAAGGTTCTTCAGAGCGATGCCATAGTCTAGAGGAACCATATTTGGTTCGAAAAGAACCATTCGATCAAAGGTTCTTTAAAAAAGCATCTCTTTCTTATAATCTAATTTTTTATTTCACAAAATGTACTCTGTGGTGAAAAAAGCTCTTTATGGAGCCAAAAGATTCATCGAAGAACCTTTTGAAGCACCTTTTTTATGAGTGCATATGAAAAACATAGTAAATTCATGCATTCTTTTTGTAAGGAGAACAACATGAAACCTTTTAAAAACATGTTTTACCTCCATCGTGTGAAACATCAATTAAATAAAATGTCTTCATAAACGTATCGAACTAATAACTCAACAACACTCATTTTCAACACCTTCCCTACCTGGCTCCATTCCGCCCATTTTCAATGCAATCGATTTAACATGCACCAATAAAACTTGTCCGATAAGATCAGAAACACACATTTTAGGTGCAACGCTGATTTCATATTGATCTTAAAATGCCCAAAACCTAAAGGTCTAAAACATTGAAACCTACTAATAAGCCTTCAGCTCCGCATCATCCACCATTTAAAACATATCTGCACATCCAGATGGAGATCAACTCTGAGACCTCAAGAGTCAACTGTCCCTGGCACATTTATTCAGGAACAGATGCTGATCTGAGATGAGCCAGGAACCCTGCAGATAACCTCACATGACCTTAAAAACAGATCACATGCTCCAGCTACATCATGACATCATCTGTGTACATGCGTTTTTGACCCGCTTTCTTTCAAGAAAATACACGTAAACAGAGTCATTATTGGAAGATCTCGTTAATGTAGAATTACTGAAAGATCTCATTTTTCTACATTAATAAGTACTGAAGGGTTGGAGACACACAAGACATCAATATTTTAGGTCTGTTTTGAGAACGGCTGTGTGTTTTAAAGGTGCATGAAGACATTTCATGTTGCAATAACTAAAATGACTCAAATCTGAGGAACACGTGATTTTTAACTAATTTCCAAAAGTTCATTTCTTCAATAGTAAGAACTCATTTAATAAAATAAATACTCAGTGCAGCTTTAAACGGAAATTAGAAAGAAAAATCACAGTCTATTCATCTCAATTATGTTTCCTAGAAATCAACGAGATCAAATGAAGACCAAATGGAAACGTTTCCATTAGAGTTCCAGGATCAAGAGATCTCAACAATGTCACAAACTGAGCTCAGATGTGTCAAAAAAAGTCAACATGATTGAAGATCTCAATATGAGCTCAAACATTTCTCATCTCTACTGCTGTCTTTGTTAAATATCCACCGGAAGAGAATTTCGATGTGGATAAAATATTAACAGCGAGAGCTTTCCATTTCCTCTTTGGTATTGCTGAAGTATTGCTGAAGATGTTGAAGGCCGCACATGAAGGATTGACCATGCATTTATTAAAGCTCAATAATGAATCGCCCTCGTGGGGTCTTTCTGCTTAAGTCTCCCCGGTCAAACCGAACATCACCACCCGCGTCTGATGTGAGCTCCACTCGAGCGTGAAGACCTCCTGAGACCACCTGAACAGTAAGACATTGCGACGTGACAGAGCTCTGTGCCGAAGGGCTCAAGGATCCATTCAGATTTACTCAAACTCACAGACGGTTGGTGGAAGCGAGGGAAATAAGGCATGGTGAAGGCCTCGGAGATGTGACACGGTGGATGAGCGTGTTTTTACTTTAACATGAGGGGTTTTAATCCCAGCGGTAGTCTGTAATGAAGGGTGTGCTCACAACGGCTAAATGATTCATCACGTCACCGCCCTTCCTTTCTGCTATCAAGGGCAGAAATGTGTCTGAAATGATCTGATCTACATCAGCAGCGTAAAACTTCAACACACATCTGTATTCCGCTGTGATTTCTGTTCATCAGACTGAAGTTCTGTTACAGTTTACATGCCACCGCCTAAATTCTGATATAAAAAATACTGTATTATACTTAAGCATTTACTATAGTGAACTGAATACTATAGATACTATAGTTATCTATGTACGTCCTTCAGTTGACTAACTCACTATAATTAACTATAGCTCACTACCAAAGTATAGGAACTACTATCTATAGAATACCACAATGTACTATAGCTTACTATGGTAAATATTACAGTACACTATAGCATTTACAGTGTATGAAATCACTATAGTTAACACTGCTGAGGATTGTAGTATATGTAAACAAAGTGTAAGAATAACTACACTAGTTTTCTATAATATACTACACTGTACTATGGTAAATACGACAGTATATTACGGTATTTACTACATTTCGTTAAAACACTTTAGTAAACAGAGCTGAGGACTGTAGTATACATAAAGAAAGTGTAAGAATAACTACACTACAGTATTCTATAATGTACTACACTTTATTATGGTAAATATTAAAGTATACTTTAGTATTTACTACAGTTATTCAAATCACTATAGTAAACACTGCAGAGGACTGTAGTATACATAAAGTGTAACATAACTACACAACAGTATTCTATAATGTACTACACTTTACTATGGTAAATATGACAGTATACTATAGTATTTACTACAGTTCGTCAAATCACTATAGTAAACACTGCAGAGGACTGTAGTGTGCAATAAGTGTAACATTATTAACTAGATTACAGTATTCTATAATTAACTCGAGTAAATATTACACTATAGTACCATATTGACTCCTTTTATCAATTATTTACAGTAAACGGTGCAGGGTATGGAAGGAACTATTATACCACAGTATACTACAGTAAATACTTAAGCAGACTAGTATTAAATACAATTTATGAAAGTGTAGGAATTACTCTAATCAACTATAAAACACCACAATTTACTATAGTAAATACTTAGGTATGTTTGCAATTTACTACATATTACTATAGTAATTAGTAATTCTACTCCAGCATAAAGTACAGTTTATCAGTCCACTATAGTTGATACTACAGAACCCCATAGTATACAAAAACAAAGTACAGTGATCACTGTGTTACACCAAAGTACACTTTACTAAAGTACACTACATTGTGTTTAATGTGGGTTATCTAGCGTAAGAACCGTGTTGATTTAATAAGGCTCAATAACTTTACTAACACAACAACAACGTGATATTTGAATAATATATTAACAGAAGACATTTTTTAAGATTGGGATACAAGAGGATGTCATATTGTGAATAATTCAAAGCTGTGGGAACTCGCAACATCATTCAGCTGTGACATATTCCCAATATATAATAGCCTCTTGTACATAGCCCTTAAATAAACCCATATTCTTTGAATTTCTGTTCGATATAACTAAATATCATGATGTATGGTGTTAAAATAATAGGATAGTGGTCGTACAGCCCAGTCACACAGAAGAACTCTGAGCGATAGCCCTTTCAGTTTAAATCGCCAGCAAAGACATGCAGTTTTGCGGCCAAATGGACACTTAAAGGCGATTACAGGTCACTTTCTTCTGAAGAATGTCTTCACACCTATTAGGAAGCAATTTAATGATGTGTTAAGAGATAACACAGAGACACTCTTTACTGGCTATAACGCTGCAGGGCCCATTTAGTGTAATTGAATGAAAAGAAAGACCACCTAAATTCTTCAGAATCCTTTTGTGTGCGTGTTTCACGGAAGAAATAAGTCACACGGGTTTAAATCAACACTTGGCCACGAAAGAATTTTAATTTTCAGCCGCCCACACCCTCACCCGTCGGTCTTTCCAGATCACTTCACCCTCAACCGTCGTCCAGGGTTCCAGCAGCGTACAAACAGTTGCCTGTCAAGTACTGGAAAATCTCTCTGCCGGTCCTGCGTTGCCAGATATTCAGATACTCAATCTCCCTCAGCTGTCCGGACACATTTCTGGACGTGTGGAGCAGCACTTGTTCATTCTGATCAGTTATATAGCCTACGTCTGAAAGTGTGCCATCTGACTTCTGACTAATAAGAATATACTGTATCTGACCTGAGGAGGGGTCGGGGGTTAAAATCAAACAGCATTCAGGACCAATGTCTGTAATGAGTCTTTTCAGAGTGAAAGAGGATATCAGAACGAGAAAAATATGTATTTAATTTAGTAATGAAAGGTGGGCATTTATATATACAGACGGTTGAAGTTGTGGAAGGTGGTTTTTTCGCACCCTTTTGTTGTTTTAGACTTTAAGAACATATATTTTTTTGTGTAGCAATAGGAGAATTTTGTGCATATTCCTTATAGGGGTTACATACATAGTTACATACATAGGCGTCTCGCCCCCTATATACGGATATGAACGCGGAAAAGATACAAAATGTGAATCGGGCCTGAATGAAGACAGAAATTGTATTTGGTGTCTTTAAGACACCTTTGCACCTTGTACCCTCAAAGCAAAACTTTACTTTGTTTTAATTGTGCACTAAAGTCTAAACATTCCCCTACAAATAAGCAATTTGACACAAATCAGACTCTAATTGAAACAAAAATAAGTTCATTATAAAAGGACCGAGCACATTTTATTTAGAGATCTACAGTGAAAACATCCACACTTGATAACCACTAACACTCTAAACTGATAAATCATTCACAGTAAGGTCAGTAACGTCTGTAAAAAAACTAAACCGAGTCCATTAAGATTTCACATTGTTAGGAATAATGTGACTAACACACGGTTGAGAATTCAAATAAAACACCACTGTGACCCTCCTGCATTTAACAAGCGATCACACTAATGAAAGAAGAACAATCTGTGCGGATGCCAAGTCATAAACCCCGACTATTAAAGATTTCCTGAAGCATTAATGCAAGAACACATGCGGTGCTGTGAAAACTCACCGGTTTGAGTCCCCGTGAGAGAGCGAGGAGACACCTGTTCAGATAAACTCACTCATTAGTGTTTAACGATGGCAGCAGGTAACCGCCTCCTGTCAGACCACTGCCATGTTTCACATCAGCGGGGAATTGTGGGAAGATGAGGGACTTCATTTCTACCCTGAACCCCGGAGGAAGATGCCAAACCAGAGTGTAATTCTTAAAGGGACGGTTCACGTTAAAATCGTGAAAGATTCTCAACTGAACTGAATCAGGATTATTTTCCTTCTTTCGAGAGAAATAAATGTCTGTTTTTCATACAAAAAATTATCATACAGATTTGGAAGAGCATGAGACGGGATCAGGTTTTCATTTTTGGGTTAACTCTTTTTTTTTGAGATACAGTTCTCCCAAAAATGAGATTCTTGTCATGACATGAATGCATTCCCAACCTGAGGTTCTTTCTTCTCCTGAAAAAGAAGATATTTTGAAGAATGACGATTAGCTAACAACACCGACCTCCACCATATGAACACAAAAACAATAAGACATTTCTCTAAATATCTTCCTTTGTGTTCCAATGATGAAAGAGTCGCGTACAGATTTTGAATGACACGAGGATGAATAAATGATGACAGACTTTTCATTTTTGGGAGGACTGTTCCTTTAAGAACACAAGTGCGAATGACCTCTCGGGGTTTTCCACTCCTCTGCAGTAGACACAGGGAACAGGAGTTTAGTCGACAACTTCTTTCAAACACATGTAAGGGTGCTGAGATTCTTTGATCATGGGTTTCAGGAACTTTGTCATCACATCAACGGTTTCTGCTTTTACATCCCAGTGTGACAGATCCCACTCGGCCAACTCTATCATCACGTCTGTACTCGCTTTACCTCATTCTCAGCACCATTAGTGCACTTTACCATGGTGACCAAAGTAACAATAGTTTCCAGCACAACATCATGGTGCCTTTAGGTATCATTACGACAGTAAACACACACCAACAAGAGTCATTTAGTTTTGACAAGAAGAATAAGCGTTCCCATGGTGCAACTTATGGTTACCGTGGTAAATTTCTATCTAGGGTTAAAGTGTCAGCGGTGGTCTTTTGTGTTAAGTCAGCACATCTGTTTTTTAGAGGGCTATGATGTAATAAGGCTGAATGTAATCTCGGGCTGATGAAGAGCATGTCACCATAAAGTCTCTGTCATTTATCAAATGTGCCACAGCGTCGAGTACGGTGGGTCTGTTTCATTAGCCGAGCTCCTGCGCTCACATCTTCTAATCAGAGCGAGAACATCCAGTGATCCTGCGTGGAGTCTCATTTCAACTCAGTTACAGCGTGTGTGATGAATGAGCTTTTAACTATTAATGATCCTCAACATGAGATGAAGTCTCCAGAGCACACAATAACATCATCATCACACGCAGAGAAATACATTTAACATCAGGGGCCAAAGTGATTGTCTTCTGTGTCAATTAAGATCGCATTATAAATGATAATGTGTGGAGAGAGAGAGAGAGAGAGAGTCCATAGCTGTGATCCTTATTACATTCTGATTACAGTTAAACAGCATTTTTTACCATGGTAAAAAAATGTAAATACTGTAACAATCCGTTATACTGTTTTAACTTACATAAGCGCAATAAAGCAATACAATACACTACAATTAAGTATACTTTTTAATTTAAATAAATTACAACATTAGCAATTAAACGTGGAATTGAAATCTAAATGTGCCAAATTGTTGTGAAAATAATGCAATCAATGGACCTAAAACATGCTTCATTTTCGTCATGCAAAGTGTATTTTGTAATTTAGATTCTGGGGTAAAATTCGGGCAGGGCATGTTTTGTGAGACTGAACCACATTCAGCTATTATGTGAAATAAATGAACAGTACGAATCTGAACTAAAATGAGCATTAAAATGAACTTCTGCGCTAATAAAGAATATAAAAGACACGACTGGTACAACAGACAAATAAGGAGAAAATCTGATGTTTTTATACAAAAAGTACAACAGTTCATCATGTGTTGATTTGGGAAGAGAGCAAGACCAATCTGCTCCCTAAACATAAGCTGCCAAGGTGTGTGCCAAGGTAGAGACACACAATACCAAAAATGCTCCCGAGATGTTGACTGAAAAAGATAGTTGTGTAATAATTAAAGTCAAAATAATTGATAATAATAACTGACAACAACAGACCAATCCAAAGAAAGAAATATTAAGAATCCGTTCGGATCAAAATACAACCAGCGACCGTGAAATCTGCCAAATACGCGGTGTCTGCAAAGGCAGCGCACTATGGGACACAGTCACGCGCAGTCATGTGAAACTTGTGAGCGCACAAAGAAAATCGTGTAATGTTGTAAAATCACGCTTACCTCGTGGAAGCAGACTTCCAGCGCAGCAGACAGTCAACACGGACACAACATGAGCGCAGACCGCGGGCAGAAGCGCAAAGTTCGGGCTGTGCCGGGTGGACATGCTGCCCGACTGAAGATCCACACGGACGATCCACGCGTATCACGACCGCACCACCATAATATAGAGCAGACAGCAGCTGATGACTTCAGAGACTTCCTGAAATCTGAGAGACACCAGGAGACTCCATGAACGAGCGCCAGAGATCAGCTCTCCATGAGCGCAGCGGCGATGTGAATGAACGCAGGCGCATGTAACTGGACGCGCAGTGTGTGCGCGCGCGCGCGTGTAATCTGCAACAGATCTCAAGCACTAAGTGTTGTTGTCAGTGTGTGTGTGTGTGTGTGTGTGTGTGCCATTTGTGCCAAACGACACCAGGAGAAACTACAGGACGACTTTAAAAAAAACTTTAAAGCCACTAGCAAATGTAAACAATGAAACTCTTACGTGTTTACAACAATAATCAATTCTAAGATCCATTTGGTTTGATATTTGTACATAATTTTAAAATAAATTACAAACCCAGAAATGTAGGTGTGTGTGTATCTATCTCGTCTTTCTTTATTTCTTCCTTTCTTTTTTCTTTCTCTCTCGACAAACTTTACAACATTAAATTAACAACAATAACGTGTGTTAGAGACTGGTTAGTTATTTTTATGCAACAGGCATAATTGCAAATTCTCATTCGTGATCAAGTTCAAACGCAAACATGCTTTCCGCATCTTATAATGAGTAAAATCTCTTTATATAGTAAACGTTAATCAGAATTGTCTTCTTATTTGTCAAACCCAAGACTGCACATGTTGAAAACACATGAAGAAACTAACATCCAACGGCATCTGCTGTGTTGCTTCGAGTTCAAAAATGCCCCCAATTCTCAAAAGAGCAAAAAACTTTGAGATTTCTTCACTCTGTTCTTGCGTTACCCAGATTTCAAAAGACAAGAGAAACAGATCCAACTGTAAGAGACAGAAGCATTGCATTTAAAACATGTCCTGATCTCAAAGACTGGGCTTGTGCTGCTCCAGTGGAAAAAAAGTAAGAACATTAACAACCAGAAATCTTCACTTACACACCCTTCTGTTTCAGCTTATCTCAGAGAACCATTACATGAAATATTAAAGCACACATGCCTGTAAAAGGGAGAGAATACGAATGAAGAATTGTATTACTTAAAAGTATGTCACAGCCTTTCAGAATATTTCATTAGGAAGGTTGCTTTTCTAAATGGGTACCCTTTCTATTCTAAAATTACTTTTCATATAAATTCATTTAAATTCTTTTACAAAAAATAAACTGAGAGGACGTCCCATTTTAAAAACCCGTTGTTCATTGTTGAAATCTTTACTTGTTTTTGTTTAGAGACAGAAAGGCCTTATTCATCTTTTTTGATGGAATGATCTCAAGATCTGTTGAAGGTTAACAGGGTCTTTGTGGAATCTGTCTTCAGGTAAAAATTAAACACAAGATGACTTAGAAACTCACATGTGCCACCCGTTCACCTGTGGAAAACACTCTCCAAAGACCTTCAGCAGGGTAACAGGTAAAAGACCACACCTTCATTTACAGTTCATAGCTTGCTTATAAAGTGGCTTCAAAAACAATAAACTAATGCACAATTTAATATTAAAATGTAATATTTAAAATTATTTAACTGTCCGCACATGTATTTTACCTGCACATCATCCGGCACACCTTCCAGTCACTTTTGGCGTGTACTAGAGGCAATGAGAAATGAAAACTTGTACTTTGTATGTACAAATATGATTGTTGGAATTTATTCAAATTGTAAAATACTTTTAAATTTCTTATGTGAGCTATTGAATATTGGTTAAAATAAAGCTGTTTAATAAATAAACAACTATTATGCCTAAAACATATTTTACAACTATGTGAACACAAACGCAAGTTTGATTATATAAATTGTGAATATAAATTTATGAATTTGCTCCAAACATTTTAAAATTTCTAACCAGATGCATAGCCAGTGCAAATATATAACATTAACTAATGTGGTGTTTCTAATTATGAGATAAAAAACAGTTTTACAAACTCTGAAGTTCTCACCAATAAAATATGAAACACTACGATTTACTACGAAATTATGTGTAATATCTAATTTTATAGTGAAGTCAAGTCAGATTTATTTTTATAGTGCTTTATTTGTATTGTATCAAAGCTGTAGCCAAAAAACAAAAGATGTGTTAGCCAAACGTAGATTAAATAAAGATATAACCTTAAAAAGTAGCAGTATAACCTACACTGGAAAATTTCCGCAACATCTCGCGAGACCCGAGCAAAAGTGTCATGATTCATATCCAGAACATGATGCATGATGGGATATGTTTAGGCTGCGTCCAAATACCCCACTTGGGGTCTTTGCACTTGACCACTTGACTACTTTCATGACGTATTTCCTGTTTTTGGCCCTAGTGTTCTAGGGGTGTGAAGATCCCAAGTGAGCATGTAGTGTTTCTAACCCGAT
The DNA here is from genome assembly GCA_008369825.1 of Triplophysa tibetana. Classification (NCBI taxonomy): domain Eukaryota; kingdom Metazoa; phylum Chordata; class Actinopteri; order Cypriniformes; family Nemacheilidae; genus Triplophysa; species Triplophysa tibetana. The sequence goes on from CM017893.1 coordinate 1,923,954, forward strand.
GGGACAAACTAAGCAAGTGCAAACATGTAACGTTAATTAAAACTCTGGAGTTTTCACCAATAAAATATGTAACACTACGTTTTACTACGAAATTATGTGTAATTATATAGTCAAGTCAGATTTATTTTTATAGGGCTTTAATTGTATTGTATCAAAAAACAAAGACAAAAGAAAAACACCTGTTAGCCAAACGTAGAATAAATAAATATATAACCTTAAAAAGTAGTACTATGACATACAAAGGAAGGCTTTCCGCAACATCTCGCGAGACACGATTCATATCCAGAAAATGATGCATGATGGGATACGTATTCAAGCTGGTGTGGGCGCACTGCACTTTGGCATTTTTCAGACATCGGACAGACTTGCGCTCTTCCTTCCTGTCGCATGCATGCGCTCTCAAGTGTCCCAATTTGCATTCTATCCGTCCTAAATCTAAATATTATTCGAAAATTGAATAAGTACGTCCCAAATCTTAGTATGGTGAAAAGATACTCCAAAGATTCCCGAATGGGTAGAAAATCGAAGTGCACACTCTGACGGCTAATATTACCCACAACTCTTAGTGAATAGGCGGAGTTTAGTGACGCTCCACTGCCGTAAAAAATGAAATAACTGATGCGACACAAAATGAATAATAAATATAACCATAGAGTTAACATGACGTTTGAAACAATAATTGAATAAATACTTAAAAGGAAAGAAGAGCTGTATTTTGAGGTATGTGACAATTACAGTATATGTCACAAGGTTGTCTGGGCAACAACGGCCACTTCCACTTCCTGTAACTATGTCCCTATGCGTATCGTTTTGCTCAAGTTTCCTCACATTCGAGATTATTGCACAGTCTCACGGGCCTTGTTAGCAGGCACATGTGGGACGGTCTTTCCCATTCCTTCTGTCCCTTCAGACATGAGACAAAAGCTTCTTTCAGTTTGCATCAGTGCAAACTCTATTAGTTATGCATTCCTATTGACAAGGGGTCAAATTCCCTCGCTCGCTGCTAACGGCTCAGAGAGACGCGGACGGAGGCCGACGATGTCAAAATGAGCCCGAAGAACATGCGGCCTTAAATGAAAGTGCGATCAAGACTCTTCCAGTGTTCAAAGAACATCTTTGAGAGGTTGAGTTCTTCATCTATTGAGCTTTTAGAGAGGATGACTGGATCTGTAATGTACACTTTTATTTTCAGTACGCTACATAATGTAATAAGACAGGCCTCTCAGAGGGTGAACTGCCCGCAGCTAAATACGGTGGCCACTTCTCTTCTGAGTGCTTAATCAGGTTCTGGACGCACAGATCTCGCTTATTTATGGAAGTGACAGCTGGATTCTATAAATGAATTCCATCCAGAAATATTCAGGTACGGCTTTGAAGGAGCGAGCTGAAGTGACGTCATTGGTTGATCATGGCTCGCCTGAGACGCATTTTGACACCAATTTGTTTCTCTTTTGGTGTGTTTCTAAGTCACGCATTACCGTTTGCAAGCTTGAACCACCTTAAATGAAATTAACGAAAAATAAGCATAGGGCTAACTATCTTTCACACATGCGACTTTAGGTTATCATATAAGGGAGACCGGGGCTAGTTGTCACACAGAAAAGTTGGTATGAAAGAGTTTGGGGGCAAAAACCTTTTTTTTTAAATCATGTTTTATTGTGCATTCCAATTAATATCAATCAAAATGCGGTTGGTTTGTTTTTTTTAAATCCTTGATAACATATTAAAAAACGTGATTTTTGACCATTTTAAGTTATCTCATTTGGAAAGCAATCTCTTCATATAGTGTATAAAAAGTATGAAGTGTTTTAAAAGGGAATTTTGGTTCTCAAGCACTTCATTCTGTGTGAAGGTTTCAAGGAGCGAGTTTAAAAAAGTCGAAATTTACAAATATTTTGAAAATTATGTTCTCTAAAAAACTCTCTAAAGTGGTTAAATGTAGCTTAAAACACATCAAATAGTCAAACAAAGTTTACAAAAAGTATCGCTTTCTTTTAATATCATAAAGTATTTCTTCTTTCAAAGAAAAGAGTCTTTCAAAAATCAACATTAGAGTTAGTGTCATGAATAAGCCAACATCTTTTCATAGACAATTTAATGTCAATGTTTAATAGTTATTTTAGTAACCAACACTATATCTGTAAAGAAATTAACTTTAAATAAAAAAACATAACATATAATATTCACAGCTGTAAAGATTGTGACAGCCAGCCTCGGCCTCCCACACAGTCTGATAAATGTGACCAAAATAGAAGTTATGAAGACAAATTGTTACCCATGAATTATGTTATCTGCGTACAAAGAGAAACCATAGCCATGACATTCACGTTTATCGCACATTCATTATAAGTAAACACAAATGAAACATTTATAACCCTTGTCACGGTATATATTTTAATGTCCAGCGTGAGAAAAGAAGCGAGTCCAAGACCATGTCAGTTATTTCCTCGCTGCAAAACCTGGTCCAAAAGTTTCTGTAAAAAATGAAATGAAGACATGAAATGTACTCCAAATGTACTTCGGCTGTGGTCAGCAAGAGTTGAAGACTGAACCTTGAAACACATCTTAATTAATACAACATGTCATGCACAAGTCTTACAACAAGTGAAAGACTGCAGGATCATATATTCAGACGTGTTCACTTTCATGACGGACACACAATTAATATGAATTTACTCTCTGTACTTTTAAGTGTGTGTGTGTGTGCACACATGCACACACACACACACACACTTACAACTCTGGTCATGATTACAGACCCTAATTTTACTTTATGTTACCCGGGCAATTTGAAAAAAAAAGAAAAAGAGTAAACAATCTAACATTACATTCTTAAAAATAGTTTGCAAGAGACCTTGTGATGAACTTACACTGTGCTGATGGTCCTAGTGTGTTACACTCACAACAAAAGACCCTAAATGTCAAAGCAAACTCATGCTGCGTCCCAATTCACTT